>VDFB02105785.1:164249967-164421707 GCA_007258455.2 Sequoia sempervirens | reverse complement strand
ATCCACATAAAAATATTTCTTTCCTAATCTATTATCATCCTAAACACCATCCAAGTCACCATTGAAACTTATACCCAAGTCATGTCACCTTCCGTGTCTCCTTTTCCTCCATTGACAAGGGAAACCAAAAAATTCCTCCACGTTCAACCAAAGCCCATAAATAACCATATCTTATGTTGTTCACATCCTATTCAACCCATCCTCAAGCCAAATGTCACCATTAAAGGAGCACTAAAGCCAACTGGATCAAAGGACCACAAAAATTTATCCTGAAAGGAGAACCAAAAGTCTCCCTCAAAGGAATACAAGAACATGATGCTAGTCCTAGCCTTCTAGTTCCACCCACTTCCACCTCATCCATCCCATGTTTATTACCTCATACATTTCATGTTTTTCCACATTTATAACACCTACACAATGTCAACCATGTTACTCACTTGACCTCATTGATCCAAAGCATGAAATCATAGATCCCCATTTATGTCAAGATCAAATTAATCCTTGTGATCCCATTCCATCTCATGATCCTATCCTTAAGTCTATCAAATAAATCCTTTCCTTAAGTCTATCAAATAAATCCAAGTTCTAGATAACCATGACATCCAAGATAAATCTATCTTTGATCAAGATCCTACCTTTGATCAAGATCCTACCATTGATCAAGAAATCCAAAATGACCCCCTTTCATATCAAGATAAACCTATTCCTTCCATACCACCTCATGATCCAAGTATCTCAACTCCATGACATAATCATAGTCCATCAACTCTATTGCATGATCTTATACCATCTCATAATCTTACCATATCCAACCCATTTGATGATCCTAGCATATCCACCTCATATCATGATCCTATCATACCACCTCCATGGCATGACCCTAGTCCATCACAAGAAAAAATCTTTCCATCAATTATTACATCTAATGATAGCCCTCCCAATCAACATCAATATGTCCCACCCACTCCATCACATGATCCCCTTCCATATCATGGTCCTTCTCTAAATCAAGATCAAAGTCTAACTTCTATTCCATGTAATGATCCCCTTCCTCTAAGTCAATATCCAAGAATCCCTTCATATCCATGTCATGATCCCCTTCCATCTCATAACTGAGAGAAAACTATACCATCCACTCCATCCCATGATCCTACCTTAAGTCAAGATCAAATCATCCCTTCATCTTCATGTCACGACCCTAATCCTCCACAAGAACCCATCACCCACATCCAAGATATCCATGAAAGTCCTACTTATCAATTGGCTTCCTCCACTTTCATCCAAGTTGGCCTACTCCAAGATCCTATCATTCCTTCCATACCATACCCTCCTCAAAATGGACTTGCATCTTGTTTTCAAAATAACAAGTATTCCATTGGGTTTAAGGCATGGTCAAACCCACTAATTCAGGTGGAGATGTTGTCTAGTACCTATTCACTCAAACATACAAATTAGAGCACATATTTATAATATCCAAAGCACTAGGAAAGGAACTCTAGAAATCATAAGTCATTCCTATATGTCCCCATACATCCAATGGTATGATGCCGCCCTTCCCACCTATCCTAACAACATACTACTACATCACTTATCCATCAAATTAAATCTCTACATAATAAATAACATAAAAATATGCATCACACTCACAAAAGTACCAAGAGAATTTCATGTTCCATCTTCATCTTTAGGTTCCTTAGCCAACATCCATGGTGAGAATGGAGGGGCACTACCAAACCTATGTCATTTATATGCCTCCATGTCTCTTGGAAAGTGTCCTAGGGGACATGAGAGAAATTCATTTGTTATAAGGATAATTGTAATTATATTTTGAAGAAAAAAATTTAATGTAGATAGAGGTTACACATCACTATGGGAAAAAATTCTCCCTCCTAGGCATTAACATAGATAATGTGAAAGGTCTTGAATGGGTGCCCAATTTTGGAGGGAAACAATTTTTTATTAGTTTTCCATTTGGAAGCTAAAATGTCACCAAAACATCCTAAAGGGAAGAAGTGTAAGTGGCTATGGGTTAGACGGCACCCATGTTAGAGCTTTGTAAATTTTATTTAATATTTAATCATGACTCTTGGTCTTCCAAGAAAGGGGTGTGGGTTTTCGCAAGTGGTTTTAGAACCTCTTGTTTTGGTCTACCATTGTGGCTTTTCCTCCCACAAGTTCTATATATACTTTTATGGGAAGTATTTTATGTTTGTAGGACCCACATGGTGCTCCTATATATTTTTCCTATGTGATATTGTTCTATTTTAGAGCTAAATAGTAAATCCATGGTGGTTTGTAATATTTTCAAACCCTAGGTATCCATTCACAAATGCTATTCTTAGAATTTATAAATTATTCATGTCAATTTAAAAGTATCTACCTAAAAAATACCTTATATTATAACTTTTATAATTTAGGTTGACTTGCAATGATTGATATAAGTTGCATCTTGAACCACATATTACTTTCCTTTCACTCATGTCTACCCATTGATAATTGTCTATCTCAATTCTAAAACACAACCAACCTAAATAGTATTATTATTTTTGTCTACTACCTATGCTTCACCCATTATGGTTCATGTTCCCCTCACTTGGTCATATCCTAATTCTTTCTTAGTTCTTAGTTTCTCATTGTTACATGTGTCACTACCTTATTCATAATGAGTCCACTATTTTTGATAGCTAATATGTGAGAATTTAACTTTAATTGACCACTAAACGCTAACCTTTAAATAATGTCTTCTTGATTCCTATAATTTTATTATCTCCAAGATGATTAATTCTTACTTATATCTACACAATATATTCAATTCATGGATTTAGATGGAATTTCTCTCTTTCTATAAGATTGTATATGGTGGTGGGTTCATAACCCTTTCCCATTGATTCCTTTTTAATATGTGAAGCTCACATAAAATCACAAGAAAATAGGTACACATCATTTACATGTCCTATATTAGTGGGCCCAATTCATGTCAATATGGCTTGTGCTATAGTGGTGACACATAGTGGCCAATTTATTTATAAAATTCATATTTTTATGTGATTTTTGCACAGTATTAGGTCACAAACCTCTCTTACATGGTCATCATATATGACTTGTTTATAGTTTATTTTGAATATATTAATGGTTTACTATTTTCTCATGATGTACTCTTATTGATATTTTGGTCAATGGGTATGAAATTTCATCCAATTAACTAGTGACATATGTCCACCCAATGGGGTCATCCTCTAATATCTATCTTACAATGGTTTTTCTCATTAATTATGCTTCATGAGTACCTCAACAAAGAAAAAATACAAACTATGTAAATACATGCTTCTATAACCCACATGAATAAATGCAAATAATTGATCACAAACATGAATGTCCAATGTGTCCATCACTATAAGGTGTGAACCCTTAGATAGTAGTTTATTGATAAAAAAATATTTATTTTATTTGTTTTCTTATTTTATATACTTAATATAAAAGATATGAACCTTTAGACTATAGTTTACTAATATAAAAAATATTTATTTTATTTATTCAAGGTTATTTTATTTTACATTGAAGTATATTTTTATTCTCTTTTTTAATTTAAACCACACATTTTAATATAATTTATTCATCGTCTATGTAATTTTTTTATATTTATTCATCATCTATCTAAAAACATTTATATTTATTTATTTAAAAAGTTGCTTTGATTACCTAAGAATTACTTTTAATTTAAAATTATGTAAGAATTATTTTGGTATATTTACAAATATTTATGCAATAAATTTTTTAATTTTTTTTAATTTTATGTTCAGTATGTTTTTTTTTTTTTTTTATATGGGTAATCACATACTTGACTATTTGATGTAATTGTATAAAACAATTATAAAGATCACTTTTATCATATTAATTAGTCATATGAAGATTGCATCTAGGAATCTTCTATCTAAGTGTTGTAGCCATTAAATTTTTTGAATTGCATAGCCATGAAATTACTTCTAAGAACCCCCAACATAGAGACTTATATATATGTGTATATTTTTAAATCTATATATTTATAAGGATTATATAAATAAATTAATTAAAAAAGTGTTTTTAGATATATAAATTTAAAATAATATCTATATATAGATTTATAAATATATTATCTTAAATAGATATATATTATCTTAAATATATCTATCTAAAAATATTTATTTTAATTCATTTATTTAATCAGTTGTTTTATTTATTTAAGAGTTATTCTATAATTGTTTTAGTTTTTCAAGAGCATCTTTAAATTACAATTATTTAATAATTATTTTAATATATTTATTATTTTTTAAAATATTTTTTCCTTATGTTTTGATTTATATGTATATGGATAATGATAGGAGATTCTTTGATGCTATTGTATAACACATGCAGATGTAATAAAATTTAAATCTGAAAAAAATTCACTTTTATCATATTAATTATGGTTCATGTGAAGATTGCTTCTAGGAATCCTCTATCTACTCGTTGTCTACACATTGTAGCCACCCTTAGGAAATTGCTTCTAGAATCTTCTAATGAGAAATCATAGTCACTAATAAATTACATGAACTGTAAAATGTGGAGACTTATCTATTTAAAAGTTGTACCATTAAATTTTAGGTATTTACTAAACCAATTATGAGCCATGTGAAGATTGCTTCTAGGAATCGTCTATCTCCACGTTGTGTTGTCACCCCTAAATACGGAAATTGCTTCTAGAATCCTTCAATGAGAAATTATAGTCATTAATAAATTGTATTATTGAATACCAGAGGCAAGAAGAGGAACCTAATATGCATTGCCTTGTTCCCATCTAATGGAAAAGTGGGATATTGATCTGAAACAGGATCATAAAAGTCCTAGGATGGTAAAAAATTGCAAGAATTCTGCAATCAATCATTTTAACCGGATCCCAGATGAATTGGTCACCTGCATTTTCTGTAAACTTAGCTCCACTTCAAACCGTTCTAGGGATTTCTTTGGAGCACTTCTAGCGTAAGAAATCTATTTTTATTTAAAAAAAGTTGCATGTATAAGAGTTTTTTATTTATAGACTTTTTTTCATTTTATTTATGCAGATGCAAGAGGTTTAATATGCTAGGCAGCCAGCAAGAAGTGTTGCAATGTGCCTCCCAATCCTTATGCACTTCACGGAATATGGCTTTCATCCAAAAATGTGCAGATGCCGGAAACATGGAGGCCTGTTACACGCTTGGAATAGTAAGAGGCAACTTTACATACACTGCTCTCTCTTGTTTTATCTTAAAATGATATTGACCATATTTCCTTATTACGCTTTTCATCTTTTACTTCGCTCAAAATAGACTAGCCCAGGAACACATACTGTATTCATTTTGTGATGTACTTTTCGGTTGCAAGGTATCTGAATACCTTGATATTTTTAGATCTATTTGTCTACAGGCGTTTTAACCTAGATTATGTTTAAAATTTTATTAGATTTATATTTTAACCCTCCAACAAATCCTAAACCCTAGGAACTCTGTCGATTTCCACCCTTATAATCTAAACCCTAGAACAGCTGTAGAATAGATTTATTTTTGTAAAGCACCCACTCGAAATCATAATGTCCCTATTACACAAGCTATCAGTAAAACAGTAGCTGGGCGTACCCAGTAAAAAAATTGCCTACTTAAACCACAAACATGCATCACCATAGTCCTTGGGTTTAGATCTGAGGAAGGGATTAGGTCACCTTTAATGAAAAATATCTTACTCAGCAAAAGAATCAAGGGATTAGGGCTAGGTCAGCCCTGCCTCGGGATATTCTCAAGAATAGTTGTGGTGTTGATATCTTCTGCATTGTGTATTATTTTACAACTGACAAACTTACCACAAAATCTAAAATTCTAGGGCCATAATACAAATACCGCCATTGACTGTCACCTTTCTAACCCAAACCCTAAAACTTTGGTAGAATCAACATATTAAAAACACTACTTTAGAGTCAAGACACCTCTGTTGATTGTAACTTTCTAACCTATATCCTAAAACCTTTGTGGAATCAACATATTTCTGTAGAACACCCAATAGAAAATAATGACATCCGAAATTTGGGTTTACTGTATCACTAACATCTTAGATTGTATTAGGCCGGCTTTTACAAGAAATATCTTACTCTTCAAAAGAATCACGAGCCTTTCCTTTAGGGACATGATCAGGTCTAGTTGTGGATGGATAGGAAATAATGATGTCCCAAATTTACCTTTACTGCATCAGAGTTAGGTTGGGTTTAACAGGAAATTTCATTATGAGTTTGAGTTATGGATGAATTAAACTTAACAGGAAATGTCATTATCAGGAATTAAATATGTGGTAAATATGATTTTTCAGTTGAACAACTTACCTGCCAAGACAAAATTATTGAGCTCGCCCTCTTCCAATTGCATATTGTAGGTTTTATTGATCTATTGACAATCACTCCAGCGTTAAATTAAACATGTTATCAGTATCAGTCAAACAGTTGAGCACGGAAATTGGATACTTCCAAACAACTAAAGGAAATTGCTCTCCTAACACCTCTACATAGAAACAGTGAAGGCAACACTTAAATTATTGAGCAGATCTGTGTAAAGCTTTTGTACATTTTGGTTCTATCTCTTCTTCTTTTGCAGTTCCTTTCCTTGGGCTGCTCCATTCTTTGTATCTCAACTTCGTTTAATACCCAAAAAAAAATAAAAAAAATTAGATACTTCCTGATAAAAATTTAAAAAATTTAAATTATTAAAACAAATTGTGGTTGATTAAACCTCCACTCACAGGCCAAATAAAAGAAACAAACATTTTTTAAACCAGACTATAAAATGCATTATGCTCCTCAGGTCATACTGATGGTGTGTTTGTTTCTGTCTTGACAGCTTAATTTCTACTTCTTTAAACGCAGGGAAAAAGGAATTTCTCTGTTGGAGAAGGCTGTCAATGCATCTCATTCCAAAGCCACATTTTCATTGGCTTTAATAAAGTTCAACGGCAGTGGGGGAGAAGAGGAGAGCAAAGATTTACAAGCAGGGGTTGATCTCTGTAAGAAAGCTATACTTCTTGGGCATAGCGGTGCATATGCTGAATTAGTATTGCGTGTTGGGTTTGGGTATGGCTTTGATGCAGCTGAGCAAACAGAGCGTCTGCTAAAGCGAATACGTACATTCGATGATTATTTCAATTATGATTCTACGAATAAAATTGTGAAGAAGTTACGCAAGTGGTTCAGTTACCACCCACCAGGGAACGAAATGAAGTTATGTTCAAACATAAGGTGTAGACGGCCTGAAACAAGAAAAAATGAGTTCCGCAGATTGGAAAATGAGATTTTTTGCTCATACGTTTGTGCGTACATGACTTATAAATCGAGGCACACCTGCACTGGCTAAACGTCCAATCATTTTGCCTTTTGCTTTTGATTGAAAACCCTAGCTTCTTATTACCTTTCCGACTTCCGTATAACATATCCAGCGCTCTCCAGCCTTTTCATGACCATCATACGCATTTTGCTTGACCATTTGTCTTATATTTATGGAACGAAAGAAAGCAATTCTAACTCGTCCTTTTCTCTCTACATTGCAAGAAATGATATTTTGATTTCAGACTTCATCTTGGGTTTTTAATCTTAAATAAATGGAGTTTTCTCCTGACAATATGCTTCATACATATTATTTTACACTATTAGTTTCTTCATGATTATTGGAATAATTAAAATTTAAAATATATTTTATGTGTAACTTAACTGAATTAATTAAATTACATAATTATTTAAATAAAATTTGTTAGTTTTTGAAGTGAATCAGATTAAATTAAGTAATGTTAGACAAAAAGTACAATCATGTTATAGACAATGATAAATAAAAAGAGTGATTTTAGTTTTGTAATCAAACAATGATTGTCTCTTGCTTAAAAGAATGAGATTTGTATATGTTGGAATCTGAAAATACTCAAGACAGTTTTTCATGTTGATCAAAATTAGAATATTTATTTTTATTCCATGCATCATGTTCACAATAGTGAACTTGCTCTATTCCCATAACCTTGATCTCTATTGATTTTTGGATTTTTCTCTATAAATTCTCAAATAAATAGACTTCTAGATAGTGATATCTTTTGTGGCACTCTTAGAGACTTTATTCTCAAATTTGTAGTGTCTAAAAATGCAATGAAATCCATAGAGACTTTATTCTCAAATTTGTAGTGTAGAAGGATTTCTAGGTTTTTCTCATGCACTAGATGAGTATGATCATATATGAAGATTCCATGCTTGAGTAGAGTTAAAATTTGAGAGCATACCATACTTTTACCCTTTAATTGATGTACTCTTATAACTATGATTACTATACTTTTACACTTGGACAATTATATGTGCTTATATGCTTATCATTTTTTATTTCTTTATCTAACAAGGTCTTTGATTGTACATTATAAGGGAAATCATGAAAGTACAAAAGAAAAATAACTCAATGAAATGGGACTATCTAGTATAGTCAAAATGCTATGATCTAATTTGATATCCTAATTGCCTTGTGTAAAGATCAATAAAATAAATCATGTTGATAGCTATAATCATGAATGTACATGTGAAAATTGAGATGCTCAAAAATGGGATAAATAATACAATGTAGATAATGAATGCAAATAGAGAAGGTATATTGCTTCGATTTAATAATAAGGCAATAGAGGCCCAAATGCTAAAATTATAAAATAAAAGTAAGGTAATTTATGATAATAAGTTGATTAATTAGTAAATGTCTATGTCACATGTCATAAATGGTGTAGAATTAATAAAATTGGATGAGTATGATTTGAAAATGTGTCATATGAAGTAAAAAAATAAAAATGAATCATATTGTCAATAGTATGTCTATTAAGTTTGTGGCTCCAAGAATCCTAGAGATACTTAATAATAAGATAAATAACTTAAACAAAAAGGTAAGAGTTGTCGTTAGAGAAAGGACATCTAGCAACAAGTGATAAGAAAGAGCACATGTTCTTCTTTAAGTTTTTCTAATAGGGCATATATAAATTATAATCAGTCCTATTCTCACAAAAGATTTGATAAGTGCTAATTCTAAACCATAAAAGAGGGTAGGCCCAAAATAATGCTCCTAACTTAATGTGAAAAGTATATTTAAATATTTCAAAGTGGTGGTGGGAGGATGAGTTAGAGTAGAATGATGCCTTGATCACATGGCTAACTAAGGAGAGTATTAATCATGATTAGTTACATAAGCTCTATTATAAGTTGACATATATGAAAATCAAGTTAAATTTTCTAGAGTTTTTTTTTTGATACGTAAGATTATTTTATTAATTTAAAGAGGAAAGCATACAACTGTTTGCTAAGCTAG
The DNA here is from genome assembly GCA_007258455.2 of Sequoia sempervirens. Lineage (NCBI taxonomy): Eukaryota > Viridiplantae > Streptophyta > Pinopsida > Cupressales > Cupressaceae > Sequoia > Sequoia sempervirens. Next base: position 164,412,357 of record VDFB02105785.1, on the reverse strand, counting down.
AGATATCAGTTGCTCAAACAAAACCCAGAGACTACCAGACTACATTCAACTAGCAGAGATAAAATGAACATACGTATCAAACTAACCACCACCAGACCATAGCAATTACTGACTAAAATTATGAACCAACTGAATTATAGAAACCCATTAAGTTTTGCAAAGGACTCAAAGTCCTTGACCCATTTGAAGCCTTCAGCCGCCATTAACCCAATCAATTTCTTTAGATATTCCACTGCAACAACAATCATATGGTGGCACATGAGAGCCACCCCACTCAGGTTGAAGAGGAAGGGATAAAACTTAATGACCTCGCTAGTCTTTTGCAAGAGCTCCAAATCAATCAAACGCGAGATCCAAATGCCTAAAATTACCACCTCCTCCACACCACCTACCAAATCCTTCTTGAATAGCCTCATCGACAACTCCTTTGCCTCCACCTTAGGAAATCAGTTGTTAAGTAGAGAGGCCAAAAATTGTAAGGAAACATGTACATTGTCTCTCCCATACTCCTTACACTTGAGGTGACCAGAGGCCAGAATAATTTTGACTACTGCAACTGTGAGAGGATCAATGTTGAGCACAATTTTCTTTAACCTCTACTTCATTATCTCGTGAAACAAAGCTTGCCTCGATGTCGCAAACAGAGAAATTGGGGTGTCTGCTCCAAACCATGACAAAACCCTCCACCAAAACTGCTATGATAAAATTTGAGTGCCCAACCATTGGAATCCATAAACAACTTTAGAAACCAAGCAAAGGCCACCAACTGGCTCACCACCATTAACTAAGCATCAACACCAAAGAACTTTACTACACTGCACAAACCATTACCTCCACTCATTAATAAAGTTTGTGATTGCCAAGTAACTCTATTGTCACACAAATGAGAAATTATTTCTAGCCAAGGAAAGCTATCCTTGTGCTAGTGATTCCATCCTGCTAACCCTGCTTCGTATGCACAACCTTCATTAAAAAATGAGCTCAAATTGTCAGCCATCAATACTAGTACTCACCTTGAATGATGTCACTTACCTATCACTCTAGCTTCCACCTCAACACTAATCACCCTTACATGGATGCCAGTCACCCCAAACTGCCAAAAGCCCTCCGCCAGCTTGGAGGGCCACAATCACAACCACCCACTTTTCTAGAGTATTTTTTTAAATATACAAGTGCCAATAATTTAATTATAGATTTGACTTGTTAGAAATTGGAAATGATATATTAATTTACCAACCTTAACCAAATTTAGTGATTTTTAATGGAAATTATGCTCATTAGAGTGAGAATTAAACAATAATTTTAATAAAATATACATAATTTTTTAGAAATTATTTACATTGAATCTAATTTATAATGATTAATGGCTTAAGTTCTATTCTAGACTAAATTTTGACATCCACAAATATAAGTTGAATTCTCTAGAATATCCATAGTTAAGATACAACTTCCAATGATTGAATGACACATTAAATTTTTTATTGCTCAATATTTATATATTATTAATTTATTAACCTCTAGAATTTTTAGTGATTGTCAATATAAGTAATGCTCAATTAGATGAGCTATAAATGATAAATTTAGTAGAAATATAAATATGCGAATATTTATAGATATTTTGTAGTATTTGATATGTCACGATTAATAACTTAAGTTCAATTCTATTATGAGTTAAAGTCCTAATGCACCTGACTTTCAAATGCTTCTTTTACAATAGGCCTATTTAAGAGACAAATGCCTATGATTGAATGGCACATTGAATTTTAATGTCTCAACATTAATATATTAAATGTATTAACCTTTAAGAGTTTTAGTTATTGTCAACATAAGTAATTCATATTTGGGTGAGAATCAAATAATAAAGTTTAACATAAATATATATTTTCTTTTATAAATATTTCATATCACCTAGTGTGAGCACCCTACAAATCTGCACAAAGCTTAAACTCCATAGCATGGATTAATTTATGCAAAATCACTAAATGCTCCTATGAAATAATGCATCATACCTTCATAAAAGAGATAACAATACAAACTAATTGAGAGCATAAAAGCAAGATACATATCTATCCCATAGTGGATTGGTTCTACTTTGATGTGAAAAGTAGCCCTTTCCCAACCCTTGACAAGCTTGATGTTGGAAATGATGATGGGAAAAATTAGCTCTCTATGTGAAGAGAGTAACTTTGCATGGATTGTGGATGATAAGATGAAGAATAAGCCTTCCATTTATAGAATATCAAATGCTAAGAGCGCCCAAAAGAGATCAACGTGGGATAAATATTTGACCAATGAGATGGAGCCACTTGTCACCTTGTGAGTGGATGGAGGATGTGCAAGTTTTTGTCAATGTGCCAAAGAGGGGGAGATTCAAATTTGAATTTGAGAGTTAAATGCTAAGTGGGGGACATGTAAGAGAGAAGTTATTGCCATGTTGGAAGGGACAAGTCAACTTGCCTTCATATTCAAACTTGGAGAATATTCCCAAAAGATGCTTTGTTGAGGGAAAATGAAGAATTTGTAAATGAATTAAAATAATTTATTGGTGCAAGTGGGAAAAGCTAGAGGATGTGATGGGTGGCTAGATTAGTTTAATCAGGATTAGCTTAGTTAAGATGATGTTAGATGCTTTTGACCAATTTGATTTAAATACTTTGATTTATTTAAATCAAAAGGGATGGAATATGCATTTGAGATTTAATTAAATAAGGTTTGGTTTATTTAATTAAAAGGGTGATGTGAGACTTAAATTAAACAAAGTTGATTTATTTAATTTAAATGTATAACATTAGGAGACTGAATTAATGAATTTGATTTACCTGATGAATGGATTCAGTGAGCTTGATTTATTTAATGAGAGAATGAATATGAATTTAATTAAGTATGAGTGATGTCAATTTCACGTGTCTATATTTTTCCCCTCTTTGAAGCAATGTACTTGCTGCGTTGGTTCAAATAATAAACTTGTCATGATCAAAATTCAATTTTTTTAAATTTTTTTTAGATGCCCTAGTGGCAAAAAGTACACTAGTACATTGCCCCCTCGAGAGATCAAGCGAAAAGACTCGATTTGAGGGTCGATCTCGTGATGGATGGTTATGACGATGATGCAGATGAGATGATTTTAAGATGCTTAGAATAACCAATCTATATTATCCTAAACAACTTAAATGATGATATGATGTGAGATGGATGAGATGGATGATGTGATATACTATGATTATGCAAATGTATGATTTTATGAGATGCTTAGACTAACAGATCTATATTTTGATGATGAACATGCATGTGAGATCATATGCAAAATACTAATGGTTTGTGGATACAGGATGGATGCAAGATAGATGCATTGGTGATGTTATGCTGGTGTGAAGAGAAGAAAGAAGAAATGAGATGATGACAAGAGGATCCAACAAGTCCATGATCTGACGAGACTTTATTAGAGATGATGATAATGATAGATGATGATGATTTGCTTATCAAGGATTGCGATTTTAAAATGGCTACTTACCTTATGTTTGATTACACATGTAGATACGATGCATCAAGGTATAAAGAACCAGGATGGCGTTGTACCTAGTGCGATGGACTTTGTCTCAACAAACAAATATGAGTATTCTTGTTCAAACTTGACATATGAAAACCTTGTTAGGACGTACCTAAAAAAGCAAGTATTCACCAAGTTATATTACAAGAATGTCCAACAAGCACAACAGGCAAAAGATAATGATCGTTTCCCCATTCCTATCTCTCTAAATCCTTCGTTTGGATATCATCGAGAGGTCCTTGAAATGAGCACAATAATATAAATCAAAAGAAAAGATCAAGTATGCAAACAAGCCAATGTTCTTCATACCTCGAGCCAAAGGGATGTGTTTTGTTTAAGGATAAGAACTGAAACTATTGCCAAAAGACAATTCCCATTGTAGGAAGGATACATCCTAGGACATGTTAGTGGATGGCAGCACATCATTTTGTTTATCCAAAGTGTTTTGCCAAAAGATAATGCCCATTGTAGGAAGGAAACATCCTAGGACATGTTAGTGGATGGTGGAAAGTTGATAGGTTTGTTCGAAAGGCTGTTGATACAAAGTCGATTAACATGTTTGTGAATGATGAAGGTTTGATTTTGTGTTTAAAGGTTTGTTGTTTCAATTTTTATTTTGCATTTGAAGTTTGCTTTGCTAATTGTTGTGGTTTGTTTCTGTTTGTGTTGCCAAAGGATGAAGGAAACGATGATTTATTATGGATGATTGATTATTGCGGGTAATAGAAAAATGGGACAAATGGATTTTTTCAAATATTTGGATGTTTTTGACATTTTTGGAATGTTTTGAGGCTGTTTTTGGTATTTTTCAAGATTTTGCCAATGTTCTGATTTTGAGATTTTATGAATGTTTTTGGACTTTATGTTTTTTTGAATGTATTTGGATTTTGATGTCTCGGGGGTTGATCAAAGATTAGCCTTGTCTACGTTTAAGCTCAGAGACAATGTAGTTTGGATTCCATGTTTTTGATGTTTTTCTGACTTTTTGATTTGTTTTTGGATTTTTATATGTTTTAGATGTTTTTGGATTTTTCACATGATTTTGACGATTTGGATATGAATGTGTGTGATGATATCAATGCTCTGTTTGGGATTTTGTTGAAGACCAAGCTAAGGTTGATTGATCAAATTGATGGATTGATGATGATAACATTGTTGAGGATACACAACAATGCAATGATAGTGTTAAGCAACACAAGGATTGAGATTTCAATGGGATTGATGATGATAAAATTTTTGGTATAAAAATGCAAGGATAGTGTTAAGCAACACAAGGATTGGGAAGGATATCCGAAGATGATGATGGGGTTGATGATGATAACATTATTGATGATACACAACAATGCAAGGATAGTGTTTAGCAACACAAGGATTGGGAAGGATATCCCGAGATGATGATGGCTTGATTGGATTTGATTGATCTTGATTGATAAGGCTTGATTTTGGAACAAACTTGCTTTGAATGATTTGATGTGACATTGAAGTGAAAATTAGATGCGACTGATATTGATTGTTTGGATTGATGTTCAATGGAAGATAAAACTTGATAACAAACATATTCTCACCAAAATGTGCCATGGGTTAGTGTTATGCCTCACATAACCACCCCATTTTATTCTGGAACAAAATGGGCCCCCCTTGTTCTTTTCTTTTCCTTTGACCTTTGGTTTTCTACCTTAGGCATTTCTTTTCTCTTAAGTTTTGTCTGAAGTGGAACCGGGACCAATATCAAACTTGGATTTTCATCCAAGTTCTAGTCTTATTTCGTTCTTGGTTCTGGTCTTGATAGTTCCTTGGTCTTTCCTTTTTGTTCTGTCGGAACCGGGTCCGATCCGAAGCAGAACATTGAACTCTTCAAGGTTTGCGATCCGTGTTCCATCCTAGACCTGGCTCCACCTTTCCCTTTGTTCCTTTTTGGTCAGTCATTTTCCTTTTTGTCCTTTGCCTTAGGTGTTTTCTTTTTGGCCTTGGGCATTTTATTTTTGTTTTGGCAGACTCGGACCCAGAACATAAACCAAACTTGGAACTTCTTCCAAGTTCTATTTTCTGTTCCTTCCCCAGCCCTGGTTCCACCTCTTTTGTTTTTCTACCTCATGCATCTTTTTGTGTTCTGGTAGAGCCAGATCCAGAATTGGGGCCAAACCCTATAACTTTAATTAGTTTCAGGTTTGGGTTCTGTTTTGATCTCGGTTCCATGTGTTTTGTTCTTTCGCTTTTGTTTCTTTTGTTTGTGTCGTGGGGTTTTCCCTCCCCTTCCTCCTTCTTTTCCTTGTCCTTTTTTGAGTGTCGTTAGAGGCGGGTTTAGAATGAAATCCAAACTAGAAACTTGAAAAAGTTTCTGGTTCAAGTTTGTTTCGGTCCTGGTTCTGTCATCTTCATTTTGTTTCCCATTCCCTCATGTTTGGTTTCTTTTGTGGGAGCAGAGCCAGGGTGGGGTTTGAACTGGGAAACGATGATCATTCCCATGGCTTGTTCCCATCTCGATTCTGGTCCTGGTTCTAATTTCTATCATTTTTGGATTCCATTTTGTCTCGAGCCCGATTCCGTTGGGATTTGTCCATTTTACCCTCTTGTCCTGGTCTCGATCTTGTTCTATCTCCGCTAGTTTTAAAATGGAAGTGTGTTCCTGTTTCAATTTTGGTTCTGCCTCCGCCAGAGTTGGTTTTCTTCTTGCTAAGGATAGAGTGAAATAATCATAAGCAAGAGTGTATTTTATATGCTTTGAGGACTAATGGAGGAATTTATTTTGTAGGATTGAATCACTCATCTGAGGATATCCGTCAGGGATGTCACAACGATCGGAATTCACACATAGATACCTATTGGAAAGACATCAATCATTGTCCTAGAGACAAAGAGTTTTCCATTAGCATCAAAGTCTGCTTTGGTGAAAGGTCTTGGCAAGATCTTTGGGTCTCCCCAACTGGCGATAGAGGGATGCACATATCGGCTAGAGATTTTCCTTCGGGAAGAAGTCTCAGTGACTTTTTCATGTCTCACCGACAAAGCACAGGAGGAGGTTTTACCTAGGTCTGAGCCCGGCGATAACTTTTCCTTTGACAGGAGGTCTGGCCGAAACGAAAAGTCTTACCGAAGGGTCAGTCTTTGATATGACATGAAGAGATTGGGGAGAGGTCTCATTGATCTGGGATTGTCTCACCGAAAGAGGATAGACTTCGGTAGGAGGTCTCAGTGAAGGAGATGTCTCACTGACCTGGAAATGTCTCACCAAAAGGAAAGGGGACCCCACCGAAAGAAATGGAGCTCAGAAAAGGATCCTGCCTTCGCCAAAAGGTCTTGGCAAAGAAATAAGGTCACATTGACAGTGATGGATTTCTCAATTAAAGAGACATCTGTCTAACCGAAGGAAGACATCCCCAAGAGGTCTCACTGACATTGAGGAGTCTTGCCGATAACAAGGAGGGGCTCAGTAAGAGAAGAGGAGTTCGGGGTAAGATTTTCCCGAAATGATGAAGTCTCTCCGACATGAGAATGGGCCCACCGGGAGAAAAAGAAGACTTTTCCATGAGGTAGAAGCCTACAATGTATTTTCCAAGTTCTCTTAGTGTAGTTGGAAACAATCTAGAATCACAGATTCTCTGTACATTGGTGATTGTGCCAGCTTTGTAAATGTTTCTTATCTGTTTCATTGACAGTAGAACAACCAGATCTTAATCTACTTTAGATTGTGTTTCAGAATGATATTTGTTTTAAGTTAATCATTTGATTTTAGAATCTTTCAGGGATTGAAGTTTTATTTGATGTTTTGTTTAAATGGTAACTTAAAATCTGTTATTTGAATTAGCACTATGAATAAAAGGAGCTGTGTGTCAATCACAAGTTTACTTTGTTCTGTAGTTTTAGTTAACAAACTCCTTGAAAGGTAGCAAGTCTGGTTAAGTTAGAAGAATTTTCATTCTCTTATGTTCCAAAGCTCTGATCTATCTTTTGTTGTTTCTTTAAAAATCCCAGTTAGAGTAGGTTTAAGTTCATGCTTGATCTTAGAACAATCTAGAAGATCAACACCAGCAAGCCCCTTGAACATTATATTTCACATCAACCACTGAAGGACATCAGCACAGTTGAGAACCAACTACAAAGACCTTGGGAGCTAAGGTATCCATGTGATCATCTTTCTCTTTCAAGAGAAACAGAGTAGCAATATTATGTTTGCATGTTGCTATGCCAAAACACACGTCAACAGTTAGTGATTTGGAATCTTTCTCACAAATGTTTTGACCAATTTGATTTCATGTTTTCCAATGTTTAGATCACCACATAAGTTGGAGGTTATAGATCAATATTTATTCCTGAAGTGAGATCTAAATATCTTCCCCCAGTGTCTAGCAATGTATGGAAAGTTATGGATAGATGCCTGGATAGGTGTATGGATGGATGTATATGATAAGCATGCAAAGGATGCCAAGGATTATCTTATGATAAGATAAGGTGTTCAGATAAAGAATGCTCATTGGATAATGCTTCTTGGCTCAGATAACACTGGATAGGGTAGGATTAATGAAAACAACCCGTGTCAAGATGTTTATCATAAGCAAGTGTAAAGTGTGCCCCAAAATTTCATCAAGATCAAGATAACTTGGATGATGGATGCAGATGGATGAAAATGGATTTGATAAATGGGTCATGGATGAATGGATTTTTTATGGATAAGATGGATGGAATGCTAGATTTATTATGGATGGGATGAGATGCTTTCACCTGAACTGACAGACATAGATGCTCGATTCCACATATGATGCCTGTTTTCCATGTTTTCATCATGGTGCTTGTCCAAAGCACCACCATAGTGGTTTTCACTAGAGGATGATTTTTTCTTTAGTGTTTTCAATCCTTTTTCTTATTTTTTTTGAATTTTCATATTTTTTTGATGAGGGTGCAACCCAAGACTTAGAAAATAACCCACAAATAAGAGAATAATTTTATTATTCAGAAAATGGAGCTTCTTACATACAGAGGATCTCAAATCCCCAAGTTCTTACAACACATGCAAGTTACAGAAAGCTATAGAATAACCCTTTCGCAATATGTGAGCTTGTCCCCAAAAAGTTACCCAAGAATTAGAAACCCGCCCATAAATAGAACTCCTCTTTAGTTTGGAGCCAAAACAAGATTCAAATTTGAGTTTAGGTGGTTTGGTGCCGAAAATTACAACTTGAAGTTCAAATTTCAAAAGAACATTGCAATTGTATCTTCTAGAAAGTGTACCAACTTCCTGGGGCTATAACTTTTGATCCGAGACTCCGATTTGTGAACCGTTTGAACTGTTGGAAAGGTCTCGAAGTCAAGAACACACTTGAAGTTTGCTACGCCAATTTTAGCAAGTTTCGGGGCCGATCCAAGAACTCTAAGTGCCTCAAATCTAACTCAGAATATTTTTAGGTGCAAATCTGGGAAACTAAAATTGCAATATCTTTCAACCCAAGAATAGGAAATAAAAATCATAAATTTGGAATTTCATTTTGACAAAAAGGATATCCAAAAATGTAAAAACATCTAAAAAATTGAGAAACTTGAAATTTAACTATTTTTGGGTGATGCAAGATTGCTCTTACACCACTAGATGCTCCTGCATTAGACACCCAGGGTAATTTGAGAAGTGACCCATCACATCTCAGATGGTGGAGGAAAACCCAAATGGTTGACCTCTACCTTAGGCAACCAGGATGAATCTTCAATAGGTCTTCCTTTTCATTTCACCAGATATTCTTCATACTGCCTGTTCCTGGTACTCCTTCCCACACAACTATCCAAGATTTCTTCAATCTCCTCCCTTTCTAAAGTAGGTGCTAGAATCCCACACTATTCCATCATTGGTACTTCCTCTGTGCAACCTTCATGATACTCTGTCAAATCTGAAATGTTGAACACAGGGAAAATTTTGAATCCATCCAGCAACTCTACATCATATGCATTCCCTGAATCATGCCTCTTCAAAATTTTATAGGGACCGAACTTCTTCATCTTCAATTTGTTATATGTTCCCAAGTGCTGGAAACCTTTCTTTCCTCAAGTGGACCATCACTTCATCACCAATCTGAAACTCCTTATACCTCCTCTTCTGATTTTCCTTAGCCTTATACTGCATATTCATCTTGTTAATATGTTCTCTTACCTTCTCATGTATATCGTTGATGTGTTTTGCAAAATCTTCGGCTTCAACACTTATTTTTTCTCTTGGTCCATCTTCCTCAATTCTAGAGCTGTTCCGGGGCTACCTCCATACACAACTGGAATGGTGATCTACCAGCTTCCGTTGACAAAATTGTTGTAAGAAAATTCTGCCTAAGATCAAGTCCCATCGCTTGGGTTTATCTCCTACCAAAATCTTAGTAGGTTACCCAGACTTATTAACAACCTCTCCCCATCTGTTTGTGGATGGTGTGTAGAACTGAACTTCAACTCTATTTTTAGCTTCTTCCACAAGGTCCTCCAAAAGTACCCCACAAATTTGGTGTCATGATCTGAAACAATACTCTTTGGCAGACCATGTAGCCTCACCACCTCTTTGAAGAACAAGTCAGCAATGTGGACTGCATCATGGGTCTTCTGACATGGAATGAAATGTGCCATCTTCAAAAACCTATCAACCACCACAAAGACTGAATCATTCCCACATTGTGTCCTTGGCAAACCAAGAACAAAGTCCATACTTATATCCTCCCATGGCCTCTCTGGTACAGGTAAGGGCTAATATAAGCCTGTATTCTGGCTCACTCTTTTAGCCATCTGACATACCCTGCAGCTTTGTACAAACTTCTTCACATCTTGTGACAACTGAGGCCAATAATAATGCTCACTGATAATGGCAATGGTCTTATCCTGACCAAAATATCCTACCATCCCTCCACTATGCTTCTCTTTTATCAGGTTCTCCCTCATGGAACTCCTCAGGATACACAATTGACTTCCCTTAAATAACATGCTATCTTGGATTATGAAATCTAGCCACCTCGTCCTGGCCACTGTAACAGGTTCCTTGCAAGCTTTCCAAGCTTCTACAAAATCATGATCTTCTGCATACAGTGTCTTGAGTTCATTGAATCCAACCACTTCAATCTGCATCTTTATCATCAATGTATGCCTCCTACTTAAGGCATCTACAACCCTATTTGACTTCCCACTCCTATGTTTCAAAATAAAGGTATAACTCTGCAAAAAATCTACCCATTTCATATGCCTCTGATTTAATTTTCCCTGACTATTTAGGTACTGCAAGGCTTGATGATCAGTATATGGAACAAATTTCTTCAGCAACAAATAATGTATCCATTTCTTTAATGCTTGAACTATTGCATAAAATTCCTGATCATATACAAAATACTTTCTCTTCGCATCATTTAACTTTTCATTGAAATAGGCAATGGGCTTACCTTGTTGGCTCAACACTACTCCAATGGCACAACCACTGGCATTACAATCCACCTGAAACACCCTATTGAAATCTAGGAGGGCTAGAACAGGTTGCTCTATCACCTTCTGCTTTAATAGTTCAAAACTTTTTGCCACTCCACTGCTCCACTTGAATTATTTTCTATCCCCTCTCATCGTTTTAGTCAGGGGTCCACAAATACTACTGAAATTTCTAATGAACTTTCTATAAAAACTAGCCAAACCATGGAAAGATCTCACCTTGGTAGCAGTTCTTGGGGTAGGCCATTCCAGAATAGCCTTCACCTTCTCTAGGTCCATGTCTTGAGACCTTCTGCTGAGACAACAAACCCCAAGTATACTAACTCCCTCTTCACAAAACTACACTTCTTCAGATTAATCAACAATTTATATTCTCTTAACTTCTCAAAGGCTCTCCAAATATGCATCAGATGCTCATCCAACGTCTTACTAAAAATCAAAATATCATATAAATGCACAATAACAAAACTTCCTAGAAATTCTTTTAGTACCTCGTTCATGAGCCACATGAATGTGCTCGGTGTATTGGTTAGCCTAAAAGGCATGACTAACCACTTGTATAGACCCTCTTTGGTCTTGAAGGCAGTCTTCCATTCATCTCCCTCTCGAATCCGGATCTGGTGATATCCACTCTTCAAATCAATCTTTGTGAAGTACTGAGCTCCACTCAAACAGTCCATCAGGTCATCCATCCTTGGTAGGGGAAATCTGTACTTGATTGTTATCTTGTTTATGGCTCAGGAATCTGTACACATCCTCCACTCCCCATCCTTCTTTGGTGCTAGTACTGCAGGCATTGCACATGGACTCAAACTCTCCCGTATCAAACCCTTTCTCAACAACTCTTGAACTTGTATGTTCAACTCCTCATTTTCTGCTGGAGTCATTCTATGAGCTGCCTTATTTGGAAAACTAGCTCTAAGAATCAAGTCAATTTGATGACTTATCTTCCTTATTGGTGGTAAACTCTCAGGTACATTATTAGAAACAATATCCTAAAACTCATCCAACATCCCAGAAACTTCTTTTGGAACCTTCTCACTATCCTCCTTACTCACTCTAGGAATCAATGCATAACACACATGCTCATGCTTCATACCTTCTAAAAATTTTCTTCCATCTACATAACAAATTCTAGCACTACTGCATACCTTTTCTTCGGTCTCCTTCAGGGGTTTCAACTTGTGACGAACCCCATCCTTTGTCAAGGAGTAAGTGTTTGCATGGCCATCATGTATAGCTCGCCTATCGAACTACCACAACCTCCCCAACAACATGTGACATGCATCCATGGGGATGATATCACAGAGTACCTCATCATGGTAGCTCCCGATCTTGAACTTTACTAGGCACTTGCTCATTGACCAAAACTTTGTGGTCTTTCTATAACTAGGCAATCCGATACGGATGCGGGTGCCTTTCCCTCTTCTTCAACTTTGTGACCATCTCTTCTGACACCAGATTATCGGTGCTTCCACCGCTAATAATGACATCACAACATTTTCCTTCACACTTGCACCTTGTGCGCAATGATTCTTCTTATTCTGGTTCCTTTTCCTCAGTCACCAAGGCTCTCGTAATCACTAGGGCTTCTCCCCTTTCAGCATCATCAATTTAGATTGGGCCTCCTCATCCGCAACCCTTCCAATTTCTTCGCCTTTTATCTACCCCTCCTTTGGTGTTGTGGACATTCATAGGTTCGGCCCTTCTTCACCACACGAAACACATTCCTTTGAAACCACCTCTTCCAGATCCTTGTCCATATCTCCCTCATCCTCTACCTCTTTGATCACCACTGTTTTGATCATGAGGGCGGTAGAAGTTATCATTCCTTTGGCTTCGGCTGGTACCCACATCTTCACTTTTCTTTTCATCATCATTTCGGCTTCTTGAAGGTCTTCCATTTCCCCTTCCGCTTTGACCTCCTTGTCCTTTTTGCTTGCCATCAAATATTTTGTTTAGCTTCTCTTCCACCTTTAGAGAAAACTGATACACATCCTCAATGGTGGTCATTTTGACTAGGCTTAACTCCTCCTGAATGCTCGGTCATAACCCATTAAGATATCGGGCTACCTTCTCCTTTTTGGCCTCTGTGTGGCCCGTTCTGATGATTATCTTGTGGAAATCTTTAGTATATTCTTTCACAGATCTACTTTCTTGCTTCAACCCTTGCAATTTCTTCAATAGATCTAACTCGTAGTCCACTGGTATGAACTACTTCTTCAGTTTCTCTACCATGCGATCCCATTTGGTGATATTTCCTTTTCCTCTTCGATTTCTTTCCAATTGGACCTCTTTCCACCAAATATTGGCATGGCCCTTCAGCTTCATTTTCATAAATTTAACCCGATCTGGGTCCTCTATTTCCTCATACTCAAAATATTCTTCTAGCACATTGATCTAGTCGATCAACTCTTCCGAGTTCAGACTTCCGGAATAACTGGGGACTTCTGCTCTGGGTCTTTTCCTGATCTTCAAAATGGCCCTTATTAGCCGCATCAATCTGTCTCTGGAGGGCTTCCAGTGCATCTCTTCCACTAGCATTTATGTTGGCTCAACCACCTCTGGCACCACCACGCCTACTAGGCATCACTCTTGGAGGCATCTTTCTTGACCTCGACCCACAACCATGGTCCTGGTGCGAACTGCCTCACGATCAGCGATCTATCCACACACTCAAGAAAACCTGCTTTGATACCACTTGATGAGGGTGCAACCTAAGACTTAGAAAATAACCCACAAATAAGAGAATAATGTTATTATTCAGAAAATGGAGTTTCTTACATGCAGAGGATTTCAAATCCCCAAGTTCTTACAACACATGCAAGTTACAGAAAGCTACAATATGTGAGCTTGTCCCCAAAAAGTTACCCAAGAATTAGAAACCTGCCCATAAATAGAACTCCTCTTTAGTTTGGAGCCAAAACAGGATTCAAATTTGAGTTTAGGCAATTTGGCCCCAAAAATTACAACTTGAAGTTCAAATTTCAAAAGAACATTGCAATTGTATCTTCTAAAAAGTGTGCCAACTTCCTGTGGCCATAACTTTGGATCCGGGACTCCGATTCGTGAACCGTTTGAACTGTTGGAAAGGTCTCAAATTCAAGAACGCACTAAAAGTCCACTACACCAATTTTGGAAAGTTTTGGGGCCGATCCGGGAACTCTAAGTGCTTCAAATCTAACTCGAAAGATTTTCAGGTGCAAATTTGGGAAACTAAAACTGCAATATCTTTCAACCCAAGAATAGGAAATAAAAACCATAAATTGGGAATTTCATTTTGACAAAAAGGGTATCCAAAAATGTAAAAACATCTAAAAACCGAGAAACTTGAAATTTAACTATTTTTGGGTGATGCAAGATTGCTCTTACACCACTGGATGCTCCTGCATCATTTTTTGATTTTTTGTATTTTTCTGAAAGATTTTAAGCTCATGCTGAATCACAAGGTGTTGCTGATGTAGATCCCCCTTTCATAATGTGCCATTGATATCCTACTTGAAGAAGCTGCTTTCTTAAGATACGTGCACTTGAATGCAACTTTTGGGATTCTTGATATGCTTTATTGATATTGGGGTTAACTCTATCTCTATGCACACATCACGATAGAGTGCATTCTGAATCCTTATGATAAAGGTTTGTTGTCAATACATGGTAAATTTGAGAATTGGATATCATGCATGGAAGTGTGGATGGAGTGTGTTTAGGGATAAAAGATGGATTGGTTGACAACTTGGAATATTTGACTCTCCAAACTTGGGAAGATGCGCAATAATGGGTGGATATTAAAGTGTGCATGGAATTAAGACCAACTGTTTGACACACTTTGTACGTTGCTTGAAAAGCCTTCTTTTTCTTTTGTGGATATCTTTGATGGATACTTTTCCCTTTTTTATTTTGCCCCATAGTTTCTTTGACTGTTGGAGTTTGATACGGATAATCTTTCTTTGTATTCTTTGGTATCCATTGGTATTTGATTTGTCCTTTATGCTTCTTAGTTTCTTTTGCTTTGATAACATTCTTTGTACTTTGAGTCAAATCTTTCCTTTGAAGTTGGTCCCAAATCGTGGATGGGGTGATGGGTGGATGAAGATTCATGACGTGGCTAGTTGTAGTATTGACACTAGTTTCATCATAAGGATCCTTTATGCTCCCTATGTTGACATTTTCACTAGATGAAGTTGCCCCCAGTATTGTGGAAGTAGTAGATTCATGCTTTGATTCTTCCTATTCCAAGGGCTCTTGTTTAAAATGCATTCTTTGATAAATGACCACTGTAGATGATGTTATTTCAATTGGATGCTCTACTGAATTTGGAATGTCCTATTTTGTCTGACCTATTTCCTTGAGTAGATAGTGTTGGGTATCTCCATATTTGATTTCCTCAGTCTAAATTTGGGATATATCTGATCCTGATGTTGATAACTCAGTTTGACTATAGGAATCAATAACCTGCTTTTTTGTGTAATAATGTCAGGAGTAAAAGAATCTTGTTTTGAATGATGATCATTGACGTGTCCACCCAAAGAAAGCATCTCATGGGTAGATGGAGGAGTATGTGGATATTGTATAGATAGGAGAGCATCCATTTGATCATTAGAGTATATTGGAGATACAAATTCTTGATCCTAAATAATTTTGGAATCACCTTTGACATGCTTTGGATCAAGTTCTTGACATGGGTCAATTTCAAAGGATGAATTGCTTATAAGGGGTTCTTGGCTGTCGTCATTAGGCATGGTAAGTGGTTCAATATCTTCAAGTGTTGAGTTCAGGGTTCCTTCAGTATCTGTAACCATGAGGTCAAAGGATGTGAACATGTCTTGGAAAGTACCATTGCTAGACTTTGGTGCGAGATTTTGATCATGCTTTGGAATAAAAATTTGAGATATGTCCTCTAACTCATAAGGTTATGTAGAGGCATTTTCAATGTGATCATTGGCCGATGGATCATGCATTATGTCAATAGAATCAAATAATTCTAACACTCCTTGAAATAGATTACTAAAAAATGGCTCTTGATGTATGGTGGATGGGGTAGAAAAATCTTCAATGTGCTCCTTAATTGAAAGATCTTGAACATTGTTTTCAACAATTGTTGAAAAGATATTGTGAATGTCATCAACCATAGGGTCAAGTGATGTTGAAATTTCTTGAATTGGATCATTATTGGGTATTGTTGGTGGATTTTGATCATGATTGAAAAGTGACTCTTGACCTATGTTGATTTGACCTTCGAACAAGATAGAAAAATCTTCAATGTGCACTTTGATGGATAGATCTTGATCATTGCTTTTAGAAATTGTGGTGGGGAGATTGTCAATGCTATCACCGGTGGTTGAATGTTAATCGTTATCACCAATAGTTATCATTTTTTTTGTTTGTGCTTGTGTTTTTTGGGCAGCTTGAGAGGCTTGTTTCACTTGTTGAGCTTGTGTTGCTTGTTGCATGGCTAGATATTGTTGGATGGCCTTTTGGTAGGCCTAGTGAGCTTTTAACACAATGTTATATTGTCTTGTTGCATTTGGTTTTGGTGGTAGTGGTGGTGGATTCAAAATTGTGTTGGATGTAGTGACAAGTGGTTGAGATATGCTCATAGAGATCATGGTAGTGAGGGGTTGAGATGTGATGGGTGTGATAGGGGTGGTTGGAGTGATCGAGGTGATAGTAATGGTTGGAATGATTGATGTGATAGATCCTTGGGAGACCATATTTTGATTTGTCAGGATTGATGTTGTCATTTGATTAGATACCATCTGTTGGTGCGATGTCGATGGTATATTCAAAGGATCTGATGTGATGGCTTGATTGGTGTTAGGTGGATTGATTTGGATGGAGTGATTGGTGCTAGGTAAAATGGGAAGCCCTAAACCAAGGAATGATGTTGATATGGGTAATGGTGGTGGAGATGTCTCATGGCACAATGAATCAACTATTTTGGTAAGTGTAGCAATTTGATCTTGCCAAATTTGATCTTGATTTGGATCTTGACTCCCTTGATATAGTTGATTTGGTTTTTTTTCAAGAATATTTGGGATGCATACTTGTGGTTTTTGAATGGGATCATGGAAAAATTGATTTTGGACAATCTTCTAATTTGAGATGATGTTCAGATTTGGCATGATAGGTTGAATTTAAACATTGTTGGTGTTGGGAATCATATTGCCTTGATTTAGGAAACTTCTATTTTGCATGGTGTTACCTTGACTTGGATTAATACATGGAGTTGTTAACATCTTGTTTGGATTTTGAACAACATTTGTATGATTCATAAAAATATTTATCCCAAAGTTTTCCAAGTGTGGATTCATGTTTGGTAATCTTGTACTTGGTATATTTACTTTTGGCATGTATGGATTTGGTGGGATGATGTTGGTCATTTGAAGACTCATGCATTGATTGTTTGGTTGATAGACTTGTAAGCCTGAAATTTGATTTAAATCTACCATGGGGAAAGGTGTTCCAAAATTCAGATTGGGATACTCTCATTTTTTGTGCCATTGAGGTTTGTAGGAGATAATGATCCCATGTATAGATTGTATAAAAGTGAGTTTTGATAATCAATAGACATTGTAAGACTTTGAAATTTTAGTTGATTTGTATGGATAAAGTTTATATTCCATGTTCTTCTTGTGTTTTGACCTTGTTGTAAAAGTGACCTCTAGGGTGTTTAGGACCAATGATGAGATGAAGGATGAAAAGGGGTGAATGATATGAGTGTTGAACATTTAGGGACTTTGTATAAATGCTAGACTTAGGGCTTGATTTTGATTATTTGATTTGGATAATGAACTTGCAAACCCTAAGATGTTAGATGTTATCTTAGGATGAACTTGTTCAAAGGGATGCTAATTTAACTAGAGGTATGAGAAATAATGCATTCCCATACTCCTAACTAAACAAGGTGATTTTTATTTTGATGATTTACCCAAGTCTAGAATGATGTTTTCAAATCTCTAAAGTTGTTTGGTGGGATGGGATGATAAATGTTTGAATGAATGAAGTGTTTGATTTTGATCCTAAATGAATCTAGGAAGGACTTGTTTACTAGACCAAGATAGTGAAGAACATGCTTTTCTCTAAGAGTAGTTCAAACCAAAAGACCAATGTTTGCTCGAAAGACGATAAAAAGATAAAAAAGCATATGTGTGGGGTTCAATTTGAGTTAATCTTGGTTAATGAATTGATTTTACCACAAACAAAATTGTTGCTTAGTTTTCAAATTGAATGTCTATGTCTCAATTTATTCTCATTTCACAAGGTATATTATGAAATTTTTTGATGAAATTAAGGAAGGGGTTACCTATTGTTTAACTTTAGTGGGAAAATTGAGATGTAAATTCAAGTGCTTAGAAACCTCTAAGGATGAAATCCCAAGGGCAAGCAATAACACATGAATTAGGTCAATTGTATTTTCCTCCTAAAGGGTTTGAAATTTTGATGATGATGTTAAATGTTTGTTTTCAAATGTTTTCAAACAAGCAAAGCCTTTTGTAACCAAGAACAAGTACAATCCTATGGATATGAAAGACAGTATTTGTTGAGTCCCCACTTGGACAAGTCTAGCTACACTTATCTTTAGTGAATGGTTAGATGCTTGACCCCACAGACTCCCCTCCACGACACTCACTTATACGAGGCAACCAAGCATCAAAACCCATGAAACTCCCATGGAATGCTTTCAATTTCTACTAAAGACTATAAAAGTATGGGGCAGCTTTAGAATGACCGTTCTTGCACCAACAAATAGATTAGGGATTTTGACAATTCTAAAACAAGGGTTTTAATTCAAACTTTCCATTCGTAGGAGTTGACCTTGTGTGGCGAGAGACCATTGCTTCCCTTCTCATTGGAGTCAACTACGTGATACTGGAATTTACTCCAGTACCCACATTTATATCCCGGCTGGAAATACTCTTGGGTTTAGAGTGTTACCCGTTGAGCGTTCCCTTGGGTGAGTAGTTTTTCCCAAAGGTAGGCCCTCTAAGATAGACAAAAGTGAGCAAACATATTCATAGTTTGATCAACCTTCATTTAGAAACAAAGGGAGAACACATGCAATAGGTTTACTCAGACTCACAAAGTGCTTTGTTCAATTTTTTAAACCCAAAATGAAGTGTGGAGGTGATTACTTTATCTCAACCTAAGATCACAAAAAGTCCTTTTGATTCTCAAGATCGCTATAAAGCGCGAGAGAAGCACATACTTCCTTCTCAATGATGTTAGTTTAAGTAAGAAAACACAAAAAAAAAGTTGCACATGTTCATTTTAAATCCACAAAACAGTGATTTTGATTCATTTTAAAGCACCAAAATGAGATATGAAAGTTTCCTCATTCAATTTGTTAACCTTAAATGAAATCTAGTCAATTTTCCTAAAGTTCATTTTAACCCCTTTGCAATGAAAATTTGAGAGCTTTTGATGTGTTCGTTTTAAAGCTCAAAAACAAGTGAGTTAGTGTAAGACATAAAATTAAGGCACAAGACAAAATCTCCAAGCATTGAAAAATGCTTTTGAGTTTCAAGTTTTAATGCTCAGATCCTTAACTCTAATTTTTCTTTTGTTTTCACTTAGCTCCAATGCTTGATTCGAATGCCAACCTTCGCCTTTTTCCTACAAACTTCACAAATAAGAGTTATACATGTATTTGCAAAATGATAAAACACATATACAAGATATATCAACTGTTTGAGGAAATATTTTAAAGAGATGAATAAAATAAAATTGCATTGACAAGGCACATGAGTTCTTTTCTGATGAAACTAAGTCAATAATGAATGTCAATACATTTTTTTAATTTGCATCTACCTTCATAAAAGAATAATTGACTCCAAAACTTACAAAGCCATACACCACCACAAACATTTAAAAAAAAGAAAAAGAAAACAAAAACCATTCCTTTAGAAAAGATGATAAGTGGGTGGCATAATTTAAACAAAAAGAAGTATCAACCACAGAGAGGTTTCAATCAGCATTTAACAAATAATAGGATGCCCTCTTTAAAGTAGTTCACTGCTTTTGAATGAAATAGATATTACGACTTGTTCAACCTTGCTGTAAAGCCATCATTGTCAGAGACCACTTTGACTTTGGCCATCCATTTAACACTCATTTTCTTGCCATTACCAACACTGACATATTCCTTTAGTTGTACTCCACACACTTTTTCCAACGTCTCTTTATATTGTGCTCAACTTACTAAACCATGATGGTGCCTTCCTTGCTATATCCTATCTTTTTGAATCATAGATACTAATTATCTACTTTTGTTGTTCACTTCACATTTGTGTATTTAATTCTATGCTATAAATCATCCTTATAGTGTCTTTGAGTGCTAAAAATAAACAACCGACCAAAATAATAACGGGCCCCTGTTAACAGTTTCTTTTCCAAGCTTAGCCTCGTTATGTAGGTCAATGAAGGCATTTAGAAACAACGAATTGATAGATCCAAAACATGGCTATGACAAACGAAATTGATTAATCTTGGGCTACTTTCTATGAGAAAATTTTTTTGGGCCAAGAAAACACATTTGTGGATAAAAGTTCCACACTCCTATGTAAATCTATGCCCTCCTTCTAGCTAAATGAAATTGGCGATGCTAAATGAAACAAGCTGATCACAGATGCAGATTAAGGTAGGTAGCTGAAGAAATCGTGCCACACCAAGATGGTGCACTTTGAAAGCCAGTACAACATATCGGCAAGCTATCTTTTTATCAAGGCCCCCATACACAAAAAATTTCCTAAAAACAAAGGAAAATAGTATGCAGGGAAGGTAAGGATAATTTGACTCCAAAAAAGATTTAACACCTCACAAAATGAGATGATTGAAGGATACACACAACTTGGATTTGATAAAAAGGTGAAAGAAACTTTCAAGCAAATGCAATTGGTAGGTGATGCTAAAGGAATTAGGGATTTTTTTTTAGCTTTTGAACTTCCTATTATGCTCAAGCACTGTGGCTGAGACAGGTTGACAATGGAATGAGAGAGATTATTTAATCCTCTAAAAAATTCTATTTTCAAGTAATGCAGATGTGATAGTTTTCCCAACTGAAAATAGGGAGGCTATTTACAATTCTATAGACACCTATGTATGCAGAATAGGGGCACAAAAACTAGCTAGTGAAATGAAAAGGCATATGAACAGTTTTATAGAATGCCTCAAGAGATATATTCTCATAGAATGAGGTGCAATGATTGCAGAATGAGCACAATACAAATTTTGCAAGGAAGCTCTCAAAATATTTGAATCAATGAAGCACTCTGAAACACTTCCTAACATTGCAAGCTTTGCTTGTTTCTAGGTGTGCATAGTCCGGTAGAGGATGAGGGCTTCACATGCTTCACACATTAGTAACCCTTATTAAAATACATATACAATTAATCATTAGGAGTGCAGAGTTGACCTACATTCTAGTTGAGTGGGAAAAAAAATTGAATCACACCCACCAACATAGAATACTTAAACAAGATTAGAGGCTTGACTTGGCGGCTGAGGGTAAAAGGGAATTTTAAAACTCAGGACCCTTTAACTTAAGTTGTAGAAGAGAGGAAATTTATTGAGAGATATGAATGATGTCCATTAGATATGATATTCTTGAGGAGACTGATGCTAAATGATCTATAATCCATAAAACAGGCCCACTCTAGACTAATGTGCACTGAACATTCCTAGATGTCGATCACAATGCATTTGAATTTAAATCTAGCCATGGATCAATACAAAGTATATGTAGGAAATTACTAAATTATACAGTCATTCCACCAAATACAATTGTAATGCATTGGCCCTGCTTCTAGTGCCATATGTGAGCACCCTGCAAATCTGCACAAAGCTTAAACTCCATAGAATGGATTAGTTTATGCAAACTCACTAAATGCTCCTATGAAATAATGCATCATGCCTTCATAAACAAGATAACAACACAAAATAATTGAGAGCATAAAATCAAGATACATATCTATCCCATAGTGGATTGGTGCTACTTTGATGTGAAAAGTAGCCCTTTCCCAACCCTTGACAAGCTTGATGTTGCAAATGATGATGGGAGAAATTAGCTCTCTATGTGAAGAGAGTAACTTTGCATGGATTGTGGATGATAAGATGAAGAATAAGCCTTCCATTTATATAATATCAAATGCTAAGAGTGCCCAAAATAGATCAATGTGGGATAAATATTTGACCAATGAGATGGAGCCACTTGTCACCTTGTGAGTGGATGGAGGATGTGCAAGTTTTGGTCAATGTGCCAAAGAGGGGGGGATTCAAATTTGAATTTGAGAGTTAAATGCTAAGTGGGGGACATGCAAGAGAGAAGTTATTGCCATGTTGGAAGGGACAAGTCAACTTGCCTTCATATTCAAACTTGGAGAATATTCCCAAAAGATGCTTTGTTGAGGGAAAATGAGGAATTTATAAATGAATTAAAATACTTTATTGGTGCAAGTGGGAAAAGCTAGAGGATGTGATGGGTGGTTAGATTAGTTTAATCGGGATTAGCTTAGTTAAGATGATGTTAGATGCTTTTGACCAATTTGATTTAAATACTTTGATTTATTTAAATCAAAAGGGATGGAATATGCATTTGAGATTTAATTAAATAAGGTTTGATTTATTTAATTAAAAGGGTGATGTGAGACTTAAATTAAACAAAGTTGATTTATTTAATTTAAATGGATAACCTTAGGAGACTGAATTAATGAATTTTATTTACCTGATGAATGGATTCAGTGAGCTTGATTTATTTAATGAGTGAATGAATATGAATTTAATTAAGTATGAGTGATGTCAATTTCACGTGTCTACGTTTTGCCCCTCTTTGAAGCAATGTAATTTTTGCGTTGGTTCAAAGAATAAACTTGCCATGATCAAAATTCAATTTTTTTTTTTTTTCGGATGCCCCAATGGAAAGAAGTACACTAGTACATTGCCCCCTCGAGAGATCGAGCAAAAAGATAAGATTTGAGGGCCGATCTCGTGATGGATGGTTATGATGATGATGCAAATGAGATGATTTTAATATGTGAACAAGATTTTTGGAATAACTATGTGCAATTTTTTACATCAACGTTTCGGATCAAACTCCATGATCCATCATTAGGATGAAAAGCAGAAAGAGAGAGATCTGCTTTTCATCCTGATGATGGATCATGGAGTTTGATCCGAAACATTGATGTAAAAAATTGCACACAGTTATTCCAAAAATCTTGTTCACATCTATCATGGACTGTGGAAACAAAATGTTACTGATTTTAATATGCTTAGAATAACCAATCTATATTATCCTAAACAACTTAAATGATGATATGATGCGAGATGGATGATGCGATATACTATGATTATGCAAATGTATGATTTTATGAGATGTTTAGACTAATAGATCTATATTATGATGATGAACATGCATGTGAGATGATATGCAGAATACTGATGGTTTGTGGATGCAGGATGGATGCAAGATAGATGCATTGGTGATGTTATGTTATTAATGGATACAATTTATAGGAGGAGAGTATACGGGTGTACAATAATTGATATGGCTTCCTTCACCATAACAGACTAATTAATCAATATGATAATCATATCTATACTAACATTCCTCCCTTATTAGTTTGTTCCTACAAATGTACCTTTGAAAACTTAAAATCTATTTTTTGAAGGGACCGTCTTTAAGGCTTACATAATAAAACTTGATGATTATAAAATATATATACATTCTTGAGAAGACCTTGCTTTGAAGAAACAAATC
Source organism: Sequoia sempervirens (assembly GCA_007258455.2). Lineage (NCBI taxonomy): Eukaryota > Viridiplantae > Streptophyta > Pinopsida > Cupressales > Cupressaceae > Sequoia > Sequoia sempervirens. The sequence continues at coordinate 164,388,625 of VDFB02105785.1, read as the reverse complement.
CTAAATCAAATGGAACTCCATCAAGCTACCTCATGACCCTCAAAAGTGTTTATCTTTGAGTTGAATTTCTCAATCCTTGGATTTTTTTGAACTCCAAAATCATTGATTCTTGAATTATTTGACAATGATCCATATTGAGCTCTACAAACATAGGGCTCCATCAAGTTATCTAATGAGCCTCAAAATAGTATAATTCTCAATCATAGTCTATAAGCTTGTTGGACAACAATCTATATTTAGTTCAACACCAAATCCCTTACATGTATCCAAAAGTCAAACTTCATAATATATGTATTTTTAAAATTTATCAGCATTAATAAAGAAAGAAAGAAATAAAGTAAAAATGCTTCTCATGCAAAGAACCATCTCAAAGTGAGAAGCTTAATTGAGATGATGAAAACTCCTCCATTCTTTGATGCCACTAGACCTTAGTAGATCCTTTGACACTTTATCTGATTGATTTGTTGGACAAGTCATAGGAGGCCTCATCAAGTGTAGCAAAGATAGCATTGAAAGTACAAGCATAACAGTTTGATGATCCATTAGCTTAACATTGATAAAATCATCTACAAGATAGTCAACAATTGTTTAAATCTTATGGAATGTACTTTCCAAAGCACCAATAGTAATAATATAGATTTCTTGATTAGTACATCTCAAGGAAGATATATATATATATATATATATATATATATATATATATATATATATATACTATGTGAAATCTCAAATTACTCATAAACCTAATTTTGGTGGCATCTTCTCTTTCAAAGTCATTTACCTCCAAGTTACCACTAATAGGGGATATATGCAAGTGATTATGTATCTATTTATGATTTCTAATATGTTGTAAAAAATGATTCTCTTGAAAATAATAATTTTTTTTTGGCTATAATGTTAACATTGAGTTTAGAACTTGTAAAACCTTCATGCATAAATTTTGAAACCATGTGAGTATTTAATAACAATTGCATTTCTCTAAGACACTAAATCTTTTCATCATACTACATAGATCGTTTTATAACAAATGATTGAAATAATGAATGGTCCACCAATTTGAACTTTAAATACGCCTTCAAAATATTTCTTTCAACACAAGTATAAAAAGAATATTTTAACAACGAACAATCAACACAAATACTTTACAAACATTAGATTGTTAATTTGGAATCACTCTAAACATCATCAAATCAAATAACCAAATTTTTGTGTGTGGATAATATAAATAATATTTAGACACTTGGACATAAAGAAACATGTCTTCATATGCCCTTTTAATAGTTTCTTAGTTTCTTTGAATTTACACAATGGTAATTCTCCTTGGTTGGGTTTTTTTTTCAATCCAAGTTCGATGCCACTAGAAATAAATAATCATGCTATCATTTATTTATAATTAGATAAGAATCTTCTCATTCTCTAATTGTTTTATACACATGCCTTCTTACTCAACACCTCTCTAATCTATTTATACATTGACTAGTATGACTTCCCTATTTTTAATGTTTTTTCTCTATTTATCCATCATCACAAATGAGCCCTTTAATCCTACAAATAAATATGAGTCACACCTTAAGAAGATAATCTTATAATCTTGACAATGACTCATTGAATGGTTTGATTCAAAACTACTCTCAAAAATTATGACTCCACTCATCCATAACAAAGTGCACTTTTCGGTGTCGCATCTCCTCTACACCCAATGATTTCATGAAATCTCTATTTCAATGTAGGCCTATGACTAGAATGCTAGTAGAGGCCTAATTTAACTTGCCATTATATAAACTCCAGAAAATCATATAAAAGGTATGGAGATATAATTTTCTCTAATAATAAATGAAGGATTAAAATGCTTGATTGATTCATCATCATTATGAATAGATACAATTTATAGGAGGAGAGTATATAGGTGTGTACAACAATTGATATAACTACCTTCACCTTAAAAAATGACATGGAAGGAAAAACTAACCTTTGCTAAATCATTGAATTGACATCTTTGTTTCTCAATCAATCATTTGAATTCATACTAAATTATGGAAGAAAACTTATATTTTAAGCCAATAAATTGCTATAGGTATATTACATCTGATTAAATCATACCCACCTTCAAATGCACTTCAATTTTATTAATTGATTACACAATTATTATTCATAGGAAAATAAGCTTCACAAAGTGGCAATTAAATTAAATTTGCTGCATAACTTCACTGCGTTCTTTGCATTCACTCTTCCACTGCCTATCATCTACATATATTTTTATCTTAATGATCAGATTCTGCCTACTCCCTTCGCCTTCCCCATCTCATTCATTTTAATTATCTTCTCTAGATGCATGGCCTGGTATATTTTATTTTTATTGATTTTTAATTTAAAAAATTCCTCCACAATGCTGACAACGACCCTCTATATGAGGCTTGGCCTTCCTTTCATTCTGTAATTTCATCAATATAATTGGAACTTCAGCATAAAACCATTCACATTCTTATGCTTATTTTTTTTGTGTACGTGGAGTGGAAAAAAACCATTTTTAATATGTTGTGAATTAAATTGGAATTCCAATGTCAACCAATATCATTATAATGTTTCACACATTAATTGAAAGTTCCTTCCTATTTTGGAATTCAAATTTTAATCCGTTTATTTGCTTGCATTTGAGTGTAGAAATTGTAATTGAGTCTACTCAAAGTTAAAATCAAGCAATGACATTTTGGCAATCAATGTCAATGATGTCATCCAATTCTTCTCTAGATGACCACCAAGACCAAAATGATTTGGACTCTAAATTAAAAACAAACCAAAAATGAAAAATCAATGCCAATTGTTTTTGGGTGATATGGATTGCCTATCCACTCAAGATACTCTTGCATCATACACATTGGGTATGAAGTTTATGAGCATAGGCTCACAAAGGTAAAGTTGAGTAGTATAACTACTCGTCTAAGTTGCAACTAACCCTTGGCAAACTCCTTTTCTAAAGAATGTGCACAAAAACTATTTCTTTATCTTCTTCCAACACCTCTGTAGAAAACATGCAATTTCAAACAACAATACATTCTCTTCCTTCTCTCCCTCATGGACTCATGTCCACTAAAGCCCGACCTCCTCCAACAAATGCTCTCTACTCTCCTCTTCTCCTTTATAGGTTTTGACCCACTACATACCAACCATGTCCACCAACGTCCACCTAAAAAATAAGATACCATTTCTATACACAACCAAGTAAGATCTACAAAATGATTTTTTTCTCTATCCATCTGTCCTTCTACTATCTCATCTGAAAACAAAATAACAACATAAAACTGATTTACCTCATCTTCATTTGCAACATCAAATTTTTGTTCTTCTACCTTCGCTTTAACAATGAGCTTTGACATTCACCTTTTTCCAATTCATAGCATTCATGCTAATAAATTTTCTTCACCATTCACTATAACCTCTTCACTGCTCACCTCCCTCTTTTCTTCCCTTTTCTCCATGCCTTTCTCATGGTGTCTTCATTGCAATTTTTTTGGTAGGGGCACATTTTTCTCAACCCTTTGACCAAACAAGGCCACTAGCAACTTCTTATCGAGGAAGGTGTTCTACATGACACCCAACCTATCTCTAAAGAAGATGAATTTTTTCTTCATCAATGCCTTTGTCAAAATGTCTGCTACCTGGTGATCTATAGGTATATACTATAGCTAAACAATCCCTTGCTATACATAATCCCTGATGAAGTGATATCTGATGTCTATATGCTTAGACCTATCATGAAACACCATATTGTCATACAATTTGATGCAACTTTTATTTTTGTAGTGTATCATTGTAGTCTCAACCCTATGACCAAACAAGGCTACTAGCAACTTCCAAAGCCATATTACCTCACATGTTGCCATGCTGGCTGCTAAGTATTCTTCCTCTACAGAACTCAAAGCCACAAACTTCTGCTTCATGCTGAACCAAGAGACAACTCTTGATCCCAAGCTAAAGCAACACCCTGAAGTGCTTTTCTTGTCCACTGTACTTCCTGCCCAATCTGCGTTAGTATATCTTGTGGATGTGAAAATATACATTTTTGTTAAAATACTAACACACACAAAGCATGATTAGTATTTTAAAACAAAACCAACAATCAATATCCCTATGAAATAACTCCATATGCTAATAATGCAATCAAAGCAACAAATATTTTGATAGATAAATTGAAAGCATATAATAAAACATGGAGAAAATTATATCTCATAGTGGATTGGTGCTATTGTGGAAAATAGCCCTTTCCTAATCCTTGATAGATAAGCTAAATGATGAAATGCCTTGAAGATGGAGTGATGGTGGCAAAAATTAGTTCTCCTGAAGAGAGTGACTTTACATGAATGATTGTGGAGTTGTGGAGGATTGAACCAATGGAGATGATCCTTATTTATAGATTCTCAAGTTGAAAGAATGCCAAACATGGAGGATGTGGGACTAAAGATAAGCCAATGAAAAGAGGCAACTTGTCAACTTGTGATAGGATGAGGAATGAGCACATTTTGGTGAATGTGCCAAAGAGAGGGAGATTTCAAATTTAAATTTGAGAGTAAATGTTGAGTTTGACTTGTGCAAGGGACATGTAAGAGCTTATTAATTGCTTTGTTGGATGTACATATCCACTTGTTTTTGAATTAAAACTTGAGGGAATATTCCTCAAAGATGCCATGTTGATGGAAAATGCTAAATTTATAAATGAATTAAAATGATTTATTGGTGCAAGTGGAAAAATCTAGAGGATGTGATGGGTGGTTAGGTTAGGTTAATTAGGATTTGGTTAGCTTAATGATGATTAGGATGATTTGACCCTTTTGACTTGAATATTTGATTTATTTAAATCAAGAGGGAGAAATATGACTTTAGGCTTTTAATTAAATAAAGTTTAGTTTATTTAATTAAAGGATGATGCAAGATAAAGGTTAATTAATGAAATGTTAAGATTTAATTGATTTATTGAAATGATGTAATGATGAAGTGGATTCATTTAATTTGAAGGATGAAATGAAGGTTATTTGATTAAACTATTGGATTGACATGTATGCATATTTTGTGTGTCTACATTTTTCCCCTCTTTGAAACAATGTACTTGTTCCATTGGTTCAAAGAATAAACTTGCTATGATGAAAATTCAAAAATTTTCTGATTTTTTTCGTTTGCCCCAGCGGAAAGAAGTACATTAGTACATTGCCCCCTCCAGAGATCGAGCAAAAAGATTCGATTTGAGGATCGATCTCGTGATAAAGAGGTTCAAAATGGATGGTTATGGATGATGATGCAAATGAGATGGTTTTAAGATGCTTAGAATAACAGATCTATATTATCTTAAACAACTTAAATGATGATATGATGTGATGATGGATGAGATGGATGATGGGATATGCTATGATTGTGCAATGGATGTTTTATGTAGGTGCTTAGACTAACAGATGTATATTATGATGATGAACATGCATGTTAGATGATATGTAGGATGCTGATGGTTTGTGGATGTAGGATGGATGCATTGGTGATGATGATTAACTATTCATGCTGTGATGTTAGTGTGGAAAAGAAGACATTAGATGATGACCAAAGGATCCAACAAGCCAACTTTATGAGAGATGATGATGAGAAATGATGATGATAGATGGATGATTCGCTTATCAAGGATTGGGATTTTAAAAGGGCTACTTACCTTATATTTGATTACACATGTAGGTATGATGCGTCAAGGTATAAAGAACTAGGATGGAATTGTACCTAGTGCAATGGAATTTGAATCGACAAATAGATAGGAGTATTCTTGTTCACACTTGACATACAGAAACCTTGCTAGGACATACCTAACAAAGCAAGTATTTGCCAAGTTATTTTACAAGAACGTCCAACAAGCACAACAGACAAGAGGATAATGATCATTGCCCCATTCCTATCTCTCTAAATCCTTCATTCAGATATCATCAAGAGGTCCTTGGAATGAGGGCAATAAGATAAATCAAAAGAAAAGATCAAGTACACAAACAAGCCAATGTTCTTCATACCTTCAGTCAGAGGGATGTGTTTTGATAGGATAAGAATCCAAGGTGATATCCAAAATGATGGTCATTGTCGGAACGATATATCCTAGGACATGCATTGTATAGGATGATGATGGTTTGATAAGTTGATTGATAGGCTATTTATATAAGTTTGATTGACATGCCTAAAAATGATCAAGAGTTTGATTTTGCATTTAACAGTTTGTTGTTTGCTTTTGATTTTATGATTGAAGCTTTGCTTTTGCCAATTGCTGTGATTGTTTCTATTTGTTTTGCCAAAGGATGAAGGTGATGATCTATTTATTATGGATGATTTATTATTTCAAGTGAAAGCAAAATGAGACAGATGAATTTTTTCAAATATTTGGATGTTTTTGACATTTTTGGAATGTTTTGAGGCTATTTTTGGTATTTTCAAGATTTTACAAATGTTTTGATTTTTGATTTTTCAAATGTTTTTGGATTTTTGTGTCTTTTGAATATTTTTGGATTTTGATGTTTTTTTGAATGTTTTTGGATTTTTGTGTGATTTTGGATTTTTTACGATTTTGATGTGATTTTGGATGTTTTTGGATTTTGATGTTTTTTTGAATGTTTTTGGATTTTCGCACAATTTTGACATTTTGGATATGGACATGTGTGATGATATCAGTGCTCTATTTGTGGATTTTGTTGAAGACCAAGCTAAGGTGGATTGATCAAATCGATGGATTGATGATGATGGTACCATTGTTGAGGATACACAACAATGGAAGGATTGATTGATTAGGATTAATGATGATAACATTGTTGGGGATGCACAACAATGCAAGGATAGTGTTAAGCAACACAAGGATTGGGAAAGATATTCCCAAGATGATGATGGATTGATGATGACTTGATCAAGACTGATGATGATAACATTGTTGATGATGCACAACAATGCAAGGATAGTGTTAAGCAACACAAGGATATCTTGATGATTTCTTGATTGGATTTGATTGATCATGATTGATGAAGCTTGGTTCCAAACAAAAGATGTTTGAATGATTGATGTGACATTAACGTGCAAACTAGATGTGACTGATAGTGATTATTTGGAATGATGTTCAATGAAAGATGAAGCTTGATAAGGAACATTTTCTCGTCAAAATATGCCATGGGCTAGTGATTTGAAATTTTTCTCACAAATGGTTTGACCAATTTGATTCTACGTTCTCTAATGTTCGAATCACGACATAAGTTGGAGGATATAGACCAATATTTATTCGAAGGAAGATGTAAATACCTATGCCCCAATATCTAGCAATGTATGGAATGCCATGGATGGATGCTCAGATAGGTGTATGGATTGATGGATATGGTAAGTATGCAAAGGATGCCAAGGTTTATCTTGCAATAAGATAAGGTGTTTAGATAAATAATGTTGATCATTTGGATAATTCTTCATGGCTCAGATAATGCTGGGTAGGAGCTAGGATCAATTAAAATGACCCATGTCAAGATGTCTACCATAAGCAAGCATAAAGTGTGCACCAAACTTTTACCCAGATCAAGATAATTTGGACGATGGATGCAAATATATGTAAATGGATTGGATAAATGGTTCATGGATGAATGGATTTATTATGGATAAGATGAATGAAATGTTGGATTTATTATGGATGGGATGAGATGCTTTCAACCAAATTGGCACACGTAGATGCTCAATTCTACACATGACGCTTGTTTTTCAGGTTTTCATCATGGTACCCACCCAAAGCGCCGCCCATGTGGTTTTCACTAGAGGACAATTTTTCTCTTTACTATTTTCAATCATTTTTTTGACTTTTTTGGATTTTCATATTTTTACTTTTTTGATTTTTTCAAAAGATTTTAAGCTCATGCCAAATTACAAGGTGTTGCTAATGTAGATGCCCTTGTCATGATGTGCCATCGATATCCTAATTGAAGAAGCTACTTTGCTAGAATACAGGCACTTGAATGCAACTTTTGGGATTCTTGATTTGCTTTATTGATATCGGGGTTAACTCTGTCTCTATGCGTATATCACGATAAAGTGCCCTTAGAATCCTTATGATGAAGGGTCATTGCCAATACATGGTCAATGTGAGAATTGGATATTATGCATGGAGGCATGGATGGAGTGTGTTTAGGGATCATAAAAGATGGATTGGTTGATGTCTTGGAATCTCCCAACTTGGGAGGATGAGCAATGATGGGTGGATACGAAAGTGTGCGTGGAATTAGGTCCAACTGCTTGATACACTTTGTACATTGCTTTAAAAGCCTGCATTTGCTTCTATGGACATCTTTGATGGATACTTTTCCCTTTTTTATTTTTCCCCATAGTTTCTTTGATTGATGGAGTTTGATAGGGATAATCTTTCTTTCTATGTCTAGACATGAAAAATTAGCATTATACAGTTAATCGGGTTCATTCATCAAGTAAACCAGGTTTCACGTTCATCCACTCAGCAAATTAATGAAGTTCACCTTCATCCATTCATCAGGTAATCTCATTAATTTTCATCTCCTAAGGTCATTAATTGAAAATTAAATAAACTTTATCATCAACCTTTTAATCAAATAAATCAAACATTCATTTAATTAAATCCCAAATGCATTTTCCATCCTTTTCTAATTTAAATAAATCAAATATTTAAGTCATAAAGGTCAAAATAACCTAATCATCATTCATATAATCTAATCCCAATTAGCCTAACCTAATCACCCATCACATCCTCTAGATAATTCCACTTGCACAAATAAATCAATTTATTGATTTATTAAATTCCTTATTTTCTTTCAACATGGCATTTATGGGGAATATTCCCTCAAGTTTGAAAATGAGGACAAGTTGACTTGTCCTCTCCAACATTGCATTAATTTCCCATTTTCATGTCCCCCTCTCAAAATTTATTGCACAAATTTTAATTTGAAAGTCCCTCTCTTGGGCACATTTCCCAAATCTTGCACATCCCTCAACCAATGACAACTTGACAAGTGGCCTCCTTTCATTGGCTTACATTTAGTCCCACATTCATTGATTTGGCCAATCTCTCATCAAGAAAATCTATAAATAAAGGCCTTAATCTTCATCAAATCATCTACATATTACATGCAAAGTTACTTTCTTGGTTTGAGAACTAATTTTTCTCTTCATCTCCATTACATCTCATCATTTAGCTTTTGAGCAAGGAATGGGAAAGGGTCATTTGCACATTTGACACCAATCCACTATGGAATAGGTATGCATTATGGATTTCTTAGGATTCCAGTTTAGTTTGTTTTGTTATCATGTTAAAGAGTATTTTGAATTATTTCATAGGGGCATCTTGATAGATGTGCATAATACTAACCTATGCTTGAAGTTTAGTATTTGCAGATTTTTATGGATGCCTACATTTGGTGCTAGAAGGAGGGTTTTTATAACATATTGTTTATGTTAGGCTTAAATAAGTTAGTTTGTGGTGATTTATGGTATTGTTTTATATTGTTCATGTTCATCTTTATTTGGAATAAATAAATAAATAAATAAATAAATCACAACACAACAGGGAGCTATCAATATTTGCATCTACTTTCTGAACTATTTAATCTCGCTAAATGATTTGGCAGGTGTTAGTAAAACTTACTAACACTGTCTTAAATGCTCTATGGATCTTGCCATATGAGGCCTAGTCACACTATTTGCTAATTTGTATTGCTTGATTTGTCATATTAACAACTGAACGTAGGTACAATGTGTAGTCAGCTTCAAATCTGGTGGCGCCCTCACTAAAGCTATGTAATAAAAGTAAGAGTCCAACGCATAATCTCCAATGCCATGCTTAATGCATCAGAGGATGGCATGCTATTTTGTCATGATTGAACTCTCACCAAATCTGCTAGAGTAATTGCATTAATAAAGCTTGGTTTGTTTAACTCGTGGCTGCTATTGCTGGTGTGTTACTGTTCAAAAAAATTATGGCACTAATATTATTTTAAATGACCTCCAGTTGCTGATAAACGTGTGCATCTGAAGCTCATGGGAGGTTGCTAGGGGTAAAGAAGAGTATTTTCCATATTCAGTGGCATTGATTTCATAAATATGTTCATTCAATAGCTCATCCTTTTTTTTTTCCTCTAAAGAAGGGATGTTTCTAGAATATTAATGAATATGGGAATGATGTTTTACATCTATTTGCTAATAAACACCTTCTCTATGATTCATTTAGTCTCATAAATGCTAAAACAATCAGCCTCAATCTGCTAGAAGTCTATACAAAATAGAGACACATTAAATGGATGTTGAGGATAGTCAAATTTGAATTGAAGAGTTTTTTTTTGTGATCTTAACCCATCTAGTGTACGAGTCATTTCTGAACATCACTCTTTTAGTAGCAATGGAATTAGGTAACACATTTAGAAAGCATGCTCAAAACTCAGCTGCCAACAGTCTTATCCATTTTAAACTTTAGAGGCTGCATGTGATAGAAATTGATCTCTCGAATAGGCCAAGGGTTAGGTAGACTTCAAACATTTCATTCCTTCTTCTTGATTGATTCTGTGCAAGACAACACAGTTTTCTTTTTGTAAAAAGATGAGCTACACTTTTCCCATGAATGAACATTAGAGGTAGAGTTTGATAATTTCCATCGGATATGGAAATAACACCACTGTTATAAAGTGACTTGGATCATCAGTTTCACCTAAATGCATAGGAAATAGTTATGATTCCTATCCCCATAATGACATAGGTGAATACGCAACCTGGTATGTCTGTATTTGTGGTGCTAATAAAGTCATAGGTGAATATGCGCCATAAAGTTTGTTTCTATTACACTCCCAATGTTGAGCGCACCCCATAGTTAATCTGTCAAGCTGATTTGAATAATGGAAGAACTTAAAAGTTGTTCATACCTTTCAAATCTATACGCCGCCTATTACCTATTCCACTTAAGTTTCTAAAAAAAAATCATTCATAGCGCAGCTTGCCTACTGGGTACATTTATGGCATGGTCTTTAAAATAACATTAGAGGTTTTTTTTTCTATCACGATTTGTGATGCGTTTTATGTGAGCTTTTTTATTTAAAAAAAAGAAGAAATGCTTTGATTGATTTGTTTGACTACAGTACTTACAAAAGATTTTGGATATTTCAATAGTCTGTTTTGAATATCTTTATTGATTTTCTTTTATGATCTTGCTAATTATGATCAACTTAAAGACTTTTTCAGCCTATCTTCCTTTTTTGTGCTTATTATCTATTTGACTTATGAGCATCATCAAGCTGTTAGATTATTTATTTCAAGAGGACCATTGAAAACCATTGTTATATATTTAAATTGTTGGTCATATCTTCTCATGGGGTCATACATTTTGATCAAAAGGATAAATTTTTTCCACTCATGAATATGAAAGAAGGTGCAAATAAAAAACACATTGACATTCATTATTGAGTGGTTATTATTTATGAAGATTTCCTCATAAATTTGACATGCCTCAATTTTTTACTTCTTATTTGTGATGTGGAATAGGTAAAAAGGTACAAGGAATAGCGAAAAAGGTACAAGGAAAGCAAGAAAAATGAGGATAACGAAGGAAAGCGAAGGTGAAGCGAAGAAGGAAAACAAAAGGAGGAGAAATGAAGATGATGTCTTGAGAAGATTAAAGTGTTCTTTAACACTTTAGTGTTTGTTTAAACACTATTCATGAAATTGTTATCTTTTCATTTTTAGGACACTAATTTTTCATTTGAGTTTAAAAAGAATGCTTCAATTTTTCATTGCAAAAGGATAAAATTGAAACTTAGACACCTACTAGATTTCAATTTGGGCTAAAATTGAACAAGCAACTTCACATTTGACATTGGTGTTTTAAAACGAATCAAATCATTGCTTTGAAGGATAAAATGAATGTGTGCTTTTATTGTTTTGTAATTATTTACACAGTAATATCATCAAAAGACGTATGCGCTTCTCTCGCGCCTCACGAGGATCTTGAGAATCAAAAGGATTTTGGTGACATTAAGTTGCATAAATAATTTCCCATACACACTTCGATTTGGGTTTAAAATTGAACATCTTGTGCAAGTGTGAGTAGAGCATCATCGTGTATATTCTCTTTCTTTGTGTCGTCAAATATTGATCAAGTTACAGATTTTGTCTTTGCTCGCTTTTGTTTATCCTAGAGGGCCTACCTTGGGGAAAAAGTACTCACTCAAGGGAATGACTCAACCGGTAACACTCTAAAGCTAAGAGTATTTCCAATCGGGATATAAATGTGGATATTGGAAGAAATGCCAATATCACGCAGTTGATTTTGACAAGATGGATATGATTGGGGACTTTTGCTGTATGGGTCAATCTCCACGAGTGAAAAGTACTTACTAGAACCCATGTGCTAGAATTTCCCAAAATCCTTTAATCTATTTGTTAGCACAAGAACAGTCGTTTTGAAGCCGCCCCACACTTTTATGGTCTTTTAGTAGAAATGGAAAACATGCCATGGGAGTTTCATGGGTGTTGATGCTTGGATTCCCTATATAAGTGAGTGACGTGGAGGGGAGCCAGTGGAGTTAAGCATCTAACCATTCGCTAAAGATAAGCGTAGCTTGACTTGTCCAAGTGGGGATCCAACAAATATTTCCTTACACATCCATATGGTTTGTACTTGTTCTTGGTTTGAAAACACAGTGCTTTATTTGAAAACATTTGTAAACAAACATTCAACATGATCCTCAAAATTTCAAACCCTTTAGGAGGAAAATACCATTGACCAAATTCTTGTGTTATTGCTTACCCTTGGGATTACATCCTTAGAGGTTTCTAAGCACTTGAATTTACATCTCAATTTTCCCACTAAAGTTAAACAATAGGTAACCCTTGCCTTAATTTCATCAAAGTTTCACATAATATACCTTGTGAAATGAGACGAAGTTGAGACATTGGACATTTAGTTTGAAATATAATCAAGTGTGTTTGTGGTAAAAAGAATCCATTAAGCAAAGATTAAAGACAATTGGACCCCACACATGTGTCTCCAATGATTTCATGCAAAATCAAGATCAAGAAACCAAAGGTGAAAGCCCTTAGTCTGTTAGCCCATCAAGAACGTCTCTCTATGTTATATGAAGTCAAACAAAGACTTCTTTTCAACCTTTACAAGAAGGCTTCAAGGAATAATCCCAGTTTGTATTCATTCTATTACTGCCAAAACCCAAATCTTTTTGGAGAGTTTGAACATCTTGTTTAGAAAAAAGCTTGTTCTTCAATACCTAGGTCTAGGAAAACAAAGTGTCTTTTTAAGGTTCATCTTAGGATCAAAGCAAATCAAAACCTTTTTCATCCATCCTCCACACATCAAAACAAACATCATCTCACAATCATCTTTTAGAAAATCTTGAAATCATCCTTAATGCTAGGCTTTTTGGCAAAATCAAAATCATCAAAATCCTTGAGACTAAATCCTTGAAAACATTATCAAAATCACCTTTGGCTAGGTATGTGTAGATGCATCCTTTTGGATATGCTTCAAAAAAATTATCAAAACCATCTCGTTTAGCTTAGTATATGTAGATGAATCCTTCATCATATGCTTAGTGAAACTATCATCTTGTTTGGTAGGTGTGGGTAGATGCATCCTTCTCCCTACACATATTCAAATTATCATCCTTTGGTCAAATCTATCCCTTAGATAACCATCCAAACATCTTAGGGTCTATTTGTTCAAAATCCAAATCAAAATAAAAAATCAATCAAGGAAAAATCCCAAAATCAAAATCTGCAACATATCCAAAAGTCCCAAAAGCCTAGTATCTCCTTCAAGACTTACGAAAAGATCATAACATCCACATCATTCATCTTTTACATCATCATCATATCACCTTTCGATCCTCAAGATATCCTAAATTTTTTTTTCACTTTGGGGCATAAAATAAAGATCAATGCAAAGAAATCAAGAGATTCATCTCCCATTATTAAAAATTGATCCTTGTTTTATGGTTCAAACTAGATCTCAATACAAGAAGAGCATGGAAGCCAACAAAGAAACATCCGCTTCAAGTGATTTAAGTCAAACCACTACTGAAATGAATCCCATTGGGTTTGGAATTCTCACGGTTAACCTTCCGACATCATTGCAAAACCAACAAGAGGAAAACCAAGGAGAGGATCTTACCTTTGGAATGACTCATGACGAAATGACTAAAATGCTTCAAAATCTAGAAAACCATAAAATCATCAACATCATGATGAGGCTCAACCCTTTTTTATACATGCTTGAATTAGCAAAACAAGGAGCCAAGTTACCTTCAAATTTCAATGTGAGTACCATAGTGGAGACATCATTTCCTCCAATCTCTTCCACCATTCCCATTTCATCTACACCCCCATCCCAAAACATCACACACAACATTCCACAAATCACGGCATCTCTTGCTCCAACTCAAATCAATGTTAATAAGGGAAATGCATTTTCTAATGCTATCAAAACACACCCCCTTGTTAATTATCAAGACATGGATGCAAACACCACCTTGGAACAAAACATACCCCAAAAAACACTACATAAAAATGTTCCTCTCACATTCCATCATGATCCATCATCATCATTTCATGCAACGCTTCAAACCCCTCTCCTCACAAATCCACAAGAAGAGGGAGATATGTTCAGACCAGGGGGCATATTTGACACCACAAAATTTTCACAACAACTAACACCCCTTACATTTCCACCTCTCCCACCATTTCCATTTTCATCTACAACACTCCTTGGTTTAGGGCTTCCCCCTCTACCAAGTATCAATCAAAAAAACATCCCAACCATCAATCAAAGCATTATGCCAAATGCTCAAAACTTATTGTTGACATCACAACAACAGGTAATAAACGTGCAAACAATTGAAACATCATTAAACACCCCCATAACATCACAAAGCATGGTCTCTCAAGGGCCAAACACATCAGCAACGCTACTTATCACTCAAACCACCACACCAACAACACCATCCACCAATCAAATAATCAACATGACATCACCATTCACCACCACCACAAACACTATTCTGAATCCACCTCCACCCCCACCACCACCAACTTCCACCACATCAAGCTAATACGATGTAGCATTGCAAGGTACTTTCGAAAGAGGATACCAACAAGTTCAGAAACAAAAGGCCGTACAACTAGCTACTCAATAAGCTACTCAAGCTGTGCAAGTTGCCCAAGTTGCACAAGCCGTATTACAAGTGCAACAAGCCACACAATCCCAAGATTTACTACAAGAACAACAACAACAAGCCACACAAGCATTGAAAGCACAAAAGGTAGCTCAAGCACAACTCCTATTGGAACAACAAGTAGCACAAGCACAAGCCACACAAGCACAAGCTCAATATCATGCACAACAAGCCCAATATCAAGCACAAATTCTTGCACAAAGACAAGCAACACAATTGCAAGCATATCAAAAAGCAATAAAGCAATATGAAGAACAACAAGAAGCAACATAATTGGTAGCCCAAAAACAAGTGTTGTTGGAACAACAACAAGCACAACAACAAGATCAACAACAAGTGTTGTTCATACAAAAGTAGGTAGAAGACTACCTCAATTGGTAGAACATACAGATACCATCAAACAACACACCGACCAACCCACCCACCCAAGCCATGATTCAAACACCCTAAAACACTTTCATCCCACCCCCTGACCTGCAAAATGATGTGACAACACAAATCAGGTTGTTTTCGCAACAAGTGCTCGATATGCAATCCAGACGAACAACGAAAACACCAAGCAACTTGTGTCCCAATCCATTTGATAGGAGCCTAGAGATGAAACCATTCCCTAATGGATTTTAAATGCCCAAATTTGACAAATATTGAGGGACGGGAAACCCTAAAGATCACATCAGGGAATTTCAGGTTCATTGCATGGGAGTCGCATATGATGATACTTATCTGATGCGGCTATTCCCTAGGAGTTTGGTAGGCCACGCTATGGAATGATTCTCTTGCCTACTTTCAGGCATTAGAAAATTTCAAGAAATTATACACACATTCATTAAGAACTATGCATGCAACATTGCAATGGATGTTAGTCTAGAAGAACTTTCAGCTCTGAAACAAGGAAAGGGTGAATCTTTCAATTCATTCCTACAATGATGGTGATCCAAGGCCAATCAAAGCAAGTGGAACATGCCAGAAGAACAACAAGTTTGCACCATCATATCCAACCTTCAAGGATGCTTGGCATTTCATCTCAAGGTTCAAGGCATCACCACATATGATCAATTGATCCCCAAGGCACTCAGCATCGAAAGAGCCCTTATGACTCAACTCGTGGAATCAACATCATACCCTGAACAACAAAACAACCACTCAACATCCAATTACAATGATAAATCTTGCATGTTGGAAAGGAACAAAAACATTACTAATGATGGTGTCATCAATGCCAAGGTGGTCATTAGTGGTCCTCGCCAAAATACACCCACGCCGCAAATCCAAACACAAAACCAAAACAATCATCACATGACACACCATCCAAACAAAAATCCAACAATCAATAATCTCAATGAGCAAAGAGGACCACCCCAATACAAGAATTATCCCAAGTGAAAGTACATTGCTTTGGAGGAACCATTGGAACACATCATGAAAAAGTTGATAGATGAAAAACTCATTCAGGCTCCTACCTTTGAAAATTACAAAGAACCTGATGTCAAACCTCCTTGGTATAATGAGAATCAACTTTGTTAATTTCATAAAATCAAAGGCCACACCACAAAAAGTTGCATGAGACTCAAAAACATCATCCAAGATCTCATCGATAAAAAAGTCATAAACATGGAACAACCTACGAGAAATTAGGATCTTAAGATATTTATGAATCCGATGCTGAATCATGGTAACAAAGGCAATAAAAATGATAAAGGGAAGGGCAATGTAAATCATGTGTATGAAATAGTTGTTTCCTCCCTAAAAGAAGACTGCATGGTCATCACCATCAAGGGCGCCCATGCTAAAGATTGTGGAGTCACCACAAGAGGTGGAAAAGTAACCATCGCAGGGTCATCCCAGCCAAACAAAGTCCCCGCATCTAGACCTATCCATAATGGCTACAATGTCCTAGATTAACTCAAGAGAATGCTAGCACAAATCTCAATCATGGAGTTGCTAAAAAATTCATCTTTCCATAGAAAAATCCTTGAAGAAGCGTTGGCCTCATCTATTGTCCCCACAAATGTCAATGCAGAATAATTCCAAGCTATGGTCAGAAATATTATTACACCTAATCTTCTTAAATTCTTTGACCAAGATTTCCCTGCCCAACCATCTCACAATCGTGCACTTCACTTGGAAGCCATAGTACACAAGAGAAAAATCAAAAGGGTCTTGGTGGATGGAGGTGTGGGTTTGAATATCTGTTCTCTCAACCTCATCAAGCAGTTGAAAATATCAAAAGATTCTATCGACAAAGGGAAGGGTATCACGATAAGAGCATATGATGATCAAGAAATATTGTCTCAAGGTACAATCAAACTCCCTATTCAAGTAGGGACAACTCTCATGGAAACCACTTGTCAGGTCTTAGACCTTGACTTGCTATATAATATCCTCCTAGGACACCCATGGATTCATGCGATGAAAGCAGTAGCGTTGACTTTCCACCAATGTGTGAAATTTACACATAACAGACAAGAAGTTACCATCCATGGAGATCCCAAACCTTTCTCATACTACAAAAATGTTGAAGCAAAGTATTACAAAATCCCCCAAGTACCAAAAAATGATGAGGGCCCATCCACACAATACATCGATCCTGCCACCCTCACATCCACTTCCATGACAAAGACACTTGCCACTCCCGCCATTCCCACCATTTCTAACATTAAGCTCATCATGCATTATGATGGTTGTGGAAGCTACAAGCTCCCTAACAATGCTTTTGTGATAGAAGAGTTACCACAATCTCCTAGATCACAGGGTCGTCCACAAGAAAATAAAGCTTCCACATCACAAACATCTCCTGAAGACTATCCTGAATTCATAAGTTGGGGAGACCTTGGCCAGGAGGTTATTGAGGAAGATCCATCACATATGCTTTATCAAGATGAAAGACCAGCACCTGAATTACCAATGGATGATAGAAGCAAGGTTCTACAAATGATGCTCGCAATGGGCTACAACAAAAACCAAAGACTTGGACAAAATGACAATGGGCTCATAATACTATCATGCCAGAGATGTGATCAATAACAAATCTTGACCTTGGATATACCCCTCCAGTTAGAATGGTTAATATTTCTCTTCAGCCAATAGCAGCAGAAGTATGCTCATCAACATCCATAGGTAGAGACATACATAACTTTATAATTGAGGCCTATATTAGTAGAGATGACGAGGATACCATGACCAATCTACCTAGGTTATTTGAGGATACCACCCTTTGCATGATTAGTACCTTATCCTTTGAACCAAACCATAAAAATCATGAGATCCGCTTAGTATACCCCCAACTGATCGATTATGATCAACGAGGACCACCGATTCTCAATACATTCAAAAACGATGAGGTGCTCTTAGAATTCATGGGATTGCGGGACAATATTCCAGATGGGGATCACAAAGCAGGGTTTATAATGGAGTTGCACACACATGACTATTATGGAGAAATGATTGAATCCTTTTGTCGCAAAAGTGAGAAACTAAGAATCGTGTCCAAGTCCTTGAGTGAAAACCACATCGTGACACTCTCAAACAAGAGAAAAGTAAAAAGAAAGGACGTATCCAATGGTGAAAACCTCTCTAAGGTGCCCGAGGATGAAGGATTCAATCTTCCTTTAAGAGCTATTCATCAGGAAAAGTCAACAGTCTTGGCTGAAAAATGCAATCCAGTAAACCTAGGAATAGAGGAGACCCTGCATATCACATTCTATGTGGAATCACTATTATCAAAAGAAAAAGAACTCCTAGCAGCATTCCTAAGGGAAAGAAAAATAAACTTTGCATGGAGTTATGCTAACATGCCAGGACTTGATCCAAAGACTATGGTCCGCCACTTAGCAGTGTATTTAGAAGCAAAAACTGTTAGACAAAAGCTTCAAAAAATGCACCTTCAGATCACCTTATTGGTCAAAATGGAGCTAAAAAAGCTACTAGATGCAGGATTCATACGACCAATAGATTATCCAGAATGGGTATCAAACTTGGTACTTGTTTTGAAACCTAATGGAGCCATTAGAGTCTACACAGACTTTAGAGATTTGAACAAAGCATGTCCGAAAGATGACTTCCTGCTTCCCAACATTGACATGATAGTAGATATGACAATAAGACATGAGATGCTATCACTAATGGATGAATTTTTAGGATAAAATCAAATCATGATAGAAAAAGAGGATCGAAATAAGACAACCTTCACTTGTCCATGGGGGACTTACTGCTGGAACATGATGCCATTCAGCCTAAAGAACACAGGAGCAACATATCAACGGGCCATGACATTGATATTCCATGACATGATTTATAAGACAGTCGAAGACTATGTCGACAACATCCTAGCTAAATCCAAAAAAGAAAAGATCACATAGCAACCCTAAGTGCTAATTTTGACAGATTGGAGGAGTACAAAGTCAGACTAAATCCCAAGAAGTGCGTCTTTGGCGTACAATCAGGTAAAATACTAGGATATATAATATCAATGAGGGGTATTGAGGTGGATCTAGGAAAAGTGAAAGAAATCCTCGAAATGGAAGCACCAAAGACATTAAAACAACTAAGAGGTCTCCAAGGTAGGCTCCAATCCATTAGAAGGTTCATAGCACAACTAGCGGATAAACATAACCCATACTCTCACCTACTCCACAAGGGAGTAGCGTAGAAATGGGATACCAAGTGCGAAGAGGCATTCAACAAAATAAAGGAATACCTACTGACACCACCAGGCTTAATGCCACCCATCCCAAAGAAACCATTGATCTTATATGTGTCTGCAATAGCAGCAACCCTTGGGGCTCTCTTGGCTCAGCATGATGAAAATGGAACAGAGAGGGCTATCTACTATATCAGCAGGACAATGGTTGGTCATGAGCTAAACTACTCATTCATCGAGAAAGCATGCCTCACAGTAGTGTTTGCATCACAAAAATTTAGACATTACATGTTGGCACACAAGATAAAGCTCATCGCCAAAATTGATCCCCTCAAATATTTACTATCAAAGGCAATGCTCATGGGAAGAATGGCAAAATGGGTAATGATATTATTAGAATATGACATCGAGTATGTGGAAAGAAAAGCAATCAAGGGTCAGGTTATCGCATAACAACTGGTAGAAGCACCTATCTATTATGAGAATCCTCTTGTCTCAGAGTTTCTAGATGAATCTATTTTTAACCTCAACGTAGCTGACCACCGGAAACTATACTTCGATGGCTCATACATGTAGCATGGATAAGGAGCTAGTGTCTTCTTTATCACCCCACAAGGGGATTGCATACCAAGGTAATACAAATTGACATTTCCCTATACTAACAACATCATGGAATATGAGGCTTTGACTATAGGTCTCAGAATAACAGTGCAATGGAACATCATGACTCTTAAAGTGTATGGAGACTCTTAGCTGATCATAAATCAAGTCAATAAAGAATATCAAAGAAAGGATGACAAAATCACTCCATACAAGAAATTGGTGGAGACTCACAAGGAATCTTTCATTGAAATAACATTTGAGTAGATCCCTAGAACCAACAACAGAGCAACAGACACCATGGCAACAATTGGGTCCCTACTGGACATCCCCAACAATGTTCCAAAATATGAATTCCTGATAGAGTAGCTTCTCATGCCCACATTCGAGGTACTAGAATAAAAATTCCTGTGCGAAATCATTGGTCCAGGTGATCCTTGGTATCATGACATCTACACATATCTTCGCATAGGAATCATACCCACTGACCTGCCATCAAACCTAAAACTAACCTTTGTCAAAAAGGAATCCAGATTTATCATCCTAGGTGATACCCAATACCGTAGAAGCATAGAAGGTACCCTACTATGCTACCTAAATGCTGAGGAGGCATTAACTACTCTAACCGAAGTACACAACGATATCTATGGTTCACACTCAAGTGGAATGACCATAGCCAAGAAAGTGCTGAGGATGGGGTATTATTGGCCCACAATGGAAAGAGAAGCACATGATCATGCCATAAAGTGTCTACAATGTCAGAAGCATGGGGACCTCATCCATGCTCTAGCTCAAGCTCTTCATCCTATCATCACACCATGGCCCTTTTCATAGTGGGGACTCGATCTCATGTGGAAAATTGCACCCACCTCATCCAATGGCCACAAATTCATCATAACTACAACTGCGTACTTCACAAAGTGGGTGGAAGCCATACCCATGACGTATATAACTGGGAAGTAGATCTCAAAGTTTATCTTGAACTACCTCATCTATCATTATGGTGTCCCACAAGCCATTATCTTAGATAATGGGACACCATTCAAGAATCAGGATGTCCGTGACTTGTACGAGAAATTCAAAATCCAACATCGCTTCTCCACCCTGTACTATCCCCAGGGCAATGGCCAAGAAGAAGCTACAAACAAAACCATCCTCAAAATCCTCAAGAAAATAGTCAATGATGCAGGTCATGACTGGAATTTGCAACTTAATCCCACCCTCTGGGCCTATCGAAGCAGCATCCGTACACCCACCGATGCCACCCCATTCTCCTTGGTCTACGGATCAGAGGTGGTTCTCCCCATTGAGATCGAGCTCCCATCCCTCAGGATATCACTACAAAACCTCATCATAGATGAAGAATATAGAGTATCAAGACTAAATGACTTGGAGTTACTGGAGGAGAGATGCATAGATGCTTTAAATCATTTGCAAGTCTATCAAAATAGACTCAAACGAAGCTACAACAAGAAAATCAGAAGCAGGACTTCCCAAGTCAAAGAACTGGTCTTAAAAGAAAATCAGGAGAATGTCCCAAACCCAAGCAGCAAAGGCAAGTTTGAACCCAATTGGTTGGGACCCTTTTTCATCACAACAAGTTACAAATTAGGGGCATATCAGCTATCAACACCCGAAGGGGAACCTCTGCAGGAGTCAATGAATAGATCCCATCTCAAAAAGTTTTACACCTAAATCTTTTAAGGTATAGAACCAAAAAATCCAAAAAATCATAAAATGTCCTAAAAAAATTGTTACTTCGGTGAAAACCTGGCAAACAAGCGTCTTGGTAAAAACAAAAAAAAGCAAAAAAAGCAAAAAATCCAAAAAAATGAGAAAAAAGGATAAAAAAATAGTAAAGAAAAAAAAATCATCCTATAGTGAAAACCACTTTAGTGGCACTTTGGGCAACTACCTCTATGAAAACCTAGCAAATAGGCGCCTTGCATAAATAAGCACTTTCCATCCACCAGGATGTTTACAACTTGTTCGGCATCATCCCTCCATTTCGTTTCCATTATCCATCACATTCAGGTCTCCATCTATCACTCATCCATTTGCATCCACACCATAGCTTGGTCTTGTTTACATATCATGATCTCTCCTAGTACTACTCGGCCCATCCTCAAGGTCAGTTTGTCCTGCCTTGATCGAGTAGTCTATTGCATTACACTCGGGGCATGTTCTTATTGGATCGGATTCGTGTATGTTCTTAAAGTCCTCAAATCATAAAATCCAAAAACATTAGAAAATCAAAAAATCAAAAAACTTCAAAACATCAAAAAATCCAAAAACATCAAAACATATCAAAATCCAAAAATAGGTCAAAAATTCAGTCAAAAAGTAAAAAAAATTCGTCAGTCGAACTACGTGGTCTCTGCGTGTATAACATAGGCAAGGCTAATCTATTGATCAGCCCCCGAGGCCCCTAGGATAGGTCTTTAGGTTAGTCTCTTGGTCAAAATTTAAGAAAATCCCAAAAAAATTTAAAAAATTGAAAATCAAAACATTTGGAAATCTTGAAAAAATACCAAAAACAGTGTCAAAACATTGCAAAACTCCAAAAACATCCAAATATTTGAAAAAATAAATTTGTCTCATCTCGCTTGCACTTGCAATAAACATCCATAATAAACTGATCGTCATCCCCAACCTTTGGTGAAACAATTAGAAACAAGTCTAGCAGCTTAAAAGTAAAACTCAAAAACGTCAAGTCTCAGGTTTAAGTCAGTACGTAAACAAGTTGGTCAATTCTTTGTGTTGATAGTCCATCATCCAAATAGTCCCATATCAATCATCTGATAACATCATGTACTAGGATGAATCCTTCCTACAAGTGGCATTATTTATCAGAAAGAACATTTTGGATAAACGAAATGGCGTGCCATCATCCACTAACATGTCCTAGGATGTATCTTTCCTACAATGGGCAATATATTTTGGCAATAAGTTTCATTTTTTATCCTTAAAAACACATTCCCTTTTGGTTAGTGGTATTGAAGAACATCAACTTGTTTGCATGCTTTATCTTTGTCTTTTGACTTATCTTATTGCACTCAATCCAAGGACCTCTCAATGATATCCAAATGAAGGATTTAGAGAGATAGGAATGGGGCAATGATCATTATCCTTTTGTTTGCTATGCTTGTTGGACATTTCTTGTAAAATAACTTGGCGAATACTTGCTTTGTTAGATATTTATAGAGGATGTTTTGGACAGCTTGTTGACTATTGCATTGATTGGTTATACCTTTTCGTGTTTTGGTCTGAGATGTTTGAAACTTTTAAAGTGAATCCTAGCAAGGTTTCCATATGTTAGGTGTGAACAAGAATACTACTATCTATTTGTCGAGTCAAAGTCCATCACACTAAGTACAACACCATCCTAGTCCTTTATACCTTGATGCATCATACTTATGCATGTTATCAAACATAAGGTAAGTGACCCTTTTAAAATCCCAATCCTTGATAAGAAAATCATCCATCTATCATCATCATTTCTTATCATCATTTCTCATCATCACCTCTCATAAAGTTGGCTTATTGGATCCTCTTGTCATCATCTAATTTCTTCTTTTCCGCACTAACATCACGTCATGAATAATTAATCATCATCACCAGTGCATCCATCTTGCATCCACAAACCATCAGTATCCTACATATCATTTAACATGCATATCATCATCATAATATAGATCTATTAGTCTAAGCATCTCATAAATCATCACATTTGCATAAATCATACATTTACATAATCACAACATATCATCATCATAATATAAATCTGTTAGTCTAAGCATCTCATAAATCATCCATTGCATAATCACAACATATCACATCATCCATCTCATACATCAAATCATCATTTAAGTTGTTTATGATAATATAGATTTGTTATTCTAAGCATCTTATAATCATCTCATTTTGCATCATCATCCATAACCATCCATTTTGAACCTCTTTATTGTGAGATCAAACCTCAAATGGAATTTTTTTGCTTGATCTCTCGAGGGGGCAATGTACCAATTGATGTACTTCTTTTTGCTGGGGCATTCGAAAAATTATAAATTTTTTGAATTTTGATCACGGAAAGTTTATTCTTTGAACCAACACAACAAGTACATTGCTTCAAAGAGGGGAAAAATGTAGACATGCAAAATTAGCATTATATATTCAATCAAGTTCATTCATCAAGTAAACTAGGTTTCACGTTCATCCACTCAGAAAATTAATCAAGTTCACCTTCATCCATTCATTAGGTAATCTCATTAATTTCCATCTCCTAAGGTCATTAATTGAAAATTAAATAAACTTTATCATCAACCTTTTAATCAAATAAATCAAACGTTCATTTAATTAAATCCCAAATGCATTTTCCATCCTTTTCTAATTTAAATAAATCAAATATTTAAGTCATAAAGGTCAAACTCACCTAATCATCATTAATCTGATCTAATCCCAATTAGCCTAACCTAATCACCCATAACATCCTCTAGATAATGCCACTTGCACAAATAAATCAATTTATTGATTTATTAAATTCCTTATTTTCTTTCAACATGGCATTTATGGGGAATATTCCCTCAAGTTTTAAAATGAGGACAAGTTGACTTGTCCCCTCCAACATTGCATTAATTTCCCATTTTCATGTCCCCCTCTCAAAATGTATTTCACAAATTCGAATTTGAAACTCCCTCTCTTGGGCACATTTCCCAAATCTTGCACATCCCTCAACCAATTTGGCAACTTGACAAGTGGCCTCCTTTCATTGGCTTACATTTAGTCCCACATTCATCCATTTGGCCAATCTCTCATCAAGAAAATCTATAAATAAAGGCCTTAATCTTCATCAACTCATCTACATTTTACATGCAAAGTTACTCTCTTGGTTTGAGAATTAATTTTTCTCTTCATCTCCATTGCATCTTATCATTTTAGCTTTTGAGCAAGGATTGGGAAAGGGTCATTTTCACATTTGACAACAATCCACTATGGAATAGGTATTCAATATGGATTTCTTATGATTTAAGTTTAGTTTGTTTTGTTATCATGTTAGAGAGAATTTTGCATTATTTCATAGGGGCATCTTGATAGATGTGCAAAATACTAACCTATGATTGAAGTTTAGTATTTGCATATTTTTATGGATGCCTATAGTCTATTTTGGTATCCATGCGTATTTGATTTGTCCATTATGCTTCTCAGCTTCTTTTTCTTTGATAACGTTCTTCGTACTTTGATTCAAATATTTCCTTTGATGTTGGTCCCAATTCGTGGATGGGGTGATGGGTGGATGAAGATTCATGGCATGGTTGGTTGTAGTATTGGCATTGGTTTCATCATAAGGATTCTTCATGCTCCCTATGTTGACATTTTCTTGAGACAAAGTTTCCCCCAGTATGGTGGTAGTAGTACCTTCATTTTTTGATTCCACCTATTATGAGAGCTCTTGTTTAGTAAACATGCTCTGACAAATGACCATTGTGGGTGACATTGTTTCAATTTTATTTTCTGCTAACTCTTAATTATATTTTTCTATCCAACTTGTTTCCTTGAGTGGATAAGGCTAGATATTTACATACCTGATGTCCTTAGTCTGAATTTGGGATATATCTGATACTGTTATTGGTAACTCTGTCTGATTGTAGGAATCAATAACCCTTTCTTTTTGTGTCATAATATAAGCAGTAAAGGAATCCTGTTCTGAATGAAGATCCTCTACATGTCCATCCGCAGAAAGCATCTCATGGGTAGATGGAGGAGTATGTGTTACATGGATACAATCATATTGCATAGATAGGAGAGTGTCCATTAGATTATTGTAGTATCTTGGAGATATGAATTCTTGATCTTGGACGATTTTAGAATTGCTTAAATGACATGCTTTGGATCAAGTTCTTGACATGGGTCAATTTCAAAGGATGGATTGCTTATAAAGGGTTCTTGGATATCTTTATTAGGTATAGGAAGTAGCTCAATGTCCTCTTGATCTTTGAGTGAATTGGGATCACGTGTTGAGTTGAAGATTCCTTCAATATCGGCAATCATGAGGTCGAAGGATGTCAATATGTCTTGGAAAGGACCATTGCTAGACTTTGGTGAGAGATATTGATCATGCTTTAGAATAAATTCCTGAGATATGCCCTCTAATTCATTAGGTAATGTAGAGACATTTTCAACATGATCATTGGTCAATGCCTCATTGGATGAGGCGAAAACATCTTTATTGATGGATAGATCTTGATCATTGTTTTCAACAATTGTGGTGGAGGGATTTCCAATGTCTTCAACCATAGGGTCAAGTGATGTTGGTATTTATTTGATTGGATCATTGTTGGTTGGTGTACTTTGATCATGATTGAAAAGTGACTCTTGACATATGTTGATTTGATCATTGGATGAAGTAGAAATAACTTCAAGGTGCTCAATGATGGATTGATCTTGATCCTTGTTCTCAACAATTTTGGTGGAGAGATTGTCAATGCTATCATTGTCCCCAATAGTGATTATCTTTTGATCAATCAGGTCTTGGATGAGTTTTTTGAGCCGAACACAATCTGATGTTTTGTATCCCCTTTATTCTATGATAATCACAAAGGTGCTTCTCATTATACCCTATTCGATTTATGTCTGGTTCTTGATAGTTCACGTAAATGGGGATTTTGATGAGATTTTCTTATACCAACTATTGTAGGACTGATTCAATTGGTCTCCCAAGTGGTGTGTATTTTCGATTGTTACCTTGTGAGATTTGTGTCTTAAATTGACCTTGGTGTGATTGATTTTGGAGATGTGGTGATTGATAAATGTGGTGATTGATCTTCAAGATGGAGTAATTGGGTTTTTTGTTGATCTTGATCTTGATATCTACCCTCTTGACATTGGAGATTTTGTTCTTGATGTGGTTGTGGACACAACCCAATGCTTTGATGACATGGTTCAACCAACGAAAGAGTGTACTGATTTTGGAGTGAAGATATCTCTTGGCTCGATAATTCAATTAGCTTGGCATGTGAAGCAAGTTGTTCTAGCAAAATTTGATCTTGATTTTGAATTTTACTCCCTTGATTTGGCTTTTGTTCAAGAAAATTTAGGATGTACACTTGTGGTGTTTGATTTTGGACAATGTTTTGATTTGGGATGACACTCATATTTGACATGATAGGTTGAAATTGAACATTGTTGATGTTGGGAATCACATTGCCTTGATTTAGGTAACTTTGATTTTGCATGGTATTACCTTGACTTGGAGTCGTTATCATCTTTTTTGGATTTTGGACAATATTCGTATGATTTGCAAACATATTTATCCCAAATTTTTCTGGATTCATGTTTGGAAAACTTGTACTTGGTACATTCTCATTTGGCTTGTAGGGATTTGGTGGGATGACATTGTTCATTTGAAGGCTCATGCATTGATTGTTCGGTTGGTGGATTTGTAGGTTTGGACTTGGATTTAAATCTACCATTGGGAAAGGTGCCCCAAAATTTGATTTGGGAATACTCACATTTTTACTATTGACATTTGTTGAAGGTAATGATCCCATGTACGGTTTGTATAGATGTGAGTGTTGATAATCAATCGACATTGTAAGGCTTTGAAAGTTCAATTGATTTGGATTACTCATGATGTATGGATCAAGTTTGTATTCCATTTTCTCCTTGTGTTTTGAAATTTTTTGCAAAAGTGACCTCGAAGGTTCCTAGGACCAATGACGAGATGAAGGATTGAAGATGCAAATGATATGAGTGTTGAACGTTTAGGGACTTTGGATCAATGCTAGACTTAGGGTTTGATTTTGATTGGTTTAATTTGGGTAATGAACTTGTAAAACCTAAGATGTTTAGATGTTATCTTAGGATGAACTTATTCAAAGGATTGCTAATTCAATCAAATGTATGAGAAAGGATGAATTACCATACACCTAACTAAACAAGGTGATTTTGAATTTGATGATTTACCCAAGTCTAGAATGATGTTTCCAAAGCTCTAAAATTGTTTGGTGGGATGGAATGATAAATGTTTGAATGAATGAAGTGTTTGATTTGATCGTAAATGAATCTAGGAAGGACTTGTTTACTAGACCAAGATAGTAAAGAACATGCCTTTCTCTAAGAGTAATTCAAAATCAAAAGACCAATGTTTGCATAAAAATAATATGACCAAAAGATGCCAAGCACATGTGTGGGGTCCAATTGATTTAATCTTTACTTGATGGATTCTTTTTATCACAACCACGCTCTTGATTAGATTTTGAATCTAGATGTCTAATGTCTCAACTTTCCCCTTATCTCGCAAAGTGTATTATGTGGAAACTAAGGAAATTTGAGGTAAGAGTTACCTATTGTTGACCTTAGTAGGAGAAAATTGAGATGAAATCCAAATTATTAGAAGCCTCTAATGATACTATTTGCTTCTCCTAAAGGGTTTGAGATTTGATGCTCATGTTGAATGTTGGTTTTCCAATGTTTTCGATCAAAGCACTGTGTTTTCAAACTGACTCACAAGCAATATAACACCCTAGCTCAAATGGTACATTTTTCTTGGTGGGCTTGCCTCATGCCCTTCGTA
Organism: Sequoia sempervirens; assembly: GCA_007258455.2. Lineage (NCBI taxonomy): Eukaryota > Viridiplantae > Streptophyta > Pinopsida > Cupressales > Cupressaceae > Sequoia > Sequoia sempervirens. Next base: position 164,359,581 of record VDFB02105785.1, on the reverse strand, counting down.
GAAGAAGAGATTATTTTACATGCAACCAAGGAAAGAGTATAAAGGTATGTTAAGAATGAAGTCTTAACCTCTATACTTTAACCAAGATCGGACATGGCAAGTAACTTCTTGGAATCTAAGTTCCAATGCACCACTTTGATAAAATCACTCAATGGATCAATTGGTCACTACAAAACACGGGTGTTATTTCAGACTTTCCATTTGTGGAGATTGACCCATATGGCAAGAGTCCCCTTTCAGATCCATCTTGTCAGAATCAACTGCATGATATTGGCATTTACTCCAATACCCACATTTATATCCCAGTTGGCAATACTGTTGGCTTTAGAGTGTTACCAGTTGAGTCGTTCCCTTGGGTGAGTACTTTTTCCCCAAGGCAAGCCCTCTAGGATAAAAAAAAGTGAGTAAAGACACAATCTATAACTCGATCAATCTTTGATGGCAACAAAGAGAGAGAATATACACGATAATGACCCCACTCACACTCACACAAGATCTTGTTCAATTTTAAACCCAAAGCAAAGTGTGGAGGAAATATTTTATGCAACTTAATGTAATCAAAAAGACTTTTGATTCTCAAGGTCGTTGTGAAGCGCAAGAGAAGTGCATACACATTTTTAGATGAGATTACTTTGAATAAGAGATTACGAAATATGAAAAACACATGTTCATTTTAAGCCTCAAAGCAATGATGAATTCGTTTTAAGCACCAAAATAATCAAATGTGAAGTTTTCTTGCTCAATTTTAGCCAAACAATCAAATGTCAAGTTAGTTTCTAATGTTTTGCTTTAGCCCACTTTTGAAAATAAATCCATCATTGATTAATTTTAAAACTAGATAATAAATAAATAAATAAATAAATCAATAATCCTAAAATAGAAAATGAAAGCATGAAATGGATACCTCAAGTTGATAAATAAGCATTTAAAAATGCTTTTTCAAATTCCATTCCAATGCCCACTTCTTTTTCACTCATATCTTTTTTTATTTTTTTTTAATTTTTTCACCTTGCTACGCCAGAATATTGCACTTGCAATACTAATACAAAGAAACGTGTGGATTAAATGTTCAAGAAAAAGATATGCAAATAATTTTTTAATATATTCCTAAAGCTTTGAAGTTGATAATGAAAATAGAAACAAAGAGTTTATATTCCTATTTAATGCCTCAATTAATAGTACGCTCACCCTAGCAAAGATTTCAAAATCTGTACTAAAAAAAAAAGGCACTTGAAAGGTATAGCTCCCACAAATATTTTGACAATAAGATCAAATGGACCCAATCACCCACAGCTTTGAAATTAATGAACAAAAACAAAGGCTTTCTATTTATCATATAGATTTGATTGTCATACCCCTAAAGCAGCCTTTATGAAAATGCCAATTGTCCTACAGATCTTTGTCCAATTGATTGATATCAAAATACAATCAATAATCAAATTTTAAAATCTTTTCATTGTTTCCAATATTTACAGTAATATTTCTTTTGACAATAAGAAATACTTTAAACAATAAAAATCACAGATTTGGAACAAAAAAATAAATGTGCTTTAAACCATTTTCAATGCTCTCTTCACACCTTTACCATATTGATGCTAGTAGACAACCATAATTTATTATGATGATCAGTCACACCAAGGGATTCGATTATGGATTTGAGCATATAGCATGAAAGATGGAGGCAAAAAAATTTAGAGTGGCAGTAATGAGTTTTATGTGTACTTATAAAGAAAAGATGCTTCACTGCAACAACTTATCTTTGTCACTCATTACTTCATCTGCTCTGGTAGTAGTGATTTATAAAGAAAAGATGCTTCACCGGAACAACTTATCTCTGTCACTCATTACTTCATCTGCTCTGGTAGTAGCGATTTATCTGCAAGATTTGATTTCCAAAAATAAATATGTGAGAAGAAACTTGATTGTGATTTATCTGCAAGATTTGATTGCCAGAAATAAATATGTGAGAAGAAACTTCATTGCACCTAGCTGATTGTTATCCTCCAGACGATGTTATTTGGTATTCATTGATTGACCATATTGCGTGGGCAGGAATGATGCTCTATAGTCGTAGTAGATTGATTGTTCTTTTCATCTTACTCTAGCCAAAACTCTAGCTGCACGGTCACATGAGACTGCACTCTCCTACACAGTAAACACTATCAGCGCCACCAACACTGCTAGCAAATGCCCCTGCCACAACATTATGGCCAAACAAAGAAAACTCCAAGCTACTCTCCACAATATCCAAGAAGTCTGTATATGCCTTGAAATGGAGATTAGAAAGAATAGTAAGGATAAATCTAAGAATATCAAGAAGGATGCTAAGATTTTTTTTTGCAATGAATCCATATATCATAGGGAAATTGCTTCAGATATTACATGACATCTGAGGCAAAGTTTAACCAGAGATGTGATGAATGATGCACCTGTAGAAGTCTTAACATCATTGACTGATTCTTCTGGAAATATTTAACGAAGCAAATCAGAAAGTGGCTATAAAGATGTGGATCTAGAGGATTATACATCTGTCTCAAAGCTTTCATGGGAATCTTCAGATGGATTCAGTCTTCCGTCACCTTTTGTTAGTGCGCTATTTGATCCCTCTGAATCTACTGTTAACAGAGAGGCCAAGAGGCAGCCATTAGAGAGGTGGAAGTCAACACATAGGAATGTAGAGGAGCACCAGGAGCAACAACAATGAGTTTCAAGCACATTAGCACCATAATGTGGATGTGTAGACAAGTCACGTGAACTGTGAGTAGACAAGGCATGTGGATGTAATTTAAATGCAAAAGAATAGACACGGCATGTGAACTATTTTACATAAATTCCTCAAGGAAAATGTGGATGTATAGACAACACGCAAGAGCTGTTTCTTTCCAACCACTTGAGAGATGTGGTCTAAATGAATCAGGTTGATTGTGAGACCTTCACAAAATAGATTTTGAGACTTTTTAAGTAAACGTAATTCACAGATGTAAAGCTAGATTCCACCATTATTTCCAGCACCTACATTGGCTACGCATGGATGTGAGCTTTGAAACAGGGTATGGACGTCCAACAAAGAAAGATCTATCGCCATTATGTGGATGTTTTGACATAATTCCTTAATCAAATTTTATCTCATGGAACATAGTAGTTGCAAGGTGTGCACAAAATAGCCTTTAGAAATTTTCAAGTAAATGACATTGACAGGTGTAAGGCTGAACTTTCCAATCAAGAAGCTTTCTAGAAAATGCATTTATATGCATAAAAATAGACATCTAAGAGACCTTTAGGCTCATGCAATTGGCAGAGGTAAAGAAAAATTTAAATGCAATGCAATGATTGCAGGTCCTCTGTAGAACAAATTTCAAAAGGCGTAAAGCTGATTGCTAAAACCAGAATGCAATGACTTTAAAATTTTTAAAACTAAATGCATTTAGGAAACTTAAAATTCAATTCAAATGGTAAAACCAGAATACGATGTTTTTTTGAAAAGACTTTAAAAATAAATGGATTTAGCAAACATAAAACTAAATTCCATAGGCATAAAGCTGATTGCTAAAATCATAATGCATTTGTCCTCCTTCTAGTGCCATTATGTGGATGCAAAACTCTGAATTTTGGTTAAAATCCTAACACACACAAAGCATGATTAGTATTTTAAAACAAAACCAATAATCAATATCCCTATGAAATAACTCCACATGCTAATAATGCAATCAAAGCAACAAAGATTTAGATAGATAAATTGAAAGCATATAATAAAACATGGAGCAAATTATATCTCATAGTGGATTGGTGCTATTATGGAAAATAGCCCTTTCCCAATTGTTGATAGATAAGCTAAATGATGAAATTCCTTGAAGATGGAGTGATGGTGGGAAAAATCAGTTCTCCTCAAGAGAGCGACTTTACATGAATGATTGTGGAGTTGTGGAGGATTAAACCAATGGAGATGATCCTTATTTATAGATTCTCAAGTTGAAAGAATTCCAAACATGGAGGATGTAGGACTAAAGATAAGCCAATGAAAAGAGGCCACTTGTCAACTTGTGATAGGATGAGGAATGAGCACATTTTGGTGAATGTGCCAAAGAGAGCTGGGAGATTTCAAATTTGAATTTGAGAGTAAATTTTGAGTTTGACTTGTGCAAGGGACATGTAAGAGCTTATTAATTGCTTTTATGGATGTACATGTCCACTTGTTTTTGAATTAAAACTTGAGGGAATATTCCTCAAAGATGCCATGTTGATGGAAAATGCTAAATTTATAAATGAATTAAAATGATTTATTGGTGCAAGTGGGAAAATCTAGAGGATGTGATGTGTGGTTAGGTTAGGTTAATCAGGATTGGTAAGCTTAATGATGATTAGGATGATTTGACCCTTTTGACTTGAATATTTGATTTATTTAAATCAAGAGGGAGAAATATGACTTTAGGTTTTAATTAAATAAATTTTAGTTTATTTAATTAAAGGATGATGCAAGATAGAGGTTAATTAATGAAATGTTAGGATTTAATTGATTTATTTAAATGATATAATGATGAAGTGGATTTATTTAATTTGAAGGATGAAATGAAGCTTATTTGATTAAACTATTGGATTGACATGTTTGCATATTTTGCGTGTCTACATATCCTATCAACTTGATACCATCACCTCAAACATATATGATCCCATACTTGATTGTACCATGCGAATATCAGAACACATGCTTTGCCACTGTCCAATGTACTCTCTTTGGATCAACCATGAATTGACTAAGAGAGTTTACTACAAATGATATATCTAGGTGAGTGTTGACCAAATACATGAGAGACCCAATCAACTACGTATATAAGGTGGGGTCTACATCCTTTTCCCTGGATGCGTCTACCTTCTTCCAATTTGTGATCATAGGAGTAGACATAGCTCTACAATCTTCCATCTCGAACCTCCTCAAGATTTCGATGTAGTATTTCCCTTGTCCATGGAAAATATTTCCATCTATTTACAATACCTCCATGCGTAGGAAGTAGTGCATAAGCCCCAAATTCTTCATCTCAAACTTTGCTGCAAGGTCCCTCTTACACTCGTTTATGAGACCCAGTGAAAATGTTAAAAACAAGTCATCCACATATAGAACAAGAATGAGAACCTCACCTCCAACCACCAATTAGTAGAGGTTAGCATCTGCTTCACTCTTCATGAAGCCCATTCCCTGCAAGTATTTATGAATGCACTCATACCATACCCTGGGAGTTTTCTTGAGTCTATACAAAGCTCTCTTTAGTTTGCACACATGGGTTTCATTAATGTGTGCTACAAAACCCTCTGGTTGTTCTATGTATACCTCCTCTTTCAATTCACCATTAAGAAATGTCGTCTTGACATCCATTTGATGGATCTGTCATCTCATTTATGCTGCAAGTGAGATCACGACTCACATAGAAGTATACCTGGCCATTGAAGTGAATGTCTCCTCATAGTTAAGTCCATATTTTTGAGAGAACCTCTTGGCCATGAACCTTTCCTTGTATTTCTTGATGCTACCTTCTACACCATGCTTGATTTTATAGATCCAATGTGATCCAACCACTGCCCTATCTATTTGTCTAGACACAACCTCCCACACATCATTCTGCACTATTGAGGCATATTCCTCAACCATCACATCTCACCACACCTACTGTTGTGCAACTTCCTAATAGCTAGAAGGCTTACTATCTACCAACTAACTAACTAGTGCAAAATAGTCATTATACTTGGTTGGTTCTCTCTGCTATTAGCTACTCATCCTAAGAGCTCCCACAAACTCTTGGGTATCCCTATGTGTTTGTTGGTTCCTGCCAACTGTAGAGGATGAAGTATAGTCCTCCATGTATTCTTGATGCATCTCTTAGATCTACTACATTTGTTGCTCCAAACTCTATGAACTTTTAGCACCTGAGCCTGTTCTTGTACTAGTAACTATACTCGAGCTCCGTTGCCCCTGATTTGGTTGCACGATCTTTGGAGATTTTATTGTCTGTTTATTTTGATCATCTGCTAGAAAATATTTGGACCTCCTAAATGCCCTGTCCTCCATGAACTTGGCATCACACCTAATTGTAATCCTCCTGGACCTTGGAATAAATATCTGATATGTCTTTGAGGTTTCACTATACCCAACAAAGTACCCTCTCTTTGCAGTTTGATCTAACTTGGAACATGTAGGTCCTTTAATGTGACAATATTCCAAACTCCCAAATACCTTGAAGTGGCTGACATCTAGCTTTTTCCTTGAGAATTCCTCCTCTAGTGTCATCTTGCCCAATACCTTATGTGGAATCTTGTTCTATATGTATACTTTTGTACTACATGTCGTTGCCCATAAGTAACTTGGCATATCTTGGTCATACAACATAGCCCTTGCTGCCTCTGATATAGATAAAATTCTTCCTCTCAACAATCCCATTCTACTGTGGGTTGTAAGGAATATTCCATTCTCTATTGATTCCTTCCTTGGTATAGAACTCTTGGAACTCTTTTCCTTTGTACTCACCTCCATTTTCTAATTGAAGAACCTTTATCTTCCTGCTTGTCAAATTCTCCACAAGATCTTTGAACTCTTGGAAGTGACTGAAGACCTCATCCTTGATGTGCAAGAAGTATATCTAGGTCTTCCTAGAGAAATCGTCAATAAAAGTAACAAAGTACTTGTATTGTTTGAGAGACTTCGTTGACATTGGTCCACATATGTTTGAATGTACTAGATCAAGAACACCCTTAGATCTGGTTTCACTCCTTGGAAAAACTACTTTTGCAAACTTCCCTAATACACATCCCTTACATACATCATCATGCTCTTTGCTCACCTCTGGAACACTTATCACTATCTCACAAAGAAATTTAAGTGCTCCATGATGTATATGGCCCATCCTCCTATGCAATAGCTCTCCTTGATCTCTAGAATTTTTTCTGCTCATTAGTGCCTTATGATTATCAAACTACAACCTATAAAGTTGGCCACTCCTAACTCCAATAACTATGGGTGATTTCCATTTCTTATGCTTGATTAACACATACATCCCTCTAAAGAGTACATTGTAACCTTTATCCTAAAGGAAAGATATAGAAATCAAGTTCATACCCAAGCCTAGCACATGCAACACATCATGAATGGGAATCAACTTGCCATTCTACCTCTAAAATAGAATAGTCCCTTTCCCAATTGGATTGAGTTTGGACATGTTCCCCATAGAAATCTGGATTTTGATGTCCTCCTCCTTATAACTAGAGAAGTACTCTCTAACTCCTATCATATAAATGATGCCCCACTTTCTATATACCAAGCACCCTATGAGGTTGAGCTAATCATACAAGCTATGAATGCAAAATCATCCTCCATTTTATTAGAGAGCTCATCTGCACTTGCTGAAGCTGTCATCTGATTCTGGCCTTTCTTTTTGTTCTTCTTCCTTTGCTGACAATCACTGACATAGTGGCCAAAATCATGATAGCCATAACACTGGATCTTAGGAAAGTCCTTCTTCTCACTTTGTGGATTTGATCCTTTTCTAGACTCCTTCTCCGCTTTCCCTTTTCCTGCTAGGGCAACGTTTTCCTATTCTACCTCACTTTTCTAACTCTTACTACTAGTTCCACTAACAAGATTTAGTCTAAGCTCCTCCTAAGTGAAGTCACTCCATAGTTTATCCCAGCTTGGTAAGGTGTCTCATCTTTTGATAACTTGAACAAAGACATCCCACTGCTTAGTAAATCTATTTAGGGCTATTCACACTAGCTCATCATCATCTAGTTTATCTCCAAGAATTTCCAACTCATCATTGAAAAGTTTGAGCCTAGTGAGGTAAATTTTAATGTCTTGTCCCTTGTTCATCTAGGTATTCCTCAATTTTTCTTTGAGAATCAGCTTCTGGTTAGTGGTAGCATTCTAATACAGATTCAGAATTACGTCCCACACCTTCTTTGCTATATCTAATTCTGTGATGTGCAAAACAATATGGTTCTTGACACCGTCAAGAATCAACCTCCTCACTTTGGAATCTTCCTTCTTATATGCTAAGACTTGTGTTGGATCTGCAAGTACAACTACAAAACTAGTCACATACTCCTTGATACCATTATCTTCTAGCAATAAAGAAATTTTAGCTTCCTAGACACCAAAATTTGAGGCTCCATCAAATCTATCCCGATCTCTTAAACCTATTGAGGCCATCTCAAAAGATAAAATAATAATAATGATAAACTTGAAGAGGTCAAATTTATAAACCCTTGATTTTTCCTTCTTGTGACTATGCTGAGCCTTTTCTACCCTCATATTAGCTCTAATACCATGTGAAAATTCTATTGTAGTTATTGATTATTAATCTCCTATCTAAATAGATTATTTGATTGCTGAAAAATTAGTTCATAACAAATATTGAAAAATAACACAACTTCACAAATAAAATCATAGGAATAGAGAAGAAAACATGCAAAATAATAAATACAATTTTTTTGGAAAAATTGTCCCTGGAAAAACCCTGAAGGGAAAAATAGTACTACAGATGAGGAATATTATTAAACTTTGGAAAATCAAGAGATACATAAACTTCTTTCCTCTTACTGGTAGAGCTCCAACAATATTCTTCTTTGGAAATTCTTCCCTCAATTTCTGCTATTGAAATTCCACTATTTCTGTCTCCAACGCTATCATTGCAAAAATATTTGCTATCACTACAAAACAATTTTCTATCACTGCAAATGCTTCTCAAGTGTGTGTTCTCCAAATGCCCATTGACCCCCTTTTATACTATTCTCATTGAAAAACCAATGGCCATGATTTAATCTCAATCAATGGTTAAGATTAATTAGACGAGCTAACAAACCCTAACTAACTGGATTCTAGAAGTCTCTAGAGGAATCAATCAATTAATTAAATAATTATCTAGACAACTCTCCATTCTAGAAGTTTCTAGAGAATTCAATTAAATAATTAAATTTCTTGGGTATGGAGACACCTTTCCAAGCTACAAAATTTAACATTCTTCTCACTCCTTTTTATCACTTTCCTCTCACTTTTTCCAATAGGATTTTCTAATTTCTCGATCCTCACTTCAATCTTTCTCATTTCCTCATGAACCGTCTATCCCATCTTCTCACACTTCTCATTCTCTACTTTGTCTCAATATTTCTCCCATTTTTTTTTTTTGCATGGATCTCCTTACGACTCATCCTATCTTGTCTAGTCCAATATTCTATGATTTTCACCTTATGTAATTTTCCATCACACTCAATCTACAAAACAAATTCTTTTGTGCCTTCAAACTCTCTCTGCTCAGGACTCCTCTTACCTACAACAACCCTTACAAGCTTCTTTTCTATTGCTTTCTTAATCTTCTCTACATGAAGTCTTGGTGTGAATTGACTCATGGTCAGTAGTTTTTCCACACTCAAGATCATAGGCTCTAATACTAATTGATGCAAAAGAAAAACTAACCTCTACTAAATCATTGAATTGACATCTTTGTTTGTTAATCAATCAATTAAATTGACACTAAACTATGGAAGAAAGCTTAAATTTGTAATCCAATAAATTGATATAGGCATACTACATCTGATTAAATGATACCTTCCTTCAAATACACTTCAATTGTATTGAATGATTATACAATTATTATTCATAGGAAAATAAGCTTCACAAATTGACAATTAAATTAAATTTTCTGTATAACTCCATTGTGTTCTTTTCCTTTACTCTTCCACTTTATAATCCAACTAAATTACCAATATCACCCCTTACTTCTCTAAATCTGCATTGTCTTTCCTTTTACTAAACATTCTTCTTCTCTCTTTGTGTAGCTCTTTCATCACTTTTCTGCAAGATATTTTCCATGCCTCTCCTCCCGTAGCACTACTTGTTCACTCATATTTTAATTTACTATGCAACCCCCTTACATTATATCTTCTATTGAAATTTAAAATAAAATTAATAAAAATGAGCACATAATTCCTCTTCGTTTTTTCCCTCCTCATGAAACTCCCCCTCTTCTCATTTTCTTTAGCATACTTTATAGACCAATGTCCATAGGTTGTGTGGACTTCTAGTTTCTTCTGTTGTGTTTGATACACTTTTATTTCCTATTTCAATTTTTACTAGTACCTTATTGCATCAAATTCCACACTTGAAATGGCATGACCTGCCCCCTTTGCCTTCCCCATCTCATTCATTTTAATTACATCCTCTAGAGGCACGACCTGGTATATTTTATTTTTATTTATTTTTAATTTAAAAACTTCCTCGACAATGCTAGCAATTAGCCTCTACATGAGACTTGGCCTTCCTCTCATTTTGTCTTTTCATCAATATAATTGGAACTTCAACATAAAACAATTCACATTCTTATGCTCATTTTCTATGTACGTGAAGTGGATTTTTTTTTTAATATGCCATGAATTGAGTTGGAATTACAATGTCAACCAATATAATTGCAATGTTTCACACTTTGGTTGAAACTTTCTTCCTATTTTGAAATGATTTGAATCCTCTTCTTTGCTTTCATTTGACTACAAAAATTTCAATTGAGGCTGCTAAAAGTTAAAATCAATCCATAACATTTTTGAATATCAATTTCAACAGTGTCATCCAATTCTGCTCTAGATGACCACTGAGACTGAAATGATTTGGACTTTGAAATTAAAAATAAACCAAAAATGAAAAATTAATGCCAATTTTTTTTTGGGTGATGTGGATCACCAATCCATGTGGGATTTTCTTGCATCAAAAATTAACTAAAAAATCTAATTATCATATCGATATTAACAATTATTTAGGTTAGTAGTGTGAGTGCATAAAATTAATGAATCCAAAAATTAGAATGCAATAGAACTCAATTCAATAATTTCATAAGTACTTTAATGTCTTGTCTTGCCTTGTGCTAGAAGGAAACCCTATTTTGTGATGGAATTATATTTGATAGCGAATGATTGATTGATTACATTCAATCTAATCATCCCATTATAGGAACATATAAAATATAAAGAAGAGCTATGCGTAACTTTCCATAGATGCACATGCAACCACGTAAATACCATAGAAACATCCGCCATAACTAATTTGTTATCAATGTAATATTGCTAACAATATTATGGTTATAAATTGTAATGTATTCTAATAGTTTGATAGCTATTTGGTTTCCTTTGGAAGTTTGGTAACTGGTGATACTCCTATGAGAAGCTCTATCTACAAGTATATTGTACTCTTCATAATTTCTAAATAATATATTTCATGGCTTTAAGAGTATTGATTTTTTCTCCAAAATATTTTTCCCATGTAAGTCATTGTGTTGTGGTATGCATGATATTTACTTTTTTTCTGTTTATATTTTGTAAATTTTGTAAAGATCTAAAAAAGTTTCATTAATCTCCTCTCAAGGTTAGTATAGGAAGTTGTTCTACTATCTTTACTTCCTTACATAATGGTAACAAATACTTGGTGCATGTATTAGTTTTGATTGCAATATTGTGAGGATTAGATGCAATATTTAGAATATCATATGTTTAGTGACAAATTTCATGTATCATTCTCATAATAAGAATATTGATGTTTAGTATCACTTTGTAGAAGAAATGGTTGAGAACGGTAAGTTCTTGATTGATAAATTTTACACTTTGGATAATGTTACATAGTCTATCATGAATCAAGTGAGCACAAATAATTTATCTTGGTGTAGGAAAGTCATGGGCCTAGACCACACTACTTAATTTTATTATATATCTTAGGGATGCATTTGTAATGCATAATTTCTAGTGGGAGAATAATAGGATAGGTGTATAAACCTTATGTTCCTAAGTAATATTAAGTAATGAAGTGTTTCCAAAATTCGAAGAGATGTTGTGTTGATGAAAACCCTAAAGGGTTCGTACATTGGATCCCTTTGGGTGTGGAGTTTTTTCTTGCAAGTTTTTCTCCGTGTATATCATATGTCACTTGTATTTATAAAATAAAATAAATATTAAGAATGTTGTAATCATATAATCATCATATTCTATTAATCTTGAATCCATTTTGATTTGTATCACTTTCTATAAGTTAATATTATAGTAGTTCATCTTGTTTCTCAAAAAATATTGTTAGAAAGATAAGAGATTGATGTTGTTGTGGTATTTTTCATATCAAAATGTAAATATGTATAAAATTGATGGAGAAAATTCTTGATATTTATGTGTTTTTCTACATTTTACAAAAGCTACACCTTTTAACATTGACAATGAATCTAGGCCTTTGGGGTGGATGCCCAAGAGAAATCTAACCTTAATGGATGAAAATATCCAAGGTAGCACATAGTATGCGTTTTCTATAATATATTCATGCTATAATGAACTCACATTATAACAAAAGCATATTTTTTTACAAGTAACATAGTGAATGGTCAAATTGTTAGTGTAAATAGTGTCTTTACATATCTAGTTAGAATATATGAGAGTGAACAATTAAAAATTAGCTTAATTTTACTAAGGCTATTTTATTCTTTTGTGTCACATCACATGGTTGCGACATGTGTCCTCATCATTTAAGATGCCTAGTATATTAATAATTTCCACATGCTAGCACACATGTCATTTGAGCTAGATAAGTGTTTCATCCTTAGAGGGGTAGTAAGATATTTTGTTCTACCTTCATATCTATATATCTTTCTTATATATGGAATGAGTTTTCATACATTTACATACTCTCATTATATGATAGACATCTCATTTGTGTTTCTTTTGTTTCTCTAAGTGGAAGGTTGTATTTTTCTTTAGATTCTAACCTAATTATGACATAAAAACATGTGTAAAATCTCATGAATTTGTATCTACATGATTTTTTTACTTTAAAAACTATGGTTTCTCTAATATAAAAATATTTTTAATAATTTAAAGAAATTTCAATCATTATTTGACAAATATATCACTTTTTTCTTCATATATTAAAATTGAATATTTTAAAACTAAAATTTATAATTTAATTGTTTTGATTAGATTAAAAATAGAAGGGCTAGTACCCATTACAAAATAGCCATAGAGGCGAACAAGGAATTCATGAGAAGTGAGAAACCTAAAAAACTAAAACATAAACTTAAGCTTAAATAGTTTGACCAACAAAAAATAACATAGAAAGCACACAAATCTGATACCAACACAAAACCATAGGACACCTACAGGGCTCCCAATAGCTTGAGACCAGTGATCACATTCCATTCCTGGGACAAAAATTGTAGCATCTTTTCAAAAGTAAAAGGCCCTTGTTGAATGGCCTAAGTATTTATCGTGACATCACGAGCTGAGGCATCCACCATTTCACCCTTCTTCTACATATGACCATCCTCTAGACCATCTGCAATCCATTTCCTTTAGCAGTTCCTTAATTCATCTTGAAAATTCTAAAAGGTGAGGGAAGTGTTCTTCATGATGTTTTTATTATAATTGGTGATGACCCTAAGACATTGCATGGTTTTCTCTTGGTTCTAATGGATAGCATCAATCTTAGTTAGTAAATTATCTTTTTCTTCCTCTATACCAAAAATGGCACACAAATATTCTAGCTCCTTTTCCCACATCACCCACTTCTCAAATGACTTTTCCAGAGAGGAAATAATGTCCCAATACTCCTTTTTCTCCACGTCCCCTAGCCATAGGACCTACTTCTCAAGAAACTTTCTTTCCATAATTTGGATTCTTTCTTTAGCCATTACTAGCTAGCCCAAGAGCCACTTCATGATATCCCTCTGCATATTAATTTTCTCTGAGATTTCATTGATTATTTTATAGAGGGGGTCACCAGGGGCATGAATCAACCTAGGGTTAGTTTTCATTTCCTCTATATTGATGTACACATTGGGAGGTTTTTTAGGGTTAGGGTTAGAAATAGGGGGTGTTGGGAACATCAAATATTTTCACATGAGTAGAAGAGTGTAAAGGAGAGTTGACTGAGGTGGGATTCCATGACTCATGGTCATTTGAGTTGCCAGAATCCCCCGATCAAGAAGTAGAAATAGGCATGGGTTTTGAAAAAGGGGCGCATTTGATGGGGTCAGTGGGGGTTTTCATTAACAAGGGCTTTACCTTGGGCCTAGGTGCTACAACGAATGGTAGGAGGGGTTTCATCTAGAGTAATAGAGTGGTTGGGGTTCACAAAGGGATTGGTGGAGTCATGAATGGTCATAGTGTTCTTAAGAATAGTGGAAGGAGAGGGAAACATCATAAAATGAAACTTGAAGATAAAATAAATAAGGCCTTCATGGATGGGTAATTTCTTGCATTTAGCCTAGAAAATTGTAATAGATTTCTCAAGTGAGGAAATAAGCAAAAAGGAAAATTTTATTTTGAAATTATACTTAAGATGATTAAGCATTGGGAAAAGATGAGCATGGAAGTGGTAGAATCATGGTTTGAGTGTGACATACATCATTAGAACTTCTAAATTTTTTCCCTAAATGTTGGGCAGGTCCACCTAGTTAAAGTCATTATGCAATCTATCCACCCTCTCAGCCTCTTTTAAGAAAGGTTCCATGTTTTTCTGGTAGTGGCCTTTTGACTTACGAGGAATGCATACCCCTTCAGAGAGCCCTTTCACCTCCACAATTAGTTCAAGAGTCACCATGAAGGAGACCCCTTCAATAATAATAGTTCTATTCATCCAAGAATTAGTGAATGCCAAAGAAATCTTGGGGTCATTGCCCCTACATCTCCTCCACAAATGAAGGCAACTTGCCTCATTCCAGAATGACCCAAATCTCCTTGTCTTTCTTCGATCCCTTGCAACTGGTAGGTTCTTCCTGAACCAGATCACTCACATCACTAAAATCACAAATTCCAGAGCAAGGTAATACCAACTATAGAAATGGCTATATGAAAACTAGACCCGCAAGTAAATGTAATTATGAAAAGATATATTAGTGGGCTTAGGTTGCCATAATTGAGGAGTGTGGAAACTATCAATAAGAGATGACAATGTATCCAACTTGATCTCATTTGGATAGTACTTTAGCATCATGTTGAATCAATTTGAGCACTTGACCTGGGATATGGATTTCCACATTATCCCATATTACTAAATTTGGAGTAAAAGCTCTAGGATTTTCTAACGCATTGGCAACTTTATTGCTACTACTATACACATGATTAACACTTCAATTTTTGAGGGAAATCATGAGATTGCAAGCTGAGGACATGAGGTTCTTAAGGGTCCAATAGGGAAATGATTTCCCTATTAGCAAGAGAGTCATGTTTCTAGAGTCTCCTTCTATAACCAAATTTGAGAGCCTAGCTTTCTTGGCAATTTGTATGCCATGGAAGGCTGCCGCTACCTCAACAAAATTTGATGATTAAACCCACAAGTTGAGCGTGTAGGCCAAAATTAATTTCCCCTTTGGTCATGGATGATTTCAATTTAATAGTTTTCAATGATTTTAACTAATCATATTAAAGTGATATTGAATTCAACATAATATTAAGGAAATTGATCAAAAACTAAAATATTAGAGGAATGTGAAGCCAATAATGAATGAAAAAACTTTGTACATGGTAGTTTACAATGTGTTCAAACCCCAGGTATCTATTCACAAATGCTATTCTTAGAAATTATAAATTATTCATGTCTTAATGTATAAGTATCTATCTAAAAAGTTAGTTAAATTATAATTTTTATAATTTAGGTTGACTTGTGGTGATTGATATAAGTTTCATCTTGAACCAAATTTTATTTTCCTTTCACTCATGTCAACCCATCAATAATCATCTATCTCAATACAAAAAACACAGCCAATCCAAGTAGTATTATTTTTTTGTCTACTAAATATGCTTCACCCATTATTGTCCATGTTCTCCACACTTGGTTGTATCCTACTTATTTCTTAGTTCTTAGTTTCTCACTGTTACATGTGTCACTACCTTATTCATAGTGAATACACTATTTTTGATAGCTAATATGTCTGAGAATTTAACTTTAATTGTCAACCAAGTTATAACCTTTAAATAATGTTTTCTTGATTCCTATAATTTTATTTTCTCCAATAAGAATAATTATTAATAATATCTACACAATCAATTCAATTTGTGGATTGTGGTTGATTTTTTCTCTTATAGGGCGATACATGGAAAAAACACTAGTGGTCACATGTCTATACCATTATATATGGTGGTGGCCCCCTAACCCTTTCCAAATGATTATTTTTAATATGTGAAGCTCTCATAAAAACTCAAGAAAATAAGTACCCATCATGTATTTCCTATAGTGGTGGGCCCAATTCATGTCAATATGGCTTGGTCTATAGTGGTGACACATAATAGCCAATTTATCTTTGTAAAATAAAAAATTTGGTTTGATTTTTATACACTATTAGATCACAAAACCTCTCTTCCAAAGATTGATCTTTATGGAGTGGCCAATATTTAATGTCAATATTGTAATACATGGTCATTATATATGGCTTGTTTATAGTTTATTTTGAATATATTAGTGGTTTACTATTTTATCATGATGTACTCTTATTGATATTTTGGTAACAATGGGTATGAATTTTCACCTAATTACCTAGTGACATATATCCACCTAATGGGGTCATCCTCTAATATTTATCTTAAAATGACATTTCTCATCAATTATGCTTCATGATTATCTCAACTAATAAAAATTTCATGGTATATAAATACATGATTCTATGAACAACATGAGTAAACATAAATCATTGATCACAAGCATGAATGTCCAATGTTCCCATGACCATTTCTCCCCATACAAACTCAAAATATTCAAGTATATGAACCACCTAAGATATTTTAACTGTGTGTACATCCCTTTTAATTTTTTTCTACTTTTGAAGTGGAGAATCAAACTATATTGGCCAATGGCTGATCATTTTTATTAAACATTTAGAGACCAATGTGGTAGGTTTTTCTATTAGCTATGGATATTATGCCATTGAATATTTTATGAGGATAATTTAGGTTCAACTTGAGTTATGTGTTAAGGTCCTACTCAACCTACATGAAATCATGGATCACATTCTTCACATTGGATGGAGAATAATTTCCATCCTAGTAGAATATTTTTATGTTAGTGGCTTCAAAACTCATAAATAATATTTATTACTACTCTTATAGATGGTGTACCCCACAGTATTCATTTTAGGCTATAATAAAATATATGGTAGCTCTTTCTACTATAGGTGACTTGAATACTCATACAATCCCAATTAAGCTTTTTCTTTGTTGGTCCTCTCTACATTCTTGAGGGATTTCTTTTCTTTATTTTGGTTAAGACATTGATCTAATAATTTATATTTATGAGGGTGAGTGTAATTTTTTCCTAGATTTGATGTATTCTCTAAAGTTTCCTCATGGGCCCAAACTGTGATAAATTTCATAATCTTTGGGTATTTTTTAGGAGATCATTTACTACCATATGTTCTAATTTTTAAGAATCAAAGAGGTTATTATTAGAAGCAATAGCTAAAGAAGGGATTACAAAAATTTCTCAATGTGTCATTTTTTCTATGAAGAAATTTAGGGCGTCAAACTTGTAATTTTTGACTCCTTATTTCTATGATAATTCTTATTTTGGTATTACATTGAAGGAAATTCTTGTAAATGTATGATTATCATTGATATTAATATATACATTAACTTTTGACATGTTTTAGGAATGCGTTATTTCCTCCTATGACACTTGTTAGTTTGAGTGTTATGATTTATTAATGAGATAGGAGATTGTAAAACTTGTGGGAAACCCTTCATATATAATTTTTTTAATACAATATAAAATAACACTTGTTTTATAGTGGATTATTGAATTAGATTATAACTATAATGTTATAATAATATAGTTTTGTGTTTGGCACATGTAGAGTCTAACTTATGGATGTGAGATAAATACTAATCCATATTATTCTTAATTATTTTATGGGATCTATAGATCTCATATATATTTATATCTTAACTATAAAAATAAAATCTATTATCCAAATTAGGATCTAGGAACCAACCCTTATATTTATTAATCACACCACAAGAAAATCTAATATTAAAAACATTTTTAAAATTAGTGTTAGAACTAGACATCCTCATATTTTTATATCCCATTGCGTTAGCAATATATATCAATTGAAAAGTAACTTGAATAAATATTTTATAAGGATATTCTTTGTTTTTCTACTTACATATCAATTTATGAAGTTCACTTTCGTATTTCTTATATCATAAAGGAACTACATTGTAAAAAATTTTGGTCTGATTGTTTTTTTGGGGTTCAATCTAGTAAAATATGTCTTATTATGATTAGATGACATATCAAGTTATTTTTGAATATTTCAAACACTATAACAATAAATATAGTAGATTATTTTTTATTAAGCAAGAAAAAACAAAATGAAAAAGTAGTGTAAGTTTGAAGGTAAAGGATGATTTAGTTATTATAGGTTAAACTTGGAAGTATAGAATCAAACATAATTAAAGTAGAGGATTGGTATATAACCCACAATTTCTTTAAATAAAGAGATCACATTTTGCAAACATAAAAAAAAAAAACATATTCTAGAACCATTACCAATTGACACACATTTTCTAGTAATTTTACAAGTATAAAGAACCTTTACATTTACTTTCCTAAATTCACATAATTATTTTATTATCATTTTCCATATGTCAAGCATTTATTCTAGATTAATTTATATTTATGTAAATGTATATTATAAAAAATTTCTAAATTAATGTGAATAAATGCTTATTTTCCATTGCATTTGTTAATTTTGATAAACCTAATTATTTTTGTTCTTAATATGTTGTATTAATTTGTAATTAAATAAAATTAAAATTTAGAAATATCACATTTGTCACATTAGTCATAAGCCATGTGAAGATTGATTCTACGAATCCTTTATCTATATGAAATAAATTCATAGATATCACCCTTGAGGATCCTATTTAAATTTGAAAAGTGTAAGGGCCTATATTAATGGCCCATACTAGTATGATTTAGAAATTTTGTTTCCATCTCCAAGAATTGATATGTGTTTCTTTCTACACTCTCCAAATTCTTACAATCTCTAATTTTTATTTTATATACTTAATATAAAAGGTGTGAACCCTTAGATGACAATTTATTGATAAAAAAATATTTATTTTCTTTTTATCTTATTTTATATACTTAAAATAAAGGATATGAACCTTTAGATTATAGTTTATTGATAGAAAAAATATTTATTTATTTATTCAAGGGTTATTTTATTTTACAATGAAAATTATTTTTATTGTCTCTTTTAATCTGATCCACACTTTTTTATATAATTTATTTATCCTATATATAATTTATTTATATTGATTCATTCTCTATCTAAAAAGATTTATATTTATTTATTTAAAGAATTGTTTTGATTGCCTAGAAATTATTTTTACTTCACAACTATTTAAGAATTATTTTTTTCTATTTACTAATATTTATGAAATAAATATATTATCTTAAAAATATCTATCTAAAAATATTTATTTTAATGCATTTATTTAATGAGTTTTTTTATTTTAGTTATTTAAGAGTTTCTTTGAGTTACAATTATTTAATAATTATTTTAATATATTTTATTATTATTTTAAATATGTGTTGTTTATGTTTTGATTTCTATGTATGGGTAATGACACAAGATTCTTTGGTGCTATTGTATAACACATGTAAGGTGTAATAAATTTAAATCTAAAAAGACTACTTTTTTCATATTAATTATGGGTCATGTGAAGACTACTTCTAGGAATCCTCTATTTATGTGTTGTAGCCACTAAAATTTTGGGATTGCATGCCACCCTTAAATATGGAAATTGCTTCTCCAATCCTCTAACGAGAAGTTGTAGACACTAATACATTTTATGAACCCTAAAATATGGAGACTTACCTATTCAAAAGTTGTACCATTAAATTTTAGGTATTTACTACACCATCAATCTTTAATAAGATAAGTATTTGTTAAATTAAAAAATGAGAGGACCATTTCATAGTATATAAAAAAAGGCTAAATGTTAAATGTGACTTTTGTTATTGAATACCAAGGAACCTGATATCTATTGCCTTCTGCCCATCTATTCTCCCCATCTAATGGAAAAGTGGGATACTGATCTAAAACATGATCATAAAAGTCCTAGGATGGTAAAAAGTTGTGGGAATTCTGCAATCAATCATTTTAACCAAATTTTTTCCGATGAATTGGTTTTTTTTTAATCTTAACTCCTTCAAACTATTCTAGAGATTTATTTGGAGCACTTCTAGCATAAGAAATCTATTTTTGTTTAAAAGTATTTGCATGTATAAGAGAGTTTTTTCATTTCATTTATGCAGATGCAAAAGGTTTAATATGCTAGGCAACCAGCAAGAAGTGTTGCAATGTGCCTCCCAATCTTTATGCACTTCAAAGAATGTCTTTCATCTGAAAATGTGCAGATGCTCGAAACATGGAGGCCTGTTACACGCTTGGAATAGTAAGACGCAACTTTACATACACTGTTTTCTCTTATTTTATTATAAAAATAAGATATTGACTGTATTTCCTTATTACACTTATAATGTTTTACTTTTCTCAAAATATACTAGGCTTTTTGATTCCAAGGTAACTAAATACCTTCATATTCTTAGATCTATTTGTCTAAAATTTTAAAATTTATTAGATTTATACTTTTACCCTCCTACAAATCCTAAACCCTAGCACCTCTAGCACCTCTCTAGATTGTCACCCTTCTAATCTGTACCCTAGCACGTCTCTAAAATAGGTTTATTTGTGTAAAGCACCCACTCGAAATCACAATATCCCTATTACACAAGCTATCAGTAAAACATCAGTTGAGCGTACCCAGTAAAAAAAATGCCACTGAAACCACAAACATGCACCATACTCCTTGGATTTAGATATGAGGAAGGGATTAGGTCACCTTTAATGAGAAATATCTTACTCACCAAAAGAATCAAGGGAATAGGTCAGCCCTGGCTTAGGGGACATTCTCAGGAATATGGTGTTGATATCTTCTGCATTGTCTATGATTTTAGAGTTGACAAACTTACCACAAAATCTAAAATTATAGAGCCGTAATACAAACACCGCTATTGATTGTCAACTTTCTAACCTAAACCCTAACAATTCCGTAGAATCAACATATTAAAAACACTACTTTGTAGTCAAGACACCCATGTTGATTGTAACTTTCTAACCTATATCCCAACACCTTTGTGGAATCAACATATTTTTGTAACAATTCCATATGTTTCTAACAATTTCTGATGGTTAATTCAATTCAGGAGGCCGGTGCTTTGTGAAGGAATCTGTTATTAAAGCCAATGAAAATGTGGCTCTGGAGTGAGATGCATTGACAGCCTTCTCCAACAGAGAAATTCCCTTTTCCCTGCGTTTATTGAAGTAGAAAATGAGCTGTCAAGACAGAAACAAACACACCATCAATATGACCTGGGAAACATAATGCATTTAATAACTTTTGGTTTATAAAATGTTTGTTGTTTTTATTTGGCCTGTGAGTGGAGGTTTAATCAACCACAATTTGCTTCAATATTTTTTTATCAGGAAGTATGCAATTTTCATGCTCAAGTGTTTTACTGATACTGATAACATGTTCAATTTTACGCTGAAGTGATTCTCAATAGATCAATAAAACCTACAATATGTAATTGGCAGAGGACGAGCTCAATAATTTAGTCTTCGTAGGTAAGTTGGTTAACTGTAAAATCATCCACAATGCACAAGGGACTGACACTACCACATATTTAATTCCTGATAATGACATTCTCTGTTAAAACCAGTTTAACGCTGATGCAGTAAATGTAAATTTGGGACATCATTATCTCCTATCCATCCACAACTAGGCCTGATCATGTCCTTAAAGGAAAGGTTCATGATTCTTTGGATGAGTAAGATTTTTCTTGTGAAAGCCGGCCTAATACAATCTATGATGTTAGTGATAGAGTAAAGCCAAATTTAGGATTTAATATTATTCCATATGTTTCTAACAATTTCTGATGGTTAATTCAGTTCAGGGGGCCGGTGCTTTGTGAAGGAATATGCTATGCGGTGATTTCATTGGCGTTTGTTTGTTTTGACACATAGGGAGTACTCTTACGAATCGTTTAATTTGGTTAGTGGGTCAATTCATACTTCTAGTAACAACGATGGGTTTATCTCGTATATTGTTGGGTTCTATTTCACAATTTTGTCGTCGAGTATTTTTTATGTCGAGTGCCCATCCGCCGTTTGTGCCAGCACCCTGGTTATTAAGAAAAGGGTAGAAATGCATGTTTATAGTTTGTGGATGCATGCACGGCGTATGATCCACCTAAAATTTTGGTACATTGCTGAGGTTTCACCAATATGAAAATGACGAATTTTATCTTGAACTAGGCTTGTGAGTTCAAATTTAATGCCTACTCTTTGAAGCATTATTTGGTAGCACCAACATGTGTAATCATGAAATGGTGTCAGGCCTCATCTTCGAAGCATTTGAGTTGAATCCTATGTTGGTATGGGATGAATTTACCAACAAACCAGAGTTGTGGACAGATCTTTTTTGGTGGCTCATCTTTTACACTTTGTACCTGAGAACATGGCATAAAGATGCATCACGCTTTACTACATAGCTTCGATCACCCAAGTAACATTCCATGGACATGGATTGCCTGCATTCCTATCGCACCCATGTCCACGGAATGTTACATGGCTGATTGAAGCTATGTAGTAAAGCGTGATATATCTTTATCCCATGTTCTCAGGTACAAAGTGTAAAAGAGATGAGGCACCAAAAAAGATCTGTCCACAACTCTGGTTTCTTGGAAAATTCATCCCATACCAACATAGGATTCAACTCAAATGATTCGAAGTTGAAGCCTCACACCTTTTCGTGATTACACATGTTGGTGCTACCAAATAATGCTTCAAAGAGTAGGCATTAAATTTGAACTCACAAGCCTAGTTCAAGATAAAATTCGTCATTTTCATATTGGTGAAACCTCAGCAATGTACTAAAATTTTAAGTGGATCATATGCCGTGCATGCATCCACAAACTATAGACATGCATTTATACCCTTTTCTTAATAACCAAGGTGCTAGCACAAACATCGGATGGGCACCATACATAAAAAATACTCGAGGACAAAATTGTGGTAGGAATCGAACCCAACAATATACGAGATAAAACCATCGTTGTTACAAGTTTTATAAATTGACCCAGTCACCAAATTAAACAAATTCGTAAGAGTGCTCCCTACCTGTCAAAACAAACAAACGCCAAAAAAATCACCGCATAACAGATTCCTTCACAAAGCACTGGCCTCCTGAACTGAATTAACCATCAGAAATTGTTAGAAACATATGGAATAATATTACATCCCAAATTTGGCTTTACTCTATCACCAACATCTTAGATTGTATGAAGCCGGCGTTTACAAGAAATATCTTACTCATCCAAAGAATCATGAGCCTTTACTTTAGGAACATGATCAGGTCTAGTTGTGGATCGATAAGAGATAATGATGTCCCAAATTTACATTTACTGCATCAGCGTTAGGCTGGCTTTAACATGAAATGTAATTATCAGGAATTAAATATTTGGTAGTGTCAATCTCTTGTGCATTGTGGATGATTTTACAGTTGATCAACTTACCTGCCAAGACTAAATTATTGAGCTCGTCCTCTGCCAATTACATATTGTAGGTTTTATTAATCTATTGATAAAAACTTCAGCGTAAAATTAAACATGTTATCAGTATCAGCCAAACAGTTGAGCATGAAAATTGCATACGTCCTGATAAAAAAATGTTGAACCAAATTGTGGTTGATTAAAGCTCCACCCAGAGGCCAAAGAGATGCAACAAACATTTCATAAACCAAAAGTTATTAAATGCATTATATATCCCAAGTCATACTGATATTATGTTTGTTTCTGTCTTGACAGCCCAATTTTTACTTCTATAAACGCAGGGAAAAGGGAATTTCTCTGTTGGAGAAGGCTGTCAATGCATCTCACTCTAGAGCCACATTTTCATTGGCTTTAATAAAGTTCAACGGCAGTGAGGGAGAAGAGGACAGCAAAGATTTTCACGCAGGGGTTGATCTCTATAAGTAAGCTGTACTTCTTGGGAATAGCAGTGCATATGCTGAATTAGTATTGTGTCTTGCCTTGGCTTGGCTTTGTTAGAACTTGGCGAACAGGGCGTCTGCTAAAGCGAATACGAACATTCGATAATTATTTCAATTATGATTCTACAAATAAAATTGTACAGACGTTATGCAAGTGGTTCACTGACCACCCACCAGGGAATGGAATGAAGTTATGTTCAAACATCAGGTGTAGACGGTCTGAAACAAGGAAAAATGAGTTCCGCAGATGCCCACGCACTCGTTGCAGAAATGAATTTTTCTGCTCATGTGTTTGTTGGTACATGCCTTATAAATCAGGACACACCTGCACTGGCTAAATGTCCAATCATTTTGCCTTTTGCTTTTGTTTGAAAATCCTACCTTCTTATTACCCTATATAAGCTATCCAGCTTTTTCGTGGCCATCATACACATTTTGTATGACCATTTGTCTTATATTTATGGAACCAAAAAAGTAATTCGAAATCATCCTTTTCTCTCTGCATTACAAGAAAAACTAGTCTTTTGATTTCACGACTTCATCTTGGCTTTTCAAACTTACTCTATTAAAACGGATTTTTCTCATGACAATATTCACTTAGAATCCATTATGTTTTGGTTGTATACATATTCTTTTACACTATTATTTTCTTCATAACTATAATATATTCATCGATTTAATTTGTTAAATTTTGAATATTTTGTTTTGACTTAAAATTCTTTTTAATGTAATATGGGAAAATGGAAAATACATTTCATGTATAATCTAGGTTAATTAATTGAATTATATAATTAAATTTTTATTTATAGATAAAATTTATGAGTTGTGGAATTGAAGCAGATCAAATTAAGCAATATCAAATAAGAAGTAGAATCATGCTATAAACAGTGATAAATGAAGATAGTGATTACTAAGTTTTGTAATCAAACAATGATTGACTCTTACAAAACAATGAGATTTGTATATGTTGGAATCTGAAAATGCTCTAGACAATTATTTATGTTGATCAAAATTAGAATATTTCTATTTATTCTATGCATCAATTTCACAATAGTGAACTTTCTCTATTCTCATAACCTTGATCTCTATTGATTTTTTCATTTTTCTATATAAATTCTCAAATAAATAGACTTTTAGATAGCCATGTCCTTTGTTGCACTCTTAGGGCTTTTATTCTCATATTTATAGTGTTTTAAAATGTAATGACATCCATCAAGCTTCAAACCTACACATGAAGTGTAAAATGATTTCCAGGTTTCTCTCATGCACTGGAATGAGTATGATCATATATGAAGATTTCATGCCCAAGAGTAAAGTGTAAAGAACAATAAAATGAATCATGTTGATAGATATAATCATGAATATATATGTGAAAATTGACATGCCCTAAAATAGGAAAAATAAAACAATGAAGATTATGAATGAGGGTAGAGAAGGCATGTTGTTGCCATTTAATGATAAGGTAATAAAGGTCCAAATGCTAAAAATTTAAAATCGAAATAAGGTAATGTATGACCATAAGGTGATTAATTAGTGAATGTGTATAGCATGTCATTAATTTTGTGGAATTAGTTCAAATTGGATCATGTATGATTTTAAAATGTTTTATATACAGTAAATAAGAAAATGAATTATATTGTTATTAGTATGTATGATATGGAAATAGGTGTTCATTGGTTATCAAATTTGTGGCTCCAAAAATCCTATAACCATAAGTCAATTACATTAACTTAGATATAAAGGTAAGAGTTGTCATTAAACAAAGGACAACTAGGTGTCAAGTGATAAGAAATGGCATGCATTCTTCATCTTTAGGTTCTTATAAATCTAAGAGGATGTTTCTCTAAGGTTACAAATATGAAAATTAAAAAAAAATGCAAGATTATAATCCTAGTCTTGATAAAATATGTCATTTTTGGGAGCTATGAATAGAAGGGAAAGACCTCATTTAATGAAATTAAAATAATATTACACATGCAATAAAATACGAAAAATAATCTATACCACTTCACATAAATCCCCTTAACCTTGTTTACACATGTACAACTTGCAAATAAATTTAATAGACCATATTGAAATTTTAATCAACTCTATTCTCACAAAATATTTAACACTAGCAGTTTCACATAGTAACAAACAACAATGAGAAAATATGTGGTGAGGAACATGAAAGGAAAGTGACATGAAGACACTGAGGGTGGTAGGAGATTAGAATTTCAATGCCACAAGAGGGCACAACTATCAAAGGCATGTGGTGGACAATGTGTCTCCCCTATGTGCAGATATGTATGTATGCTATAGTAGATACAAAAGTGATTGATACATAGTGGTGCATACTTGTTGTATAGAACATTCCACAATAGGGAATGCAACAAACAATACACCTTACAGAAGATTGAAACAATACAACACTTTGAACAACATATTTTTTGAAAATTAAACACTATAGCATAAGGTAGAGATCAACAATAAGGAATGATTTATAGAGAGAAAGATAAAATGTATAACACTAACTATTTCATTGCATTGCATGCATACCCAAAGAGAAGAATTCATACATCTAAGAATATTTATTTTAGTAACAATATTCACAAAAAAGAAAGAATCAATAATGCAACAATATATTAACATAAATTGTATAACATTAATTATTTTATTGCATTCCAACCACAAACACAAAACACAAGCCATAAATCAAGTAGTATTGATTTGAACAATGAAAATATACTCTTTTTTGAAAAAAGCCTTATCAAATAAGAATCTAGGCTTTTCAATAACACCCTATCAGAAATTGAAATAATATAGTGTCTTCAACAACACCCTATAAAAAATAAAACCATATAACCTAAGATAGATAACAATAATTAACAAAATTTTTGGGCACAATATTTTAAATTAGAGATTGTTGTATGAATGTAATCAATGTTCAAACAAGTCTTTAATATTATAGCAAACATAAAGTGTACAACATTAACTATTTTATTCCATTCCAACCATAACCAAAAAATGTAAGGCATAAATCAACCAACATTGGTTTCAATAGCGACCCAGAATGAGAAACCCGCAAAACCCATGCAAAACAATAGGAAAATAATGCAACCATAAATGAAAAAATATTTATTTTAACAAATAATATAATCTTTTTTCAACAACAACCTATTAAAAATTGAAAGAATATAGCATTTTGAATAGAATCTCATAAAAAATGAGACAATATAGCCTGAGCTAGACAATAAAAATCAACAAAAACCGTATAACATAAAAAATTTTATTCCATTGTAAACATAGCCATAAAATGCAAGCCATAAAGACAAACCCATAGAAAATTGACAATAATAAACCCATACAAAAATATACTTTTTTCTCAACACAATCTTATTAAAAATTGAAACAATATAGCCTTTTCAACAACACCTTCTCAAAAATAAAACAATATAGCTTAAGCAAGAGAACAATAAACAACAATTCCCAATGGAATCTAACACAAAGTGTATAACATTAACTATTTTATTCCGTTGCAACCATAACCTAAAACATATGAATTTTGTCTGAATCTTATGTTAGAAACATAGAGATGTACACATAAGAAATATAAAATAAAACACAACAAAATGAGGCCTGCTCTCCACCCTACCATATTGGGTCATGAAGCCTCATGGAGTCTCGCCAAACTCCTAAGCAAGAATATACATCGTCCACCACTCTGATCAAGGGTGAAATGAATATTGCTTATTACAATCAACATAGAGTATATTAGGATCTAATTGTCTATTTGACCATTGTTACTAATTTTTTAGTCACTATAATTATTCTTGAAGGTCATTTATAATACATTAGTTCATCAAATTGGCCATTATGGCTAGAGTCTACTCTGCAAGAATAACAAAAAAATGTGAAGTTTAGTGTGGTGATCATTTGTATTTGATAGAGAATATGTAAATCAGGAGATATAAAGAGTTCTATAATTTATAATACATAATATGGAATGCACCTATAATGCAAGGGATGAAATAAATAAAATATAGTCATACTTGTGCACATGGTGGATTGCAGTATGAAGACAAGAAAAGAAGGTCTGATCTCCACCCTACCATATTGGGTCATGGAGCGCCATGCGCTCTAACCAAATCCCCAAGAAAAAAAATAAATTGTCCACCACTCTGATGAATGGTAGAAGCAATGTTTTGGCCCCTAATGACTTTAAACAAGATCACTGAAATCTACATTATGGCTGGAGTATGCTATAGAAGAATAAAAACAAAGTGTGAATTTTAGTGTAGTGATCATCTCTAATTCATAGGCAATATGTAAACCAAGACATATTAAAGTTCTATATTTTAGAGTACACAATTTTATATGCACTTGTAATGGGAGGAATGAAGTCAATAAAATTTAGGCATACTTGGTGCATGTGGCAAAATG
This sequence comes from Sequoia sempervirens, assembly GCA_007258455.2. NCBI lineage: Eukaryota > Viridiplantae > Streptophyta > Pinopsida > Cupressales > Cupressaceae > Sequoia > Sequoia sempervirens. The sequence continues at coordinate 164,331,045 of VDFB02105785.1, read as the reverse complement.
TAGTATCAACATAAGAAAACAAGGCTTGATTTCCACCCTACCATATTGGCTCATGGAGTGTTGTGCACTCTCACGAAACCCCCAAGCAAAAAAATAAATTATCCACCACTGTGATCAATGGTGAAACAATGTTTAGGCCACTGTTGACTTAATACAAGATCTAATTGTGTTTAAAGGTCCATGAATGAGGATTGTTTGGGTTGATTATGGTTGAAAACATGAAAGGATAGTGTGAATTTTAGTGTAATAAACATGTACCATTCGTAGGAAATAAATCAATTAGAAAATATAAAGACTTATAGAATTCATAACAAATAACTTGCAATACAACTATAGTAAAATGAAGCAAGTAAATAAAATCTAGGGATACCTTGTGCACAAAATAGATTGGAGTATGGACACAAAAATGAGGCATGCTCTCGACCTTATCATATTGGGTCATGGAGCCCCATGGGCTCTCACCAAACCCCCAAGTAGAAAGATTAATTTTCCAACACTTTGATCAGTGGTGAAGGCAACTTTTTGGAACCTGAGAAAATTTGTTGAGTGGAAATCAATGCTATACATTTTTAATAAATTGACATGGAGTTGTGAAATAATAAATGCAAGAAAAGATATATAGGCTTACATTGTATATAGATGGAATGTAGGTGAAGGCCATACACCATGCAAATGTGCAATCATAAAGCTACTTAACATTTATGATATTTTTATACCGAAGATGTGCATCCATAATTTAGTACGTACATTTGCAATCTAAAATTGTTTTAATGGAATATAGTTAGACACGAGGGAAATTTCAAGTTTAGTGTAGCGAACATGTGTCATTAGTACACAATATCTAAATGAAGAAATATAAATAGCTGCATAGTTAATTAAAAAAAATCTAATGTAACTGCAATAGAAGAGATCATATAAAAAATATGCAGGCATAACTTTTGCAAAGAGTAGGAGACAATACATAAACAATTGCATATAATTGTCTTCTGGCACCTGGCAATTTTGTTGAGCTGAAATTAGTGTTATCTATTTTTAAAATATATACAGTTTAGGATTTGTGACAAAGAATTTTGGATATAGTTTCAAAAGAAGAGATGAAAAGAACGAGATATAGCCTTACCTTGTATACAAATGGAATATAGTTTCAACTCAAACACCATGGAAAACTTATGAGCATTGATCTATTAAGATTTGTGAAGATCTGTAGTAACAACTAGAAATGTTTGCAATCTAAATTTGATAGAATTTGACATAGTTAGAAAGAAATGATTCAAAGGTGATAGCTATGGAAGCAACATTATTGGGTAAAGGTGAGGAGGGTATTGAGAGAAACATTAAATATAGATGATAGTTTGGGCAAGTGGGGAACAAGAACAAGTCAATTTTGTTGTTGGAGGAAAGGGGAAACAAAAGGAAATAGTTGAATAGCAACACCTCTTAGCAATCACTATAGAAGTAAAACATTGGGGATGTTGGGAAAAGTGATTGCAATTTCACTTTGGTGAAAACAAGAAGTAATATTAGGAATCAAGGGTATTGTGAAAGCATTGAAATGAAAAGGAAAAGGAGAAGTGGTATAGTTACTGTTAACCAAAAAAAATATTTCATCATGATGGGAATGCAGAGAATTTTTGGAGGTGATCCTCTTCTTTGATTCAAAGTGCATTGTATTTTTTGGAATGCAACAGGTAGAGTACCCATCAAAAGAGAAAGGTGGATCTATGTATATTCTTGTTATTGATTTAGCACAAGAGAGAGCTATGAACATTAGTCCTTTCCTTTCTTTAGTTCCAATATCTATTGTAGCTTTCTCTAGTGTCAAGCCTTGAGATTTATGGATTGTTATCACCTAGGCCATTGTAAAGGGGAGCTATCTTCAACTGCATCGCATGATTGGGATAATCTAGATGAATCTTAGATTATCTTGATCCCATGCTGGGCCAATGCAGTTTTGGAAGTTGAAAACAACATATTTAGGAAGTTGAGGTGGTTTAGCACCCCTACCATATACAATAGCCTTCACTAAACCCAACGATCCATTAACTAGGCTAGCTGCCACCCAAAGATTTATCGGCAACATTACTTGTTGACAGATTGAAAGAAAGAGCTTTTCTTGAAGTTGTTCATCATTGCTATAATCAAGTGTGTTTTTATGGGAACTTTCAATAGCACTAATTGCAATTGGAACATTTAATTGTTGTACTATTTTCCTATTGTGTAAAGAAACCAACCTATTTATTGGGAATAAGTGGATAGCCTCATCAAAATCTTGGTTTTTCTTAGCCATAAGCATGGATTTTGTTCAATTCATGAGAATTTTCCAATAAAATTGGGATGCCTAACAATTTCTAATACTCATAAGGAGTGTACGAAATTGTTGCTATGAATTGGATTTTCAATGCTAGCGAAAGATAATGTTAAGCTTGACTACAATATTAAAAGCATGCCCAAGTGCCAATGCTATGGATCAAGAACCGTAGATAGGCTTGTCCATAACAGGAGTAGTTGTTCTAGGTCACCCACAAGTATAATAGAGACACCACCAAATGGTTGCATATGTCTACCAAGGAATGCTTTTCGCAGTCAACTATCAATGTTAAGCAACAACTTGGAACCCAAGAAGCTCATTTCATCAATTGATATGTACTTAATATGTTTGAAGTCCTCGTGAAATATGGTCAATGGAACTTTCCTTTCTAATGGATTCATATCTCTAATTGGCATCCAAAGAGTGGTATACACTATGGAGGCACAAATATTGTAAGCAACAACACTGATTGGTGCTAGAGAAAGGAAAGGATTCATTCTTTGATTCAATGATGTATTTAGTGCTCTCTATATCTTGTCAATGAAGAATGATCTCCCTGTGCTATCAGTTCCTTGAATGTTCATACACAATGGTGGTGATGAAGATGAGCCAAGATGGTTTTGTTCAATGATATTTAGAGCAAGCTTTTTTCTAAGAGATAGTCGATGAGAAAGTGCAGGCATTGCAATAGAGCAAAGAATGTCTTTAGCTGTATGCAATTTACTTGTTGAAATAAATTGTTCAAGAATGCTATGTAGATTCATTGGAACATGGTGTGTGTCCCATCTATGATGTAGATTAAAGTACCATCTACCAAAGAGTTGCAGCTAGTCAAAACAAACATTATTTGTGGCACCAAGTCAAGAAATCATCTCCCATTCATATTCATCTACACGAGGTAGAGACTACGCACTATCAATATCACTGTCATCATCCTCTCCATCAATAGGTGGAGAAATAACTCTATTGACATGCCAAGTGTCATAGACACCAACATAAAATAGCCTCCAATTTTGTGTTATGCTTTCTCTCATAAGGCCTATTCCAACCTCAACATTTTGAAAAGATTTGTATAGTAGCAATTTTGACCAACAAAATTTTTCAAAGGAATCACTTTGTTCCGGCAAGGTGGTCTTGGAAAGTAGGTAAACAATGATAATAGCAGGTTGTAGCTAGGCATTCCAAGCTATACCTTTGTGATTTTTTTGATATGTATACAATTGTGTAGAATGAATAAGGGATATTGTCTCCATTTCAGCTGGTCTTTGCATGTAGGAATGAAGATAACCATTGGCAAGCTCGTCACCACTGTCAACTATCTTCAAATGGTGAAATGTCTACCTATTGACATATAAAGATAGGAAATGTCAACTTGAGATGACAAGGTGCAACTTTTGCAGCATCTGCCATGTTTCTTGTGCACCAATGTCATGATTTGTAACTAAATTCATCATGAAGTTTTGGTAGGAAAGTGATGCTTTATCCTTAGACGAATTTGTATTTGCAAGATTCTGCAAGATATCAATGTAGCTTTCATATTTTATTTTTAGATTTTGATGCATATTTTGTAGTTTAGCAAAATTTGTCTAGACAATACTGGTTGACAATTAACATATGGTCACCAAATTGCAAGCATCTTAGTTTTCTAGATATTAACATGCTCATCATTTCTTGCTGGCTTATATGATTTGTTCAATTCACTATCAATTACCAATGTTGATGATGGTTGTGTATTCCACAGAACTTTGTAGTGACATTATAATTGGTGGCCTTTTTTCCTAAGGCAAGTAAATTGAGTGCACTTGGTATGCCTTTGCACCATGTTCAACAACTATTCATAATCCACCGTTGGATCCATGGAATAGATTTGCATAGTATTAAGCAAGCATCAGTCCTCCAAAGCTAAGTGGTGGACCCTTGATATTAGTTGCTTCGGGGGATGAGGGTTCCATGTTGAAACATAGTGATCAAAGAATTTTTTTTTCTGTTGAAGCTAATGTGGGTTGGACCAATCAATCATGCCTATGTTTTGGGCATTTGGGTCCCACAAGAAACCATGTACATGTACTAATTCATGATGTTGCCACTCATACATATACCAATAGTCCTTTGTGTGAAAAATGTCTCTAAATAACCTCTTCATGGAAAATGGTGAATCACAAGTGCATGCACAAGGCTGTTATGTGTGGTTTCTATACAATGTTCTCTGTGAAGCATCTTCAGGAGTATGGCATATGCAACTGGGCATGAGGTTCAATCACCTTATGCAGATTAGGCCAATTTATGTTTACAGAGCTCAAAGTGAAGAAAAGAGTCAGTGTACCAAGCTGGTGGATTATTGTCACAAGCTCTTGTTGGCCCTTGGCCCAATACGAGCGTGTTCCTTGCAAGGATTCACCAAAGAAAACAAGTTGGTTTTCTATCTGGGTGTTTGGTGCCTCCCGAAGTAATTGTCACAAAGCAAGAACAGACTTTGGGATCCTTTCCTCCATGTTTTCTTTCATAAAAACTGAAATTGATTGGTTGCTTCAATGTCTCATTATCAAATTATAAAGGTGGTATCTAAATCTGACATGCCTTCCAAATCTATTATCATAGTATCTCATCAAGTGCAAGGCATATTCATGTAAGTGAATTTGTATGGTTCTCGATTGTAGAGATATTGCCATGCCAGTGGGGAACAAGATTGGAAAATCCATGCTTAATAACCCTTCTATATTATATTCATTGATAGGGTTAGAATTTATTTTAGGCCAAGGAAAAGTATTTTGACTAGTGTCTTTAATTTGTAAGGAATCTCTAATTTCCTAGAATTCCTAAGGAGGGTTCGATATCAATGGAATAAATGATGACAAGTCCTCAAGGCTAGCTTCCTCATCAACATCACTTTCTAGAGTTTCCATTAGTTCAGTTGTGTTATGTGTTGGTTCTTTCAATGTGTGCAGAAGATTGGAGATGTCAGTACTTGTAGAAGGAAACAAATTTAAAGCATTACAATCTATTACAACATCACTCTAGTATGGGTCATTCTCAATTTTATATATTAATGCAGCCATGACATTATGTTTTTCGGCATAGCAATCATAGTTTTTCCCCTGAACACCAATTCTTTGCATAATCACAACTTCAAGATCATGTAGATGACATGGAATTTTTTTTTAATGATCATGATTTCTTGTGGGAAGCTTATATTATGGCCACTATATTTGTAATGGCCTACTAGCATGGGTTACTTACAAAACTAGAGCAACTCTAGCTATAAGCATTTCTTTGACTTGAGTAAGCTTTGCAAGGATGACTGGTTGTGGCCCTAGATCTATCTTGTTTGTTAGACTAAATCTATGGAAACCTTTACCAAAAGAACAATGCAAACACATGATGCCCATGCTCGATGCTTGAACTCTCATGCCAACATAGGTCTCCTTCCAAAAAACAAAAAAAATCAATTTAGACAAAGCATTAATGCATCAACAGAAGGATTGCATTGCAATACAGAAGGTTTCACCAAACATGTTGCTTGAGTGGTTGTTTACCAATGATGTGGATGGAAAGCCATGGATAGCAAGGGTTTGTGATGGTGTACAACTAGATATTGTGGAGGCAGCTTCATTATGATGAATGTGTAGGAGCTATGAATGGGTGGGGGTTTTGGGGGTGCACCAGTTAGCTTTCTTTTCTAGTGAGCTTTCTTGCAATTGAAGTGTGCCTACTTGGGCATGCTGGGCCATGCTAGGTGGGTCTAGATTACATCTTTGTTGTAAGTACTTGGCTAGTCGACCTACACAAATCTGGCCTTTGTGGCGTGCATAATAAAGCCGATTTCTTTAGCATTTTGTTTCCTTTTTATGATCCACACTTGATGTGGCATTGGAACTTGAAGAAGGTGGTGAAGCCTATAGTAACAATATTACGAAAACAATAAAATGGTCACAAACACCAAGTTAAAGGGAAATGACATAACTAAAGGGGTCAAGATAATTGAATATGCAACAAAGTAGCCAAAGGTAGATAGCAACACTCAATAATGCCCTATGGAAAGAAATATAAACTATATAACATGAACTATTTTACTATGTTCCAACCATTAACACAAAATGAAAGCCATAAATGAAAGAATATTGGTTTGAACAGTGGCCTAGATGGAAAACTCACAAAACAAAAGAATCCATAGTAATAAAGCCATGCACAAAGAAAGGAAAACCCACACACACCACAATAGCTTTTTTCAAAAATGCCTTATGGAAAACAACCAAAGCATACATATATGTATATGTATATTTAATTGTATCTATCCATATGCAATGTATTTAAAAGTGCTTCCAAACTCTAATGAAAAAAGAAAGAATGCAACCAAAGGACAAATAGACAATACAAAATGAAATAGATGAAAGGAATGCTTGGTCTCCACCCCACCATATTGGGTAATGAAGCCTTATGAGAACAATATCATTGGAGAAGTGGCTAATTCAAAATAAAATGCATCGATTGCAATACTAAACTTTCCTATGAACAAAAATTAATGGTAACACTATGCATTGATGAGAATTCTTTTCAACAAAGCATTTTTAGTGTTAAACCATGTCACATATACTAGTTATTTTTCAAGTATAATGATACATAGGTTAATACTTTAATACTCTTATGAAAAATAAGTCTCTTCAATGCTATGAGCTCCAGCGTGTCCACAAATTTCTGCCCTATGATCAATGGTGAAGTGAATGTTGCTTATTACTCCCAATATAGGACCTTTCATTCTAACAGTTATTTTTTGAGCCTAGAAGGAATAATAGCCAAGATATCTCAATTGGCATCATGCATTGCATGCATATATATGGATTTGCTACTTGCAAATATAAAACCATGGTGTGGGGGAGGGAAAATTTAGAAAATTAAAAACCTGAACGTAGACAAATATTTTTTTGAATAATCACTTATTGACAGTAACAAAAAAAATAAAAATGGAAATGTATTTGAAAATATATGTATGCATATGCAATGTTTTTTCAATGGAGAGTGTCATGAATGGAAGGTATGATGCATTCTTTAAAGAAAATTGCACTGCTACTGCTACCTATGGTTGTACATCATCCCTTCCTTCATTACACTCTCCATCTAAAATAACTTCACATTTTTTATTGGACATGCATATATACATATACATATAGTACAATGAAGACAAGAATGTGTTTGCAAACACTAGCTCAACAACTCACAGTGCAACTAAACAACAAATAGAAAATATAAAATGAAACACAACAAAACAAGGTGTGCTCACCACCCTACCATATTGGCTCATGGAGTCCCATGGGCTCTCACCAAACCCCTGAGCAAGAACACACATTGTCCACCACTATGATCAATTGTGAAATCAATGTTACTTATCATAGTCAATATAAAACCTATCACTCTAACAAATCCCTTTTTGAGGTCGAAAGGAATAATAGGCAAGTAGTCCCAACCAACATCATACATTGGATGCATATGTAGGGTTTTGCTACTTGGAAATATGAAAGGATGTGTACACCAACTAAAAAAGCAACAATGCAACCAATCAATAGATAGGTAATACAAAATGAAATAGTCTAAAGAAATAATTTCTCTCCACCCTACCATATTGGGTCATGGAGCCCTATGGGCTCTCACCAAACCCCCGAGCAAGAACATACATTAACCACCATTATGATCAATGGTGAAACCAATGCTACTTATTATGCCCAATATAGAACCTTTCATACTAAAAATTATTGCTAATACATCAAACTCAACATCATGCATTGGATGCATATCTAGGGATTTGCTGGTTGTAAATATAAAACATGGTGCAAAAGTAAAAAATTTAAAAATTAGAAACATGCACATTCATAAATACTTTTCCCAATAGTGATTTATTGACAACAACCAAAGCATATGCATATGTAAATGTATTTTTAAATGTAGCTATACATATGAAATTTATTTTCAATGGAGACTGTAATGAATGTAAAGTACAATGTACACTTTAAAGAAGAGTGTAACATTGCTGCTCCTATGGTTGTGCATCATGCCTTTCTTCATTTGAGTCTCCATCTTGAAAAAATTCACATTTTTCATTGCACATGCACATATACATATACGTATACACACACACACACATATTATGATGAAGACAAAAATGTGGTTGTAAACACCCAAAAAAAAGAAAACAAGACGTACTCTCCAGCCTACCTGTAGACACGTGAAATTAGTATCATGCACTCAATTCACGTTCATCCACTCATTAAATAAATAAAATTCACATTCATCCATTCATCAGGTAAATCAATTTCAATCTCCTAAAGGTCATCAAATTTATTTAATTTAATCTTATCATTATCACCCTTAGCTAAATAAATCAAATATTTATTTAACTAAATCTTTATCATATTTCATCTCCTTTTTTATTTAGTTTAATCTTTAAATCTAAAGAAAAAAGGTAAAATCACCTAATCCTCTTTCTAATTAACTAAATCAGGATTAAATCTAATCTAATGCTAATCCTTATCACTTGTATTCTCTATATTTTGCAACTTGCACATATAAGTCAATTTATTGATTTATTAAATCAACATTTTCCATCAACATGGAATCTTTGAGGAATATTACCTCAAGTTTGATTTCAAAATCAAGTGGACATGTACATCCAACAAAGCAATTAATAAGCTCTTACATGCCCCTCACTTAGCATTTACTCTCAAATTCAAATTTGAAATATCCCTCTCTTTGGCACATTGACCAAAATGTGCTCATCCTCCAGCCTATCACAAGTTGACAAGTGGCCTCTTTTCATTGGCTTATTTTTTTTCCACATTGCCCTCTCATAAGCATTATTTCAACTCAAGAATCTTTAAATGGAGCCTTCATCCTTCAATAAATCTTGCACAACTCCACAATCATTAGATCTTTCTCCATATCATTGTCATTTGAATCCATATCTTAGCATTCCATACCATCTTCAAAGCATTTTATCATTTAGCTTATCTAAAGGGGTTGGGAAAGGGCTACTTTTCATATCAAAGTAGCACCAATCCCCCTATGGGATGATTCTTGAGTAGTTTAGGAATAGATTTTATGCTTATATTGCTTATGATTTTACGTTAGTTTGATAATGTCATTATTTCCTTTATGTTTACTCAATAATTTCATAGGGAGGGCTTTCATCTCATTTGTTCAAAGCTAACAAATTTAACCCATATCCATCAATCTTTGTTCAATGCTGATTTTGGTCCTTACATTTTGCACCCATCGTCTATTTACATCATGATTTTTACATTGTTTGTCTATTTGTATCTGACTATTCTTGCAGGTATTTTAGACAGAAAAATGTATGGCATCTTATAGGGCAGGTCGGGGTTGGGTCGTTGATTCCATTCTCTGTCATTTTGTTGAAATTATTTCATTAGTTCTTATTTCTGAGCTGTGATGATGATTGTGATTTGAGCAGACTCCTAAGATAGTTTGCCAAGTACCTCTCCAACACAATAAAGTGAATCTACACTATTCACTGCTTTGTTTAGCTTTACATGCCTTCCTAATTCAATGCATTCCATTCAGTCCAACTGTCAATGTGCTTGTTCTATGCTTCCACTTTCTTTGCTATTTTATACATCTAACAAATTGCACTAAGAATAGTTGCCCCCCTCAATCTTTACAAGATATATTCAGTCCTTATGACTTTAGATCTATTCAGTCCTTTATACAACAACATCCTTATTTGATGCATATCACACTTTAAATGTGGGAGGACTAATTATGCGGGCTCCTCCTTAGTACATTTTGTGGACTATTCACTTTGGGGTGAGGCATCTTATCTTTATGGTAGTGGCCAATTACTTAGACTAGTGTTCAACATAGCTACACATGGTAATCATGACTATAATAATGTATCCCCTACGTTGGCCATTGAAGTAAGTTATTGCAGTCAATATTACTGGCACGTAGATTTGCAAACTAGCAATTAATTGTTATGCCAACATAAGATCTCATAGTAGATTGTGGTTGGTTTTCCTACCCCAACCTATGTAGTGAGATAATTAAAACTTATTTGATTTGATTTTTTTTGTCTTGTTTGAATACTAGCTTCACAGGGTGTTGGTAATTGGGTATGAATCGCTACTCTTGGTGCATTGTAGTGAAGCTAGAAAAGAGAGGTTACAACATATATATATCTAGTGGTACACCCCATTTGGAAGGTGAGAGGAGCACTGCGTATCTGGGTGTCTACAACAACAAATTCTTAAAATCTTAAATTTCTATTTTGCTTGAATATTTTTTGTTGCTTGAATGGTCAAACACAGGCGGGCTTCTCTTCATCTCATTGTTCTATATTACAGCTTATTTGATTTTTGTAACAGTGGAAAATAGGTATGGTGAACTTAGGTGACACTTATTTTCAAAGCAATCTATATCAACTTTTATCTCATCCCCTTGTTGACAGAATGCATGATTTCACTTCTTGATGATATGAATAATATTTTCCAAAGGTAGACTTGTAAGCTGGTATTGTTGCATTTCTTTGAATTTTAAATTGTTGTGCATTCATAGTTTTAGGTTGGTACTATTATCTCTAACAATGACAATTAATTTATTATTATAGTGATGTCTTTGTTCATCGACTATTGATTAAATGCATTAGGAACTAAAACTTTCTATGCATTGGTTGGTGTTCTGACTGTTTTAAGCACCATATCTTTTATTGATATTGTTTCTTTTTTCTTTCCCTGGCATTGGGAGGAAAGAATCATTTAATATCGATCCTTGGGAGGAAATAATCACTTAAATCCTATTGACAGCTTTTCAAGATTGTATCGATCCTCCTGCTGTCAGTTGTCTTATCTTATAGTCTCATTCTAGACTCCCATTCACACATTCAATGCATGATTTGATGTCATGAATTTCATATCTTCTATCATGATCATCCCCATCCCACACTCATGCTCTATGCTTTATGCCCAGTGCCATCCATACATTAGCCCTTAGAGACCTAAAAGACTAAATAAACCCTATAGATCAAGTTGATGCACTATGTAGCTGGCAACATTGTCATAAAGAAAAAAAAATCTCTAATGGCGTATATAGTGGGAAGGGATGTGTAGGAATTTTAGGCATACCACAAATGGAAACATTACGGACAATACAAAGGAATAATTGAATTTTCTAGGAGGATGTTGGCAATGGATAAGCCGTTTGGAGGAGCCCATAGGAGGAGGAAATGATCAGCTTCCAAATGCCAAAACATGAACGTACGAATGAGCAAAGAGTATGAGGTGCGCGTAACACTAGTAACAATCAAAGGATTCCAATACACAACATATCCATAGTTATAACATGAATTTGAAGTGGTTTTGAAACATGAAACTAGCAGTTATGCTACTACTCAAAGGTAGAAAGTGCAATATCTTCACAAAAAAATTGTTGTCTCAATCTCTGCTTGTAGGATCTCATAGAAAGCTATAGATAATGGTTGATAATACTTCCTAGCAGCCGGGAGGTAAGAAATGCATTTAATATCGATTTGAAGCATTAAATTTGGCATTCTCCTACTTTAAATCTTTGCTAGATGTAGCAAAATTTTCTTGAGGTAGCTGCTCACCAAAATGCAGAAGTGAAAGGTACACATGAAGCTGCAAAAAGGAAACACACATGTTTTAGAAAGTGCACTTATTGGAATGAATTTATATTAGGAAACTCACTTATTGGAATGCATCCAAACACATTTTAAATCTTTGTGGGAATAATTTTGACAAGATTTAGGCACAAGTCTCACTTTCTGTTATATGGGCGCAAACTCGCAGTCATTTTTTGGCTTTAAAATTAACCATCATTCTTGCATAAATCTTATCTACAAACTATCAAAATATCACATCCAAAATTACTTTAATCTATTGGCATCTGTTGAATCTATTTGAATTTTGAATGTGTCTACTAAATTTCCTTTTTCACGCATGAAAACTTTTTGAAGCTGTCACATTTATGAAGGATCTAGCACATGAAAGAATCTGCTACATTATGAAAGGTTGTATATCTGCTCAACAATGGGTATGGAGACTTTATGATGGATTGATGCATTAGACAACAATCGGTATGTTTGTAAATGATATATTGATTGTTGTAAGAAGCACATGTTTCTTGATTTGAAAGATAAAAGTATATTGATTTATAAATTTGGAGTCATCATCATTGAATTTTATTAGTAGATTTGGAATAATTGTCATCATTTATAGTAATTTGGAGTCATTTTCATTAAATGCTATTAGTAGATTTGGAATAATTGTCATCATTTATAGTAATTTGGAGTCAAAGCCTAGATTTTGATATATTAATCTTCAGCTATACGTGCAATCATTCGAAGGGAAAAAGTCAAGGGTTGTCTTTTTATTTTCTCAATAATTTTTCTTTACTGTTAATGTTTAACATAATGGTGAATAGGAGATTTGGTGGGTTATTATATTTTTGATAATTTGGTACTATTTGCAGGTTGACATTGGAAGTGAGCATTGGAATCAAGTAAAAGCAAACAGATTTGAGTTGGAAAGTTGAGCATTGAACTTGAAAAATTTACAAAGCATTTTTAAATGCTCAATAGGCATCCATTTCTTACTTTAATTTTCTATTTTGAATCAACTCACACTTTTTCTTTTGGATCTTAAAAATAACAAATTCAAATTCTTGCTACAAAAGGTTTAAAACGAATCTTAGCACAAACTCACTAAATTTTTTGAGGAATAACAAATTGAACAAGGCAATCTTCATCTTTCCTTTGGTGCTTAAAACAAATAAAATCATTGCTTTGAAGGATAAAATGAATGTGTATCTTTATTGTTTTGTAATTATTTACACAAAGTAATATCATCAAAAGACGTATGCACTTCTCTCGCGCCTCACGGTGATCTTGAGAATCAAAAGGATTTTGGTGACATTAAATTGTGTTATTAATTACCCACACACTTTGATTTGGGTTTAAAATTGAATAAGATCTTGTGCGAGTGTGAGTGGGGGAATTATCGCGTATATTCTCTCTTTGTTGCTATCAAAGATTGATTGAGTTACGAATTTTTTCTTTACTCACTTTTATTTATCCTAGAGGGCCTGCCTTGGGGAAAAAGTACTCACCCAAGGGAACAACTCAACCAATAACACTCTAAAGCCAAGACTATTTCCAACCAGGATATAAATGTGGGTATTGGAGTAAACGCAAGTATCACGTAGTTGGCTCTGATGAGATGGCTACAAAAGGGGACTCTCGCCGTATGGGTCAATCTCCATGAATGGAAATTGTAAACTAGAACCCTTGTTTTGTAGTGATTTATTGATCTATTGAGCGAGTTTATGAAAGTGGTGCATTGGAACTTAGATTCCAAGAAGTTACTTGCCATGTCCGATCTTGGTTGAAATATAGAGGTTAAGACTTCATTCTTAACATACCTTTATATTTTTTCCTTGGTTGCATGTAAAATCATCTCTTCTACTATGAAGGGCATGAGGCAAGCCCACCACAAAAAACATACCAATTGAGCTAGGATGTTATATTGCTTGTGAGTCAGTTTGAAAACACAATGCTTTGATCGAAAACATTGGAAAACCAACATTCAACAAGAGCATCAATCCTCAAACCCTTTAGGAGAAGCAAATATCCTTGAAAAAATTCACATTTTATTGCTTTCCCTTGGGATTCGTATCCTTAGATGCCTATAAACACTTGGGTTTCATCTCAATTTGCTTCTACTAATGTCAACTTTAGGTAACCTTTGCCTTGATTTTCTTGATTTCCACATAATGCACTTTGTGGGATGAAATAGAATTAGGACATTTGAAATACAGTTGAAAATCTAATCAAGAGTGTGTTTCTGGTAAAAAGAATCCATTAAGAAAAGATTGAATCAATTGGACCCCACACATGTGCTTGACATCTTTTGGTCGTATGGTTTTTTCATGCAAACATTGATCTTTTGATTTTGAATTACTTTTAGAGAGAAAGGCATGTTCTTCACTATCTTGGTCTTGGAAACAAATCCTTCCTAGGTTCATTTAGGATCTAATCAAACATTTCACCCATCCCAAACATTTATCAAAATCCATCTCACCAAACAACTTTAGAGCTTTGGAAACATCATTCTAGATTTGGATAAATCATCAAAATCAAAATAACCTTGTTTAGTTAGGAGTATGGGAATGCATCCTTTCTCATAACTCTAGTTAAATTAGCACTCCTTTGAACAAGTTCATCATAAGATCACATCAAACAACTTAGGGTTTACAAGTTCATTATCCAGCTTAAACAATCAAAATCAAGCCCTAAGTCTAGCATTGATACAAGGTCCCTAAACATTCAACACTCATATCATTTCCCTTTTTCATCCTTCATCTTGTCATTGGTCCTAAGAACCTTAGAGGTCACTTTTGCAACAAGGTCAAAACACAAGAGGAACATGGAGTACAAACTTGATCCATACATCATGAGTAATCCAAGTCAACTAAGCTATCAAAGCCTTACAATGTTGATTGATTATCAACAAGTTCACATCTATACAAACCGTACAATGGATCATTACCTTCTACAAGTGTCAATGGCACAAAAAGTGTGATTAGGCCCAAATAAAATATTGGAGCACATTGCCAGATGGTAGATCTAAATCCAAACCTACAAGTCTATCAACCGAATAATCAATGCATTAGCCTTCAAACGAACAACGTCATCCCACCAAATCCCTACATGCCAAATGAGAGTGTACCAAGTACAATTTTTTGAAACATGAATCCGGAAAAAATTGGCATAAATATGTTTGCAAATCCTAAAATTTTTGTTCAAAATCCAAACACAATGATAACGACTCCATGCATTAGTCCAAGTCAAGGTAACGCCATGCAAAATCAAAGTTACCTAAATCAAGGAAATGTGATTCCCAACATCAACAATGTTCAATTTCAACCTATCATGCCAAATTTGAAGATCATCCCAAATTAGAACATTGTTCAAAATCAAATTATCCAGGATCCCATTCAAAAAAAACAAGTATACATCCCAAATCTGCTTAAACAAAATCCAAATCAACTATATCAAGGGAATCAAGATCGAAATCAAGAACAAATTTGGCGAGATCAAATTGCTACACTTACCAAAATAGTTGAGTCATTGCGCCAAGAGACATCCCCACCACCATTACCCATATCAACATCATTCCTTGGTTTAGGGCTTCCCCCTTTACCTAGCACCAATCACTCCATCCAAATCAATCCACTAACACCAATCAAGCCATCACATCAAATCCTTTGAATATACCATCAACATCACACCAACATATGGTATCTAATCAAATGATAACATCAATCCTAAAAAATAAAAATATGGTCTCCCAAAGACCTATCACCATGGTCATTCCGACCATTCCTATCACCTCAATCACTCCAACCACCCCTATCACACCCATCACATCTCAACCTCTCACTACCATGATCACTCCAAGCATATCTCAACCACTTGTCACCACATTCAACACAATTCCAAATCCACCACCACTACCACCTAAACCAAACACATCAAGACAATATAACATTGTGCTAAAAGCTCATCAGGCCTACCAAAAGGCCATCCAACAATATCTAGCCACGCAACAAGCAACACAAGCTCAAAAAGTGCAACAAGCCTCTCAAGCTGCCCAAGCCTCTGAAGCTTCCCAACAAACACAATCACAAATAAGAAAAAAATCAACCATTGGTGATAGCATTGACAATCCCCCCACCACAATTGATGAAAGCAATGATCAAGATCTATCCATCAAAGAGCACATTGAAGATGTTTCTATCTCATCCGAAGATCAAATCAACATATGTCAAGAGTCAGTTTTCAATCATGATAAAAATCCACCAACAATGATCCAATTCAAGAAATGCCAACATCATTTGACCCTATGGTTGAGGACATTGGAAATCTCTCCACCACAACTATTGAAAAAAATGATCAAGATCTCTCCATCGATGAGCACCTTGAAGATGTTTCTACCCCATCCGATGATCAACTCACCATACATCAAGATCCACTTTTTAGTGATCTATTTCAAGGAGTGTTAGGATTATTTGATCCTATTGACATAATACATGAACCATTGACCTATGATTATGTTGAAAATTTCTATAGATCACCTTATGAGTTAGAGGACATATCTCAAGAATTCATTCCAAAGCATGATCAAAATCTTTCACCAATGTCTAGCAATGGTCCTTTCCAAGACATGTTGACCCCCTTTGACCTCATAGTTACAGATACTGATGAAATCCTCAAATTTACATTTGATCCAAATTTACTCAAAGATCAAGAGGATATTGAGCCATTCCCCACTCCTAATGATGACATCCAAGAATCCTTTCTAAGTAATCCATCCTTTGAAACTGGCCCATGTCAAGAACTTGATCCAAAGCATGTCGAAAACATCTTTGAAATCATTCACGATCAAAATTTTTTATCTCCAAGATATTATAATGATCTAATGGATATTCTCCTATCCACACAAGATGATCATAGCCACATAGCACTTACTCCTCCACCTACCCATGAGATGCTTTCTATGGATGGACATGTAGATGATCTTTAGCTAGAACAAGATTCTTTTACACAAAAAGAGTAGATTATTAACTCCTTCAGTCAAACTGAGTTATCAACATCATGATGAGATATATCCTGAATTCAGACTGAGGACATTAGGTATGCAGATATCCAACATTATCTGCTCAAGGAAACAAGTCAAACAGAATAGTATAATTCAGAGTTAGTAGAGCAGCAAATTGAAATGTCACCTATGGTGGTCATTTATTAGAGAATGCATTCTAAACAAAAGCTCTCAGAATAGGTGGAATCAAATCATGAAGGTACTACTTCCACAATATTGGGGGAAACTTCATCTCAAGAAAACATCAACATAGGGAGCACGAAGAATCCTTATGATGAAACTAATGTCAATACTACAACTAGCCATATCATGAATCTTCATCCACCCATTACCCCATCCATGAATTGGGACCAACGTCAAAATAAAGAATTGAATCAAATTACGAACAATGTTATCAAAGCAAAAGAAGCTGAGAAGCATAATGGACAAATGAAATACAAATGGATACCAAAGAACACAAAGAAAGATTATCCCTATCAAACTCCATTAGTCAAAGAAACTATGGGGAAAAATAAAAAAGGGAAAAGTATCCATCAAGGATGTCCACAAAATAAAAAGTAGGCTTTTCAAGTGACATACAAAGTGTATCAAGTAGTTGGTCCTAATTCCACGCACACTTCTGTATCCACCCATCATTGCTCATCTTCCCAAGTTTGGAGAGTCAAAGGTTCCAAGCTATCAACCAATCCATCTCCTATCCCTAAACACACTCCATCCATGCCTCCATGCATGATATCTAATTCTCAAATTGACCATTTATTGGCAACGACCCTTCATCATAAGGATTCTGAAGGCACTCTATCATGATGCACACACAAAGACAAAGTTAACCCTGATATCAATAAAGAAGATCATGAATCCCAAAAGTTACATTCAAGTGCACGTATCTTAGCAAAGTAGCTTCTTCAAGTAGGATATTGATGGCACATTATGACAGGGGCATCTACATCAACAACAACTTGTGATGTAGCATGAGCTTAAAATCTTTCAAAAAAATAAAAAGAAATAAAAAAATATGAAAATCCAAAAAAAATTAGGAAAGAAGGATTGAAAATAGTAAAGAGAAAAATTGTCCTCTAGTGAAAACCACATGTGCAGCACTTTAGGCAAGACCATGATGAAAACTTGGCAAACAGGCATCATGTGTAGAATCGAGCATCTACGTGCCCCAGCTCAAATGAAAGCATCCCATCCCATCTGTAATAAATTAGGCATTCTATCCATCTCATCCATAAATAAATCCATTCATCCATAAACCATTTATCCAATCCATTTTCATCCATCTGCATACATTGTCCAAATTATCTTGATCCTTAGAAAATTTTGGTGTACACTTTACACTTGTGTATGGTAAACATCTTGACATGGGTCATTTTCATTGATCCTATCCTATCCAATGTTGTCTAAGCCATGAAGCATTATCCAAATAACCATCCTCTATCCGAACACCTCATCTTATCGCAAGATAATCATCCACATGCCTATCCAAGCATCCATCCATGACATTCCATACATTTCTAGACACTAGAGGTAGATATTTACATCTTGCTTTAGGAATAAATCTTGTTCTATATCCTTTGACTTATGTGGTGATCCAAACATTGGAAAACATGAAACAAAATTGGTCAAAGCATTTGTGATCAAGAATCCAAATCACTACCCGATGACATATTTTGATGAGAAGACATTCTTCATTAGTCTTCATCTTTCATCAAAACATCAATCCAAGCAATCACTAGCAGTTGCATCTAAGTTGCACCTTGAACATCACATCAAATCATCCAAAAAAATTTTGTTCCAAATCAAGCTTCATCAATCATGATCAATCAAATCCAATCAAAAAATCATCTCGAGATATCATTCCCAATCATTGTGTTGCTTAACACTATCCTTGCATTGTTGTGTATCCTCAAAAATGTTATCATCATCAATCCTTGCATTGTTGTGCATCATCAACAATGCTATCATCATCAATCCTTGCATTGTTGTGCATCCTCAACAATGTTATCGTCATCAATCCTGATCAATCAAATCCTTGCACTGTTGTGCATCCTCAATAATGTTATCATCATCAATCCATCGATTTGATCAATCAACCTTAGCTTGGTTTTCAACAAAATCCCAAACAGAGCACAAAAACATCAAAATCCAAAAACATCCGAAATCACATCAAAATTCAAAAATAGTAAAAAAAATCAAAAATATAAAAAACATTGGAATTCAAACTACATTGTCTATGAGCTTAAATGTAGGCAAGGATAATCTTTGATCAGCCCCGATGACATCAAAATAAAATTAAAAAAAACATTTGAAAAACATCAAAATCCAAAAACATTCGAAAACACATCAAAATCCAAAAACATTTAAAAAACATCAAATCCAAAAACATTCAAAAACACATCAAAATCCAAAAACATTCAAAAAACATGAAAATACAAAAACATTCAAAAAACTAAGAAAATTTGAAAACATTCAAGAAACCACAAAAATCCAAAAACGTTGAAAACATGTCAAAATCCAAAAACATTCAAAAACATAAAAAAACATTCATAAAATCTCAGAAAACCCCAAAACATCGCAAAATCCAAAAATCAAAACATTTGTAAAAATCTCAAAAACACCAAAAACAACCTCAAAACATTTCAAAATGTCAAAAACATCCAAATATTTGGAAAAATCCATTTGTCTCATCTCGCTTGCACCCGCAATAATCAATCATCCATAATAAACTGATCATCACCTTCATCCTTTGGCAAAACAAATAGAAACAATGACAACAATCCACAAAAGCAAGATTCAATCGTAAAATCAAAAGCAAACAACAAATCCTTAAAACAAAATCAAACACTTGATCATTTTCAAACATGTCAGTCAACTTTATAGCAACAACCTATCAATCAACTTATTAACCCATCATCATCCTATACAATGCATGTCCTAGGATATATCGTTCTGACAATAGGCATCATTTTGGATATCACTTGGATTCTTATCCTATCAAAACACATCCCTTTGGCTAGAGGTATGAAGAACATTGGCTTGTTTGCATACTTGATCTTTTCTTTTGATTTATCTTATTGCGCTCATTCCAAGGACCTCTCAATGATATCTGAATGAAGGATTTAGAGAGATAGGAATGGGGCAATGATCATTATCCTTTTGTTTGCTATGCTTGTTGGACGTTCTTGTAAAATAACTTGGAGAATACTTTCTTTGTTAGGTACGTCTTAGCAAGGTTTCCGTATGTCAAGTGTGAACAAAAATACTCCTATCTATTTGTTTGGTCAAATTCCATCACAAAAGGTACAATGCCATCCTGGTTCTTTATACCTTGATGCATTGTATCTACATGTGTAATCAAACATAAGGTAAGTAGCCCTTTTAAAATCCCAATCCTTGATAAGCAAATCATCATCATCTATCATCATCATCATCTATAATAAAGTCTCATTAGATCATGGACTTGTGGGATCCTCTTGTCATCATCTCATTTCCGCACTAACATCATCATCACCAATGAATCCATTGTGCATCCATCCTACATCCACAAAACTATCAACATACCACATATCATTCATATCATACATAATAGGAAAGATCGATCATTTCACATGCATTGCATTTGCATCATCATCATAATTTAGATATGTTAGTCTAAGCATCTCATAAATCATATATTTGCATAAATCATACATTTGCATAATCACAACATATCACATCATCAATCTCATCCATCTCACATCATATCATCATTTAAGTTGTTTAAGATAATATAGATTTGTTATTCTAAGCACCTTAAAACCATCTCATTTGCATCATCATCCATAACCATCCATGTTGAACCTCTTTATCATGAGATCAACCGTCAAATCGGATCTTTTCACTTGATCTCTCGAGGGGGCAATGTACTAGTATACTTCTTTCCACTGAGGCATCCAAAAAAATCATAATTCTTTTGAATTTTGATCACGGCAAGTTTATTCTTTGAACCAATGCAGCAAGTACACTGCTTCAAAGAGGGGGAAAATGTAGACACATGAAATTAGCATTGTGCACTCAATTCACATTCATCCACTCATTAAATAAATAAATTCAC
Source organism: Sequoia sempervirens (assembly GCA_007258455.2). Lineage (NCBI taxonomy): Eukaryota > Viridiplantae > Streptophyta > Pinopsida > Cupressales > Cupressaceae > Sequoia > Sequoia sempervirens. Next base: position 164,309,963 of record VDFB02105785.1, on the reverse strand, counting down.
ATTCATCCATTCATCAAGTAAATCAATTTCAATCTCCTAAAGGTCATCAACTTTATTTAATTTAATCTTATCATTATCACCCTTAGCTAAATAAATCAAATATTTATTTAACTAAATCTTTATCATCTTTCATCTCCTTTTTGATTTAGTTTAATATTTAAATCTAAAGCAAAAAGGTAAAATCACCTAATCCTCTTTTTAATTAACTAAATCAGGATTAAATCTAATCTAATGCTAATCCTAATCACTTGTATTCTCTATATTTTGCTACTTGCACATATAAATCAATTTATTTATTTATTAAATCAACATTTTCCATCAACATGGCATCTTTGAGGAATATTCCCTCAAGTTTGAATTCAAAATCAAGTGGACATGTACATCCAACAAACCAATTAATAAGCTCTTACATGTCCCCCACTCAACATTTACTCTCAAATTCAAATTTGAAATATCCCTCTCTTTGGCACATTGACCAAAATGTGCTCATCCTCCAGCCTATCACAAGTTGACAAGTGGCCTCTTTTCATTGGCTTGCTTTTGATCCCACATTGCCCTCTCATAAGCATTCTTTCAACTTGAGAATCTTTAAATGGAGGCTTCATCCTTCAAAAAATCCTACACAACTCCACAATCTTTAGATCTTTCTCCATATCATTGTCATTTGAATCCATATCTTAGCATTCCATACCATCTTCAAAGCATTTTATCATTTAGCCTATCTAAAGGGGTTTGGAAAGGGCTACTTTTCATATCAAAGTAGCACCAATCCCCCTATGGGATGATGCTTGAGTAGTTTAGGAATAGATTTTATGCTTATATTTCCTATAATTTTACATTAGTTTGATAATGTCCTTATTTCCTTTATGTTTACTCAATAATTTCATAGGGAGGGCTTTCATCTCATTTGTTCAAAGTTGACAGATTTAACCCATATCCGTCAATCTTTGTTCAATGCTGATTTTGGTCCTTACACTACCATATTGGTAATATAGTTTTTTGTGTGCACATGCATATATACATATACATAGACATATGCATACATTACAACAAATACAAAAAAGTGCTTATAGACACCAATGTTAAGACCCATAGTATAGCTATTCAACAAATAGGAAATATGAAATGAAAAACAACAAAACAAGGCCTGATCTCAACCCTACCATATTTGGTCATGGAGCCCCATGGGCTCTCACCAAACCCACGAGAAAGAACATAGATTGTCCACCACTTTGATCAATGGTGCAATCAATCTTTCTTATCACACATAACATACATTCTATCATTCCAACAACTTCTTTTGTGAGGATGTAAGAAATAATAACCTAAAAGGCACACTTAACAAATATGCGAACAAATACAATCAAACATCATGGATTGGATGTATATGAAAGAATCTGCTATTTGGAAATATACATACTAAAGAAGTACATGCACAAATCTATGTACATGGTATTAGATATAGACAATATTCATATATTTTATTTTACTATTTTTATTAAAACTCAGTCCTATAATTTAGAAACGAGGGTTAAAACAACAATAGTCAAAGTTGCAAGTATTAACTTTGAAGGTAAGTGCAAGCTGTTACTGTCAGATGTGTATGCAATTTCTCCTACCATGCAAGAATCTCTAGACATAATTGTGATGCTAGCTTGAATGCCAAACACCCATGGCTAATTGTGACTTTGTATTTTTCTTATGATTTCTGTTGACTGGACATCTCTTTGACTTTCTTTCTTTGCAGTGCTTGTCACATGAAAAGACCTTTCCTATCTAACATCAACATAAATACCTACAGTCCATGTAAACAACAAGTAAAAAATATGAAAATAAATACAACAAAACAAGGTATGCTCTCCACCCTACCATATCAGATCATGGAGGCCCATGGGCTCTCAAAAAACCCCCAAGCAAGAACATACATTGTCCACCACTTTGATCAATGGTGAAAACAATATTTATTCTCACACTTAAGATACAACCTATCATTCAAAAAAGTCCATCTTGAGCATGGGAGAAATTATAACTGAAGAGGTACACTTAAAAAATACAATCCAACATAATGCATTGGATGTGTATGTAAGAATTTTATTTTTGGAAGTATACAGACTAAAAAGGTGCATGTAGAAATGTATGTGCATGGAATTATATGTAGACAATATAGATATATAGATGAATGGAAAATTATAGATATAGATACATATTAATACATTTATTGGGAAGGCTGTTTGGACTTAAACCTTCAAAGAAGCTCACAATCTTGGCTCACAACTGTGAAAGGAGGTAAAGCCATAGAAGAACACCCAACAATGCCTTATTGAAAATTTCAAATAATTTTGGTATCTCTGCTCACATTTTGAATAGAAGGTGTTGGCACAACCATTTCCACTATATAGACACCATAGAATAGTAAATGTTGATGCCAAGAGGGCGAGCTTCTATGAAGGTGCAAGTCCAACCATCTGTTGTGAAGTTTCTATGAAGGTGGCTAGGGCATATTTTCTATTTTTTTCATGGGCCAATGACTCCAAAAGCAATACAAAAGTGTTGAAAATGGCACTATTAATCAAAGTGATGCACAATGCATATACCATATGTACATATATCTATGTATGTGAAGGAACCACAAAAATATGCATATTGGGAGAACCCTTTGTGATATTGTTTCATTTGTGGTTCATGGGTTGTTGCAGGCTATATTGTTTGATCTTTGATAACACACTGTTGATTGTTTCAAATTTTGATAAGATGGTGTTGAGAAAAAACTATATTGTTTGTAAAAACAAATATTGTTTCATCTATGGTTCACGTTTTATGGCTATGGTTTTGCAAGGGTATGTTATTATGAATCTTCGTGTTTCATGTCTTTGTCCATCTAGCTCGCTGTTGAAATGAATATTGCTTGATTTATGGATTTCGTTTTGTGACTATGGTTGCAATGGAGTAAAATAGTTAATGTTATACAGTTTATGTTTGATTTCATTAGGTATTGTTGATTACTGTTATCTACCTTAGGCTATGTTGTCTCATTTCAAAAAGATGTTGAGAAGGCCATATTGTTTCAATTATTGATAAGGTTCTATTGAGAAAAACATCATATTTTCACATGGCTTTGCCATTGCAATTATTTTTTGTGGGATTATGTTTATTGCTTCCTCCTTGTAGCTATGTTTGCAAATGAATTAGATTTTTAACACTATTCAAGCTTTGATGATTGTTGCTATCTAGCTTGGGGTATATTGTCTCTGTTTCAATAAAGTGTTGTTGAAAAGGATATATTGTTTGAATTTTCCTCAAGGCATTATTCTAAAAATCCTATATTGTTTGTTAAAAGCAATATTGTTTCATTTATGGCCAACATTTTGTGGCTATTGTTCTGCATGGGTTTTATGTTTGACTCCATCAAGCATTATTAGTTATTGTTCTCTATCTTATGCTACATTGTTTCATTTTCACAAAAGGGCTATTGAAAAGGCTATATTTGAATAAGCTATTGTTGGATGTCATTCTGTTGCTATACTTGCTATCAAAGTTGTGAGCAAGGAGGGAAAGCTTCTGTGAGGGTGCAAGTTTGATCAAGCTTTATGCAACTTTTGTAAAGGTGGTAGAAGACTATTTTGTGTTTTGTCCAAGAGGTAATGGTTGCAAAAGCAAAAGAAAAGTGTCACTTTGCATAGGAAGAGGTGTGTTTGAAGTAAGTAGGAAGAAGTGCATATTGAGAAACAATTTGCAATACTTTTCCATTTGTGGTTCGTGGTTTGTGGAAGCCTATAATGTTCAATTTGTTATACGACATTGTTGATTGTTTCAAATGTTTTTTCATGGGTTAAATGTTATTGTGAATTTTTATAGGTTTCTTTTTATGGCTTCTGTTTCCTGGCTATGTTTGCAATGGATTAAAACTGATTAGGCTATGCAATTTCTTACAGACTTTGAGATACAAGGCATGTAGAGGAAGCTAGTGGGAAGAAGTTTTCTAGAAGCAAGTGGGAAGAAGTGCATATCGTGAAAGCCCTCTGTGACATTGTTTCATTTATGGCCTACAATCTGTGGTAGGCTATTTTGTTTGATTTGCGATAAGGAACCATTGGGTGTTTGAAAATTTTATAAGGTGTTGTTGAGGGAAGACTTAATTGTTTATGGAATCAAATATTGTTTGGTTTAAGGTTTTTGTTTTGAGGCTATGGTTTTGCATCAATTTGTAATTGTGGATTTTTTTGTTTTGTAGGTTTCCCCTTGTAGGTCGGTGTTCAAACCAAGGTTGTCTGATTTATGGCTTTCGTTGTGTGGTTATGGTTGTAGTAGAGTGAAATAGTTAATGTTATACATTATATGTTTGATTCGATTAGGAACTGGGCATAGGTTTCTTACTGTGATATTTTTTTTGATGCCACCATTGATTACAATCGTGGACAATATATTTTCCCTACATGTAGATACATATGTCATAGTGGGTGCATACAATATTCATACACATTGATCCCTATGTTTATTCTATTGCTACATTTTTTGAATGGAAAGGTGTATTGCAAGTGCCAGATGCAATATATGTGCCACCATTTGTGTAACTGTAACAACTCACAAGTAGGATGTGTGGTTACCCCCTATTTGTGTGAACTTTGGTCAGAATTTTTGTAAGCCTTCCAGCATCGGGGGGGTCTGGTCAGGATAAAGTTGGTGGATATTTCTTAATTTTAAAATTAAAATAATTTGGTGCATTAGTAGAGAAGGCCAACAAAATTAAACATTGGTCTGCATCAACACTAATTGGTATGGTTCTTGTGTGGTTGCAATGTTTGCAAAGTAATAAAATACTCAATGTTCTTGTTGAAGCATAGTTGTTACATGTCTAGATCTCAATAAGGGTTTGTTACAATGGAAGGCCGTATATGAAGTGTGAGATGAAACATTGATCAAACCACTATTGAGGCCTAGACAAATAACAACTACCCTTGAAAAGATACAAAAACAACTAGCAACAACCCATCATGAAGAACATGAACTATTTTATCACTTTGCAACCATTCCCAGTTGACATAAACCATAGATCAAATAGAAATCATAATTAACCTATGAAAAAAAAAGCATATAAAGTAGTATATATGAATGTTGTCTGCATTTGATTTCACATAGATACATGTTTGCACATAGGGATGAATGTTGTGTTTCTCTAATTTCAAAAACATACATATCTATACATAAGCTAACTCAAATGAGTAAGAACAAAAGAAATTCTATTGTCCACCTTGTCTTATGGGAAAAATAAGTAGACCAACAAATATATACAAATGTTGTCTACATCTAATTTCACATACACACATATGTATAGTGGAGAAAAGAGGAATACAAAACTACAAAAGAGACACATGCTTTTTTCCGTGCATATATTTCCAAGCAGTAGATTCATACATATACATCCAACACATGCAATACATATATTTGGAGTTATAAAATAAAATCCACATGAATATTTATGTCTTGAAAGTTAACTGAACATATATACACATTGTTGATTGTTGTTGAATAGCTGCAAAAATATTATTTCATCTATGATTTGCATGTAGTGGGAATGGGTGGAAAGTAATAAAAAAGTCTACATATATGCTTAGAAAGGAAAATCTGTATAGATATATATGTATCAAAAGCTATATGTAGACAATACACATATATATCCATAGGTGGACCTCAAACATATGAATATTGTTTGCATCAAATGTCAAGAAAACATAGATCTACACATACGGAATATGAAAAGAAACACAAAAAAATGAGGCTTGCTTCCCATCCTACCATATTGGGTCATGGAGCCCCATCAGATCTCATGAAAGCCTCGAGCAAGAACATACACCATCCACTAATATGATCAATGGTGAAATCAATGTGCCTTATTAGACTTACTATATATAGCCTATGGATACAATGTTTATTGTGTATGTTATGTAGCCCAATCTACAACCCAACACTGAACAATTCCTTTTTCCAAATAACATAAACTACTCAATTAAATTGGTAAATTTTAAATGCAAGGTATTATTGCAACTTCGCCAATATATGAAGCCCATACATGAAACAATGTTGCCATGAGAATTCCCCAAACAATAAACATGGTGAGTAGTATATATCAACAATACCTACATCTAATTTCACATACATACATATTTGTACAAAGAAAAAAAAATGAAACACAAGAAAAAAAACACACACACTTTTTTGTGTTTATATATTTGCAAGGAACAAAATGCTACACATGGATCCAATGCATGCAATGCATATATATGCAGCTTGAAAAAAAAATCCACACCAATATATATAAATTTGATGTTAGATAAAGATATATATGCATTATTGAATGTTATTGAATAGATTTTAACATATTATAAAATTTATGGTTTCCATGTAGTGGCAAAAACTGCAAAGCAATCAAATAGTCCACATAAGCACACACAATAAGCAATATAATAGTTGATATATATGCCCACAAAAAATATTTAGCATTCTAAAGTCACCAAAGCAACGGAACAGTTTATGCCATTTACAAAAAGGCATTGTTGACTGCAGCTCTGTAGCCTCGACTTACAACCAAAGATAGAGAACAATATAAACAAACAACCTCCCAGCTAGCTAGCAGCCTTTCCATATTACAAGACTTTTGGTGGCCATGGAAAAGGTGGTGGGGGTGCTTGGAACATGCTGAGAAGCTATAGAATAGTAATCAACAATGCCTTGTAGAAAACAACATAAACTATATAGTGTTGCAACCATCAACACAAAATAAAAGCCTTGAATGAAACAATGATGATTTCAATAGAGACCTAGAAAATAATTTTTCCCATAGTGACCTATGAATAGGTGCAAGAACAAATATATAGATAGGTTTAAATCTAGACACATATGGTTGTTGCCTAGGAAAATGAAATAAACATCACTTGACACAACTTGTGATGGTAACATTTCTTTATGTATTGATTGCATATTTTTTTGGCAGTTGGAATAATAGGTTGCATTAAAAAATTAGCATAGTAATTTAGAACTTTAGATTATTTTAAGTTAGGCATTGTTTAGTGTAGAGCTACACTTTTAGCCACAGCCGCACAATGTATAGAGTCACCCACATTTATACTTCACAATGCAAGTAATATATATATATATATATATATATATATATATATATATATATATATATATATATATATATATATATATATATATGTAAAGCATTAAATGCAATTACACCTATCAACAAGTCTAAATATAGATATATATGTGTGTAGCTAGGCTCAGGCTAAATCACAAAAATATTGTTCTGAATGTAGGTAAATCACAAAAGTAAATTGTGCAGAAAGTAGGTGACAATTATCACTGGACATCACATAGGAAATATTACAGCAAAAATAGAGTTATATTTAAGTCCACTAAAATGGAATCCACATAAATAGCTACATATAGACTACTCCCAAATAGTCAACAAACAAAAACGTGAAGGCCACATAAATACCTCAAATATAAATAAGTCAGACTATACACCACAAGGGTTACAAATGCAAGCAAAACATGTTTTCATTTCACTAAATGAACATGGAAAACAACCAATACAAGTATCAACAACAAAAAAAACAAGGAAAAAAATACGAGATTAGTTCCTGAGGGTTGTTGAGTAGCCTGGGGAGAGCTAGAGTCCACTGACATTGCTGGGACTGCTCTTTGAAAAGGACAAAGCTGCAATGGAAACTGTTGGCCACAAGCTCTATTGCAACAACAACACAACAACCAAAGATTCAATTAAACCAAAAAAGGATAATGACCTCCATTCCCAATTTTTAAATTTCAAACCTTTTTATATTTCAATCTTTTTGTGGGGACATTTAGAATATGACCGAATACAAATAATATAATAAAGCACATTTACAAAACTCTTTAGAAATGATTTAAAAAACAATCTATGTTCTTCTAAAACAACCAACCTAGAACATACATTATCCATTAGTGCAATCAATGGTGGCATCAATGTTCCATATAACACCAAAAGAATAGCCTATCATTCCAAGAATGTCCCAACAAAAATTAACATAGCAATCACTATGTATCAATTTTGTTTGCATCCACTATGACATACATACATATCTACAGATAGGGGAGAAAAATTTTCCATCACCATGATCAATGCAACTATCAATGTTCCATTCAACACTCAAAATACAACTTATCATTTGAAGGACACCTAAGTATGTATCATTATTGTTTGCATCTAGTATGGTATATAAAAATATCTGCACATAGGAGAAATAAAGTAAAACACAAGAAACCAAGGCATTGTCCATCACTCCGATCAATTGTGACACTACTTTTCCCTTAACATTTAACATACAGGTTATTATTCCCTATGTGCAGAAATTTATGTACCATTGTTTTCTGCTAATGGCTACAATGCAATAAAATAGTTAATCTTATGCAATTTTTGTTCTTTTCAACAATGAATTTTTGTTTATTGTCCTCTAGCATTGGCTATATTGTTTCATTATCGACAATGTGTTGTACAAGGAAAATAATTTCTAATTCATGCCCTTGATTTTGTCACAATGGTTATAATGCTAAAAAATAGTGAATGTTATACAATTTATGTTGATTTCCATAAGGCATTCTTGATTGTTATACTCTAGTCTAGGCTACATCGTATCAATTTCAATAAGGTGTTGTTGGGAAGGCTATATTTTTCCAATTTCAGGTAAGGTGTTGTTTAGAAAAGGCTATATTGTTTGTTAATATCAATATTGTTTCATCTATGGATTGCATGTATTGATTTTGCAACCATGACCCAATGTAAAGAAACCAAAATAACCTTCAACGACCTTCATAGAATCTTTTTAGTTATTATTTCTCCTAGGCTCAAGGACTTATGTGAATGATAGCTTGTATCTTAAGTGTGATAAGAAAGATTGGTTTCACCATTGATCAAAGTGGTGGACAATGTATGTTCTTGCTTGGGGCTTTATGTTTCAGGTTTTGGTTGCAATGGAATAAAATAGTTAATCTTATATAATTTGTGTTAGATTCCATTAGCCATTGTTGATTATCATTGTTTTATAATAATGTTTTCTGCATCTAATATTGTATATGTAGATTTCTGTAGATAGTCAAAATGAAATTAGTCGCTATGATAGTCAAGAATTCCTTTTGGATAACAACATAAACCCTATAATATTAACTATTTAAGTATGCATTGCAAATGAAAGAATATAGCCAAAGCTAGAGAACAACAATGAGCATTGCGTTATGGAAAACAACACAGACTATTTTAATATATTGTAACCATTTGCACATAATGAAAGCCATAAATGAGACAATATTAAATTTTCTTGTGTGTAGGTTTGTATGTATGTCAAAGTATATGTGAGAAATGTACATATGTACTCTTCCCAATGTTTATTATTTTTTGAAAATAGTTATTTGTCTAAACCTTGATAGGGCATACTTCAAATGATATACTTTATATTAATTGTTATATACAACATTGAATCCTTTTTCCTAATTATTTCTTTTTGTTATATAGTTTATGTTTATTCCATTATGAATTGTTAATTATTGTTCTCTATCTTAGGCTGTATTGTTTTATTTTTGATAGGGTGTTGTTGAAGAGGCTATATTATTTCAATTTTTGATAGGGTGATGTTGAAAAGGCTAGATTCTCTCAATTTTTGATAAGGTTCCATTCTTCGTGTGCAACAGTTGTACATGAGCAAGCTATTGTGGCACCAAAATTAACTGTTGTCTAGTATCCATATTGTGGGGATGCTTGTAATTACACTTGCTATTGTACACCCTAGGAAACATGCTAAAAGTAGGGACAAGCAAACATTGATATTGGCATACCTTGGGAATAGGGTGGTGGATTTTTTTCCATGTGGGTATAGAATGTTTCCAGAATTAAATGCTATCTCGCATCAACATTAATTGTTGCAATGCTTTCTATGTACTTGTGGGAGGCGTATTTCCCATTGCATGGACAGAGGAGGCCACTAAAATTGAACACTGGTTCGAAGCGACGTTAATTGTTGTATGCTTTTTGTGTACTAGCGATGGTTGTAATAACACCTCCCATTTAATGCCTAAGAGAGAATAACGAATGTCTAGGAAATTTTTGATCAGGCTATATTATTTCAAATTTTGATAGGGCGTTGTTGAAAAGGTTGGGTTCTTTCAATCTTTGATAAGACTCTATCCATAAAAGAGTATATTTAAAATACATATATACATATATACACATATATATATGTATATATACATATATATACATGTATATATATATGTATATACAAATATACATACATAAATATACATATATATATACATATATATATATACATATATATATACATATATATACACATACATAAATCTACATATATGCATACATATATATGCATATATATATATACATATATATACATACATATTTATATATATACTATACATACATATACATACATATGTACATATACATACATATACATACATATATACATATATATATACATATATATAAATATATATACATATATACATGCACATATACATATACATACATACATACATATGCATATATACATACATACATATACATATGTACACACACACACACACACACACACACACACACACACACATATATATATATACGATGTTGGGTACACATATACAAACATTGTTGATTGTTGTTGAATACCTTTGAACATATTATTTCATTTATGATTTCCGTGAAGTGGTGATAGTTGTAAAGCAGTAAAACAATCCAACACAATTTTTTTTTTTTTCCTTCAACCCATCGTGAGTACACGAAAACCATGAATGACACAATATATAGATATATACATATATATACATTTATGTAGATATAATATACATATATATAGATATATATATGTCTAAAGTTAGATGCACATATATGAGTATATTTTTAGATGGGTTTGTCACTGTTAATTTTCAAGAGGGTGTTGTTGTGAAGGCTATATTGTCTCAATTTGTGAATATTTGTGGGTTTCTCTTTATGGCTATTTTTGGAACAAAATAAAATTGTTAACATTATCTAGTTTTTGTTGGCTGTTGTTGTGTATCTTCAACTATATTGTTTCATTCTCAAAAAGGCGTCATTGAGAAATGTTTCAATTCTCGATAAGGCCCTGTTGAGAAAGACTATCCTAGCTTCGGTTATATTTTTGCATTGGTTTGTTACTGTGCATTTTTTCATGCTTTGTGCAATCAACAATGTGTCAATGTTATACAATCTTTGTTTGATTCCATTATGCATTGTTGATTATTGTTCTCTAGCTTAGGCTCTATTGTTCTATTTTCGATAAGGTGCTACTGAAGAGACTATATTATTTCAATTTTTGATAGGGTGGTTTTGAAAAGCCTAGATTCTTTCAATTTTTGTTAAGGGTCCATTTAGAAAAGAGTATATTTTAATATTTATATATATGTGTGTGTGTGTATATATGTATACATATACATATATTTATATATATATGTCAATTTTTGTAGGTTTCTCTTTATGACTTGCGCTTTGTAGCTATGTTTTCAATGGAATAAAATTGTTGATGTTATGCAAATTTTGCCAATATTTGTTGTCTAGCTTGGCTTATATTGTCTCACTTTTCATAAGGTTCTATTCAAAAGGCTATATTGTTTCAATGTTTGATAAGGTGCTATTGATAAAAGACAATATTGTTTGTTAAAAGAAATATTATTTTGTTTATGGTTGTGTTATGTGGCTATCATTCTGCATGGGTTTTGTGGCTACAATTTTGTGGGTTTCTCCATTTGGGTCGTTGTTGAAACCAATGTTGTTTGATTTATGGCTTCCATTTTGTGGTTATGGTTGGAACAAAATAAAATAGTTAATGCTTCACACTTTATGTTTGGTTACATTAGGTATTATTGATTATTATTCTCTACCTTAGGCTATACTTTTTCATTTTCGATAAGGTGCTATTGAAAGGACTATATTGTTTTAATTTTCGATAAGGTCCTATTCAGAAAGGAGTATATTTTTGGATGGGTTTGTCACTGCTAATTTTTGAGAAGGTGCTATTGAGAAGGCTATATCAAGTTTCAATTTTTGATAAGGTTTTATTGAGAAATGAGTATATTTTTACTTTGGTTCATTACTATGAATCTTTGTAGGTTACTCTTTATATATGTGTGTGTGTGTGTGTATACATACACACACACACACACATATATATATATATATACATATATACAAATATATATATATTACTCTTTATATATGTGTGTGTGTGTGTGTGTGTATATATATACAAATATATATAGATATATATAGATATATATATTTCTTGAGTTAGATGCACACACATACACATTATTGATTACACTCTATAGAAGAGTATATAGCCATAGGGAAATGCCCTCTCAAAAATTCCATAGGCATTTGCTATGTTTTCCAAAACTTTGAAAGGAAACCATTGCTTACAACCATCGCCACTACACAGAAACCATACAACAATTAATGTTGATGCCATTTCACTGGACTTCTCTATCAGTGCGCCAAATGCTTTTCATTTAAATTTTTTAAAAAAAATCCGCCACCTTTTCCCCGTCTATGCTAAATGGAATCCATAAATGAAATAATATAGTCTAAGGTACACAACAATAGTGAACAATGACTTATACAAAACAACATGAACTACATAACATTAACTATTTTATTGCATTACAACCATAGCCACAAAACGAAAGCTATAAATGAAACAATATTGTTATCAATAGTCACCCAGATGGGGAAACCCACAAAACACTAAAAATAATAGTGACAAACCCATACAAAAACATCCCCGCAAAAGCTGAACCATAAATCAAACAATACTGTTGTGAACAAACTATATAGTCTTATTTCAATAGAACCTTATCAAAATGGTAACAATGTACCCTGAGCTAGAGGACAACAATGAACACTACCTTGCAAAAAACAACACAACCTATATAAGATTAACTATTTCATTGCATTGCAACCATCACCACAAAAGTACAGTTTTCAACAGTAACCTGCATGAGAAACCCACAAAACATAGAAAGCTCACAGTAACAGACCAATTCAAAACCTTCACCAGAAAATGTGAACCATGAATGAATCAATATTGGTTTTAACAACAACCTAGATGGAAAATTTCACAAAAAAAACACCAGATTAACTATTTTGCAACCATTCACACAAAATGGAGGCCATAAATAAAACAATATAGCCTAAGCTAGAGAGTTGCAACCATACCCACAAAATAAAAGTTATAAATCAAACAATATTGGTATCAACAGTCAACTAGATTGCAAAACCCACAAAACACAAAAAATCACAATGGGAAACCCACACAAAACTATCGCTACAAAAGCCAAACCATAAATCAATTTTTTTTTTGTTTCAACAAACAATACAATATTTTCAACAAAAATCAACACAATAAAACAATATTGGTTTCAATAGTAACCCAAATGAAAAAGCCCACAAAAAACACATGAATTCAACACAAGAATTCACAATAACAAACCAACACAAAAACAAACAATATTGCCTTCCACCCATGGCGGCTACACATAAACCGTAAACAAAACGATTTAGACTAAGCTAGAAAGCAACAATCAACAATCCCCTTTGGAAAATAACAAAAATTGGTTTAGAAATACTTGATAAATTATTTTTTTAATATGCACCTCTTCGCACACCTCTTCCCACTTGCTTTCTCTATCCTTTGTTTTTTCTCCTCCTCCTGCAAAAAATGGGCATAGAATTATCACAACCCACACTTTTCTAGTGCTTTAGCAACCATCGAAACATACAAACAACACAAAATAACCTCCAACCACCTTCACGAAAAATCCATAGCTGATGATGACACTTGCACCTTCATAGAAGCTTTCCCTCCTCACTCACAACTATCTTGAGAAACAAGGTAAACCTAGAGAATGACACTCAACAATGCGTTATCAAAAATTGCATAGACATTCGCTTTGTTTTCTGAGGACTTTAAAGACAAATGTTACTTATAGCCATCACCACTACATGGAAAGCATACAACAATTAATGTTGATGCCATTTCGCTGGCCTTCTCTATCATCACACCAAATGTTTTTTATTTAAAAATTGAAAAACAATCCACCACGTTTTCCTCGGTGTTGGAGAACTCAAAAACTAGGAAGGTTGACAAAAATTCCAATCAAAGTTCACCAAAACCAAAAAACAACCTACCACCTTTTCCTCAACATCGAAAAGCTCTAAAACTAGGAAGGCTGATGAAAATTCTGGCCAAATTTCACACAAATAGCCTATCGGCTAACATGTATTACTCTAAGCCATAAAAGAGAGTGGGCCCAAAAATACTCTAAATGTGAAAACTACATTTAAATATTTTAAGATGGTGTGGGAGGATAAGTTAGAGTAGAATGATGCCTTGATCACATATTTTTATGACATTTAGAATGTATATTTCTATGTATTAATAACATTCATTACTAATCCTACTTCATAAATCCATAACTAAAATTAAAATTCCATATAATGTATGGAAATTATGTATTTCAATTGCACCTTGAAATAATTTTATAAATTAAGGTTTTAAGGACTAAATAGTCAATACAATAATAGGTTAATTGTTAGAAAATAACAAGGTAACATATTACATTATCTTTGTTACGGAGGTGGCTAGAGGTAGATACACTTCATTCTTTACACGATTGCTCATAGTTGTTTCAGCCATTCATTGTACTTGTCCTCTATATTTTTTTCCTTCCTATTGGTAAAATGAATTGAATTTATTTGGTATTAGAGCTAGTATATTGTGGTTTGTGTGCAGAATGTGATAGCATTGTGGAAGCAAGTACAATATGTTGGCATGTAATTTCTTCCATATATTCTGCAGTTAATTAGGCATACAACAATAGAAAGTTTTTGCATGCAACATGCATGAAGGAGGTATTTAGGAAGGTTCAGATTGCATGTTAGTTCATAGAAGTGAGATAATTGATTTAGTATGTTTCTTGAATTACTTGTATATTGTAAAATCCTCTATAAAAGAGGCATGATGTAATTGATTTTAGTGTGAATAGAATTTGTGTGCAACAACATGCATTGGGAAATTTTTTGTTTTTGTGTTTATCTATTTTATGTGTTTTGATTTATTCCATATCCATTCTTTTGTTTATCAAAGTGGTATTAGAGCCAGGTTGGTTCAATGGTGAAGATCAAAAATATAATTTGGTAATCAATGTTGAAGTAAAGTTACAATTGGAAGAAATCAAGTTGTAACCATGGTGAAGGATCTTTTGATTTTTTAGGCACTAATTTTGTAGTCACACAAGAGCTGCCATATAAAGGATTGCAGATTCAAGAGAATTCAGAGAGTAGATAACAGTTTTATTGCCGATGCAAATTTAAAAGGTTGTAGATCTAGAAATAAAAAAAAGTCACCATATTTGATGTTGTTCTCAAGATTGCATCATCTACAATGTAAAAGGATAAGTGTAGAAAATATTTCTTAGGTTGTTGGAAAAGGTAATTAATTTTGTTTTGAATTTATTTTGTGTGTTTGGAAAAAGATTTGCAGAGATCTTTGAGGTAATTTGTATTGGAAGAAAGATGCTACAAAAAATAAAGAGATAGGTTTAGTTTTTATTGCTAAAAGTAAATCACAACTCTTTTTTGGAGTGAATTGTTGTATTTGTGTAACTATCAAAAGAAGCTGTAGAAAAAGATATCAATGTTCATTATTTTAAGAGATTTGTAGAAGACAAGGTATAAATTGCAAGAGAATGGTTGAAGGAATTTGTTGCTCTTAAAGAAAAGAAGAAATCACTATAGTAGAATCATGTGAGTTTAATCAAATTTATTTCAATGGAAAAAATTGGCAAAAGAGTAAAAAAATAAAATGAGCTTTTGGAAGAAGAGTTGATGAAAGCTATAAAAGATAATTCTGAATTTATAAAAGTAATAAAGGAATTGATGAAGGAGAAATACGAGTCTTTATGTGAAATTGAAAATCTTGACAAGAATTTGGGTAATGTTAAAAGAAAGAATGAAGGATTAGAAGAAAAATTAAAATGTTTTGATGATGTTAAGAAAATGAAAGAATATTTTGAAAAAAAAATGAAATTGTTAGAAGAAGAAAATTGTTTATAGAAGGAAGAATTATCAAAGTTGAAAGAACAAAATAAATGTTTAAAGACAAAGCCATTGATAAGTGATGTTTTTTGTGATAAGAGGATTTGTATTGTTCAATTGATAAATCAAGTAGTTTGTGTGATATGGATAATATTGATTTTGATGAGCAATGTATAGAATGTAAAGATGATGAAGTGTTTGAATCTAGAAATCATGTTCATCATAACGAGGAAAATGTTAGTTTTAAAATTATGAAAAGAAATGGTCACAAAGGACAAGGATTAGGAAAGAATGGAAAAGGAAGAAAAATTCTAATTGAGGCAGTTATGAGACCAAAATATGAAGGTCTTGGATATATTAGAGGTAAAGGAAATTTTACAGGATCAAGAAAATTTGTTAAATTTGTTCAAGAAATGCATCTATGTTGCATTGTAAAAGGAAAGGTCATATGAAAGATACATGTTGGGATCTACATACATGTACTATTTGTGGTTTGAGAAGAGAAATCATTCATAAAATAAATGTTGGGAAATAAATTGGAAGATTGAATCTATGACAAAATGCATATAGTTGAATTGTGGTTGGAGTTTTGGATCAAATTGGAAAAAGTCGACAGGTATATATGTTGAAAAGTTTGTTTAAATATAAATATTCATATGTGAAAGATGATATTGATCAACAAAGGATTGAAGGTTTGACAAGACATGATGAAAAGTGGAAAGCTAGAGATAGTAAGATAACTCAATGTTTAAAGGACTACTGTAGCAGCTCGTGAAGAGTTCAAGAGAGATACACAAATATTGAAGATAATTTGAAAGTATCATGAAAAAAATAATTTGGGTGAGTCTGAAGACATGGTTGCAAAGTTGAAAGAATTTGTGGCTGAAATTAAGGGGGAGTGTTGGCATGTAATTTCTCCCATATATTTTGTAGTTAATTAGGCATACATAAATAGAATGTTTTTGGAAGTTTTAGTTTGCATGTTAGTTCACAATAGTGAGAGAATTGATTTAGTATGTTTCCAAAATTATCTTGTATATTGTAAACTCCTCTATAAAAGAGGTATGATGTAATTGAATGTAGTGTTAATAGAAATTGTGTTCAGCACCATGCGTTGGGAAAATTGTTGTGTTTGTGTTTATCTATTTTATGTGTTTGTATTTTTTTCCATATCCATTTTTTTTGTTTATCAAAATATAGGAAATGTTCAAAGTAACCATGCCATGAACCTCACCATTCCTCAGTATATATATTTTATTATTAGGAGTAGTATATGATCTCATAGCATGTTGTGTGAGTAATGCTGGCATGGTGCAGACCGGTGATGCAGTAGGTATGCTAGCATGGTGTGCATCTCCATCTGTAAGCCACCTCAGAGGCCCTTCTCTACATAGACCTTGCCGCTTAAAGTCCTTCTAACTCTCCTCCCTCTACGCATACTTAACCTAAACACTCATGTTCCATCGAACCCTACACATTAATTTGGTGATTTCCTTTGAAATGAAGAGTAACAATTGGGAAATTCATTGATATTATGCTTGATAATTGGTAGCACGATTGAAAATATCCAAAGAGCGAGGTGAGCTTAGCGATTGGCGCTTATGTCTTCATCTTTTGCTCATCTCAAAGAATTATAGACAGGTTTAACATGTCGGCTCACCATTACTGTAGTGTCAATATATGTTATTGTTGGCAGAGCAATGAGAACTTGAATATTCATGGGTAAGTCTTTCTTATTTAATGCATTTGAAATGTATGGTTGCAAAGGATGAGCACGGTTTTTTTGGTTAAATTTTTGTTCGCCTTTGGCTGTACATTATATAAACTAGGGTTTCCTTAGTGAATTGATGGTTGTTGTTTTATTTGGAAGTGGCATTTTAAGTACGAGTTTTCTACTATTTTTTTCCAGCTACCTTAAGTATGGCAATTTTTTAGTTCATGGTATGTTTCATGTTATACTACATCAAGGTTGCTTTTGGTTTTTACATTTTGAAGAGTGTGTGGTCTCAACATTTGTATGAAGAATTAAGGAGGTGCTTTTCCAATAATTGGTACATGTCCAAGAAGGAGGTCTCCACAAGGTATGCAAATAGATATGAGAATGGAGATGGTAAAGAGAGCTTCAAGGATGAGTTTGAGAAGATGAAGTATGCCTATGTTATTGTAGTTTTAGCACATATTTAGGTGAAGAAGATGAAATGTCTCATGAAAAAGAAGGCTCATTTTGTGGAAATCCAAGTAAATGATGATTGGAAAAATATATTCCAAAACATTAAAATAATTGTTAAGTATCTTGAAGATGACTTTATCAATATTATCAATGGATATTCAATCCATTATGCTTGGAATTTCAAGGCTATCTTTGCTACATCTATTGAAGCCTCTAAAAAATCATCCAAGGCATCAATTGGTTAAACTATGGTAAGGTCCCTTACTAGAGGCTGGTGGCATTGGAGGATGGAGGAAATTTCATAATCTCGAGTTAGCTTCTCACTTTGAGGTGATGCTTTGCATGAGAAACATGTTTGGCTTTGATTTCTTTTTTTCTTTTTTCCTTCTTATTGTTGATAGATTGGAAGATACATATATTGTGAATTTTTCATTTTGGAGACATCTAAGGGGTTTGGTGAAGAGGTCAACATGGATTGTCTCCTAGAAAGTTCATGAGACTATGACCAAGGATTACACATTTACGAGGGTTGAGGAGACAACTTGGAGGATGGTTGTCTAGTAATTACGGTCAGGTACCAAGGGTTATACCTTTACAAGGGTCAAGGAGACAACATGGATGGTGGTTGTTCAATAACTAGTGGTATATGGTTCAAAATTTCATGGATGAACTCAAAAATTTAGTTCGAAGCTTCTGGAGGAGTTCGACTTGATTCAGGATTTGTTTATTTAGAAGGAAAACCTTCTCCAGAATGTATACATAATTTTTATCAACATGTTTTGTCATGTAAATCTTAAGTGGGGTTCCTTAAAAGGATTTATTTCTTTAGAAGGAGAATCTTCTCAAGAATGCATACATATTTTGTAATCAACATGTTTTGTCATGTAAACCTTAAGTAAGGTTCCTTAAAAGGTGCATTATAGCTTTCAGGTATATAGTTGTAGGAACAATGTAATAAGCAGGGAATGTTAGAAAATAGCAACATAACATATTGCATTAA
Source organism: Sequoia sempervirens (assembly GCA_007258455.2). Taxonomy (NCBI): domain Eukaryota; kingdom Viridiplantae; phylum Streptophyta; class Pinopsida; order Cupressales; family Cupressaceae; genus Sequoia; species Sequoia sempervirens. Next base: position 164,290,628 of record VDFB02105785.1, on the reverse strand, counting down.
CTTTGTTACAAAGGTAGTTAGAGTTAGTTACACTTCATTCTATACATGTTCACTCATGGTTGTTTCAACCATTCATTGTACTTTGTCCTATATACTATTTTTCCTGCCTATTGGTAAAATGAATTGAATTCATTCATTTGGCTTCATTAATAAATATAGCCTTATGTATACATAAATCATACCTCTACCATAATATATTCTATTAACCTATATTATTTTACCCTAAATTTTATGATCCTCTCCTATCCCATCACACTAGACTCTACTAGTTCATATTATGTTTGATTATCCCATGTTATTGTGCCATAGAAAATTGGACCCTTTGCTTGATATGGATTAGTTCATGATTAAATTGACTAAACAAGGTATTAATCTAATGTTGTGAAGTATTTTATGCATCCACACTAGGTTTTGGGCCCTTGCAAACTAAATAAAATGCATTTAACGACGTCTTGTGAAGGTGTTGTGAAGTGTTGAAATACATTTCTACACTCTTTTAGACTCTTTCTATTATAATTCATTTAAATATTCCTTTTTATCCTATGAACAACCATTCCCACCCCTGCTTAGAGTTCACCAAGATGACTAGATTCTATTTTGAGCTCCTTGACTAGATTCTCTTTTGAGCTGGACCATCCGGAAGGTGTTAACTCATTTCTAATCGGTAGCTCCTCCAACTAATTGGATGGCTGGCAACCCCACTGACCATGAGACCCCTTAGAATAGTAGGGGGGTTGGTCCCGAAGGGCCAGTTCAGGATGTCTGGTGTAGGCAGGCGGGAACTTCTTTGTTCGAGGACCCAATGGTGGCGTTCAATTAGTAGGAAGGACAACTAATCATTAAATCCTATTTTAAATTGTTATAAAGTCTTATAAGCAACTTTCATGCTTTTCTAGGCATATCTCCTTATTTACACCTTTCTTATGACTTATTTGACCCCTTTTATGCCCTCATATGACTTAATTAAGTATATTTCTAAATGTAAACCCAACAAACAATATTAAATGTAATATTACTCTAGACACCCACTTTTGAGTCCAAGGTGGAACCCATTCGCCATGTATGGTGAGTGAGTCCTTCTTGGCTCTAATTTAAGAATATTTTAAATTATTTTTAGGTTTTTATTTAAAAATCACTTGATGTTGGCCTATGATGAGTTATGAATAGATAGTAAGACAAAATATTTTATAAATAGGTGTTTTTACCTTCATTATAAGGATAATCTCCTATCTTCTATCCTCTTCCATCTTCTTATCATTATTCATCAATCTTCTATCAAGCAACTTAGGTTTCAAGGAATTTAGAGATCAACTTTTAGACTTTCAAAGGTAGATTCTACATGTTATGTTGTAGAATTTCAAGATAAAATCATCATAACAAGGTAATAAACTCCATTGTTACATATTTCATTCATTTCATTCATCAATTTGGTTTAATTACCTAAACGGGGTTTGATCAAGGCAAACCCCCATTCCTTAACAATCAACATTTCTTCTCTTCTTCTTGTGTGTTTGCATATTTAAGTCCTTTGGAAGCTTGAAAATCATTGGAGTTCAAGTTGCAAAGTCATTCAAGTCCTCTATTCATCATTCAAGTCAAATCATAAAAAAAAATTCATTTTCAGACTTGAATTTTGTAGTTTCAGAAGTGGAGATCTGGTGGAGAGAGACGTAAAAATCTAACTCCGTAGAATATTCCTCTAATTTTCCATATTTTTTTAAGTGGACTGATTTTCCACCCATGGTGAATGAGTCGCACCTGTAGGTCTAAAAAGTGGATTTTCTCAAATTTCAACTCCCTGTAGTCAGAAACAAGTTTCCAAAAGTTTTCACCAAAATAGGGACTTATTCACCCTTGATGGCAAATGATTCATGTCAGGCTTCAGGATCATCATCAATCAACATTCTAGAAATTCTAGATTCATCACATTTTTCCCAAGTACAATTTTATTTTATCCATCTCTTTCTGTTTTGCATACTTCATTCATTTAGTTCATTTTAGTAATACAAAATTTATTTTCAAACAAGTCATAATTCTTAGATTTTGCATGCATGTTTGATCAATTTCATAGTTTAGCAGCACTTAGATCACTCCATTTACATCATATCACATTGCATATATCCTGATTTGAGTGTAACATAAGCATTTTTGGATATAATCTCTCTCCTTTTAGGTGAAAAACCCTATAAGAGTCAGAGAATCCATTGGGTCTAAAAATCTATGTCACATTTTGGTGAACCCACCTTTTATAATACTTTCTGAGTTTATTTTGGAGTCATTTGTCATTGATCTAGTCTTACATTCATTTTTTCATTTAGATTTGCATTAGTTTGTATGCTAGGTTTTAAAACTAGCATTCATAAAAACTATATTTAAGTTGCATATGTACCATCTAAATTCATTTAAATTTGTTGAAATTATGCATTCTTCATTTAGATCTATATTTTAGCTCTTAGAATTCATAAAAATACATTGATAAATTTTGAAAATTTTGAAAAAGGTCCATACTAGGACTCATTCACCACCTTGGGCGAATTAGTCCATTATGACACCTGAAACAACTCTTTATAGATTTTAGAAATTTGTTTTTAGGCTTCTCTTTGGTGCGTTAACCTGTATATATCAGTTAGTTGCATTTTTGTATCATGCATTTCACTAGATCTCAATTCAAATAGCTCATTTCATGCATTGTTTCATTTCACTTTTTTGCACTCACCATATTTCATTTCCAGATTGTAACATTGAATTGCATTGTACTTTCTTTCATTTCAACATGTTTTCTTTTACAAGATGTGCTCTTGATTTGATTAAACACAGATTTAACATGCATAATACTCCCTTTTATGATTTTCCTTTTGAGTACCATAATAGGAACTTTAAGAAACAATCCATTAATTCAATTCTTAATATTCCATTACCCTTTGGTGAGAATGGTAATGTTGACAATCCTAACACACATTATTGTTCTTCTTTCGATACCTTTCCTACTAGTGATGAAGGTATTGAGATGCAAGAAGTCACAAGCCTTGTAATTAGTGATTGTCAATCTCCTTATTCCCATTTGGATGGCCTTACACAACAAGAGCATGAAATCATAAACAAATTCCTATCACCTTACCAAATCTCCATGATCATGATACTCAATCTTGTTCATCTCCTAATATCCCTTCTCAATGTAAAGAAGATGGGTTGGTGTTAGAAGATACCCCTTTTAAGAATCTTGATATTCTTGATACTCCCTTCCCTAATGTCCCTATCCTATGGGAGGATCTATTTGACAACCATAGTGTTTCTTCTCTTGATACCTCCTCCACTTGTGATGAAGCTTCTTTCCAAACCTCAATTTTTGATGAACATATTACAAGCTCTCCTTGTAGGGTAGATAATATGGAACATAAGAATGAGACCTTAATGGTAATGGAAACTCACTTAGTACTCTCTCCTCCTCATCCCCTCTTCATAATCCCATCATTTATCATTCCCCTATTGGAAATGAAGTTACTATAGAAGAACTAGGCCTTACTTGTCAAGCACATGTGGCTTGTTGTTCTCCTCCAAACTCTCCTCCTAGGGAGAATATCCTGGAATTGGACTATGAAAAACAAGTGGTTCTTGATTTCCCTTTCTTTGAGATAAATAAAAAAAATACTACTAAGGATATGGATGCACAAGTGTCCATTGTGTTTGCACTGCCCATTTCAAAATTTTGTCTCTGCACTCTAAGAAGTGCACATGAGAAATTTTCCTAAATTACATACTTTAGAGGGTCATATTTTGGAGCATGTTGATTTTCATGTAAAAACCATTTGTAGAATCACCCATGCACCCTATGTGAGTAGGCATGCCAATTTTTAGCTTCCCACAATGAGTTTTGTCAGGGTTTCAAAAAGTGAAGATGGAGGGTTTTGGCACATTTTTATTGTTTGCAATAGATGTATGAAATGAATATGTTGAAAATTATTGAGAAAACCCCAAGATAAATGTATTCCATAGAATGCCTCACTAGCAGTTGATATAAATCAAAATGGATGTAATGAAATATTTTTAGAAATTCTATCAAAGCAACATGCACATAGAGTGGATTTTTGGAATAATCTCTAGACACACCAAGATTGCAAGGCACGTACTACAAATTCTTGTTGAAAATGCCTTAGAAATTAATAAGCATATGGTCAATGTGTGGAATGTCATTGCATTGCACAAAATATGTCTGTTTCAAAGACCTTTTAAAAAAAACTTCTAAGCATATGCAAGTGGTAGATGATGGCACACAAGAAAGAAAGTTTGAGAATAGATTATAGAGGGATGGACAATCGATTTGACTTTGCATGAGTAGGAGATAAAGCACAACAAGTGTGTTTGTCTAGAGCCTAGGGAAACCTTGTATGGTGTGAGGAGGGATTCAAAATTGAAAGCATTGATAGGGTGTGTGAATTTTAAAAATCCTTAAACCAATGTGTGTCATGGAATACTACACGCCCAACTTGTTACTAAATGGATTTGTTGAAAATTCTCCACAAACTTTGTTCAAATACATTTGGCAGTTCTTAATGTGGTTTCATTAAAATGCTAGGGCATGTAGCCTTCACAAAAAATCAATATGTTGAGAAGTCCTCAGTGACTTTCAAGCAAATAAATTACAAAGGATGCCATCATAGCCACACATCCACACAAAACCAATCTATTGAGAGGTCATCAAGATTCCATAAAGGCCAGTGCACACTCAAAAAATGAATGCATAGAAAAGGTCTTAGAAGCCTTATGGTAGATGTAGTCAATACATGGAGGTGCCAGCACTGCCTACGCATCATGATGGGTTGTTAAAAAAGAGCTTTAGAAGCTTTCAGGCATATGAAGGCATGGATGACCATTAAGAGGGAGCAGTGTTGAAAGGGATTTAATTTTTTTTTAAAAATGTAACATAGCAAAATCAATGGGAAATGCATTGGGAATGAAGTAGCCCATGCCATGATGAAAAAATATTTAGGTAATTTCAAGAAAAATGCTCATTGAAGAGGCCACATACTAGATGGATTTGTTTGAAAAGCTTCAAAAAATTGAGGAAAAAGTGGATAGAGTTTGGCTTGTGTGATTAATGGGCTCTTCTAATATGACCCCATGAAGAATTCTATCCCATTATTGAAGGAAAGTGCACAAAATGAAAGGGCTGAAAATTCCTCAGAAACTTTAAAGCAAATGCATCAAGATGGTTTAAAGAAACCTATGTGGCCATTGGTTTGTAGAATGCTGAATGCGTGAAGGAGTTTTCAGGCATAACAAGAAAATAAAAGGAAATCAATGGTGAAGAAGCAAGCTAAAATGTAGCTTAATCTCATCCATCGCCCGCCATCTCGTGCCTCCAAGATGCACATTGTTTAAGGCCATGGGGTTGGTGAGAGGAGATCATGAGGAATGTGGGCCCAGGGTACTTTGAATGCTTGGGATGAAAATATTAAAAGGGGTTGTATTCATTTTGTAAAAATTAAATAGGCTTAATGGTGAATATTTTAAAAGATTTTATTTCTTTAAATGGAAAAACATTTAGAATTAAATTTTAGGGGTGAATGCAAATAAATGGTGGGGCTTGATGGAATTTTAAATGCATGCCACTTAAAATAAAGTTTTTTTGTCATTTGATGGGGAAATATTTGAAAATGAGCCTAGGCGAATTAAATATTGCCCATTGCAATATTCAAAAGGTTTGACTTTGAAACCAAATATTTTTAAAAATGTGCTAAGGTTGGATGCAAGAGGATGTGGGTAAAGTTTGTTATTTTCCCGGGGATGATATTTTAGAAGGAAGGCCTTCACAGTTTTAATATTGCTGGGAAATAGTGGAGAAAAATGGTGTGCACGAGTGAAATAAATATTAAAGTGCATGGGGAAATAATTTAGGAAAGGTGAATTAAATGTTCACTATGTAGGATATTTTATTCACTGGAAGTGAATAAAATAAAGTATAGCTCCATCATGGTAAAAGAATAAAAAAGGGATTTTCATGGGCTGAGGCATTTTTCACACAAGTAAAATGAAGAAATTCCTCACATGGGCATTTTTTCTGTTGCTAGGAAACTTATTGAAAAGGAAAATTTTGGAGGAAAAGTTTGTTGCTGAAGTGAGAAGAGAGAGGCTTTGTATTTTTTTATCAATGGTGGATGAAGATTCTAGATGGCACCATTAGATTGATTTTTTGACTTCTTCCATTTCCTTTTATTCTCATCCTAATGTCATTGTAAAGGATTCTGGGGTTCCAAATTTATGAAATCTCTACAAGGTAGGAAGAAGTTCTAGGTAGATTGTAAAGCTAGGATGAAACATGACTGAGTCACTAATATAAAAGTGTGTTCTAAATTAGGCTTTCATGTTTATTTTACTTGATAATTGTCTCCATAGCTGAATTGTAATATTCTTTTGGATTTAGTAATAAAATTCTCTGAGTCTTTTCATGCACATTTCCTACATTTGAGTTACATCTGTTGTTTCCTTCTGTTATGAGAATGATGCAATCGCTTTAATGAATGACAAGTTGTATTTTATTATTTCCTTTTGTTCAAGGGATAGTGTAATTTCTTCAACAAATGTGACAGGAGTGTTGTGTTTTAGGTGAATTTATAAGAAGAATTATCAGATAAAGCTTCAGTGTTCTAGTTTTCATAATGTGATAAAACTTGCAAAGGTCCTCAGAACATGTTTAACACTGTAGGATGAAGGGTTGGTTATATGACTCCATAGCCCATTTCATGGCACTGGTCCATTATCATGCTTCTACTATTTTTAGTTGGGTCCCAATTCTTTTAAATAATAAATCATTTTAATTTTGTGTTGTGAGTACTTGTATCTACCATGTTCTCCATGCTAGTTTTTTAAATTCACTCAAGGTCTTGCCAATGTTGAGTGATATTTTATGTTTCTTAGCATAAATCTATGAGAGCATTATCTGTTAAGAAATATTTTTTTAATTGTGTGTCAAAATCTTTAGGTATTGCTAAAGGGTCACCCGCTAGGTCTTACAAAGCCTGAAGTGTAGGGGAAATGAGTGTTAATTCCATTTCCTATTAGTTGGCCAAATTCCCCATTGAATATGATCATTAGAAAGTGGCTAGTCTATAGGATTCATTGGTTTGGTTTGATTTGGAGCACCAACAAATTGGATCCCCTCTAATCAATGAACCTCATACATATCTTGTTGGAAATCTTGATAAGCCTCTCATCCTTTTCCCTCCATCCACTCTCCATAATCTCACATCATCCTTACAAACTAGCAGTCTTGAATATCATCCTTCCCAAAATGGTCAAACTATCATCTCGCAAAATACTTATGATTTGAATTCCTTACATTTTGTATCCCTCTATAATGAAGATGAAAAAATATCGTAATCTATTGAGTCTTGTGTAAGTATGAAACCTAAGCATGATGTATCTTTGATACCAATCACACAACCATTTTTTCCTCTTGATAACAAAGATATCTTGTCAAGACTTCTCCATGATAATTTGATCACTTTCCCTCCTCAAACTCATAAGAAATGTAATGAAAAGACTTCTTTTTGTGCATACCATAGATTTCATGGTCACAACACTAATGAATTTTATGCCTTGAGTCGTAAAATACAACATTTCTAAGAGTTTGGTATGCTTCCCTCTATGGGGGCATCTAATTCCTTTAAGTGCTATTTATTTTCACTCTTGCATACCTTTCATCAATCTTTTCGGCTCACCTTTGTTCTACACTAAGTGGGGGGAAAAGAGTTAGACAACCTCATCTTTGTATGTCACTTGTTGTTGTCTCTTTTGACTACTCATTAAATTTTCATGAATACATATAAAAGAAAGCTTGGGATGTGGACAACATGTCTTAAGATTGATTCGCATGTGACATACTCCCTTTCTTTGTTTATTTGACATGACGTAGCTTATCAAAAACATATGACTTGGCATAGGGATTTTCGTGTAAGCTCTCATGTTTTCCTCTTTTCTTCTTCTTCTACTTTAAATCAATTGATCACAACAATGGTGTTAGCAACTGATTTAAAGTGGGGGCATATATCACCACTCACATTTCATTGTGTTATTTTCTTTTTCCTATGACTCCATTTCTCTGAAGCGTTAGGTATAATGTTTCCCATGGTGAGATTATCCTCTCTTGGAGATATTAGGCATAATGTTCCCTAAGATGAGACAATTTCATGAATCAAACAAAATCCCTTTGAATATCTTTTACATTTTCTTGATATTTTTGCATTTTAAATTTACTTTACATTTTTCCACCTTGCATAACACAAATTGCATGACTGTGGTACTTTGTCTTTTTGTTCATGAAATTTTTCTTTGTGGTGCATTGTTAAAGTTATCAAGTGATATAGCTTTAACATGGTTGAGCGTGAATTCCAACTAGCGACATGACTTTTCCCCATAGCCACTTTTTTGTTTTGTGAGTGCATACCAACTAGTGTATGTTTCTCACCTTTTTCTTTTTGGGCCTTCTCACCCCACGGAAAACTAGTTTTGTGGTCCCAGAGTGAGTACATCATTTTCATCTTGTCTTCCTTTTTATCTTGCCTTTGCATGATTTTGTATCTTTGAGGCTTGGCATACATGTCGATCTCTCTCTTGAATGTCTGCTTTAGTGTGATTTTGAAGTAAGTTCACCCTCTCACTAAAGTGGGGGCCAAATGTGCTGTAGAAAATTGGACCCTTTACTTGATATGGATTAATTCATGAATAAATTGACTAAACAAGGTCTTAATCTAGTGTTGTGAAGTATTTTGTGCATCCACACTATGTTTTGGGCCCTTGCAAACTAAATAAAATGCATTTAATGATGTCTTGTGAAGGTGTTGTGAAGTGTTGAAATACATTTCTACGCTCTTCTAGACTCTTTTTATTATAATTCATTTAAATATTCATTTTTATTCATCATTAAGTCCTATTTTAAAGTGTTGTAAAGTCTTATAACCAAATTTCATGCTTTTATAGGAATATCTCCTTATTTACACCTTTCTTATGACTTATTTGACCCCTTTATGCCCTCATATGACTTAATTAAGTGTATTTCTGAATGTAAACCTGAAAAGCAATATTAAATGTAAGATTACTCTAGAAACCCACTTTTGAGTCCAAGGTGGGAGCCATTTGCTATGGATGGCGAATGAGTCCTTGGCTCTAATTTCAAAATATTTTAAATTATTTTTCAGGTTTTTATTTAAAAATCACTTGATGTGGGCTTGTCATGAGGTATGAACAGATAGTAAGACACAAGATTGTATAAATAGGTGTTTTTACCTTCATTATAAGGATCATCTCCTATCTTCTATCCTCTTCACTCTTCTTATCATTATTCATCAATCTTCTATCAAGCAAGTTAGGTTTCAAGGCATTTAGAGATTAATTTTTAGAATTTCAAGATGAAATCATCATGACAAGATAATCAACTCCATTGTTACATGTTTCAGTCATTTTATTCATCAATTTGGTTTAATTTCCTAAACGAGGTTTGACCAAGGAAAACCCCCATGCCTTAACAATCAACACTTAATCTCTTCTTCTTGTGTGTTTGAAGATTTAGGTCCTTTGGAAGCTTGAAAATCATTGGAGATAAAGCTGAAAAGTCATTCAAGTCAAATCATCAACAAAAAGTCATTTTGATACCTAGATCTGATAGTTTTAGAAGTGGGGACTTGTGCGAGAGAGAAGTATAGATCTAACTCCATAGAATCTTCCTCTAATTTTCCAAATTTTTGTAGGTGGAATGATTCACCACCCATGGTTAATGAGTCCCACTTGTAGGTCTAAATAGTGGATTTTCTCATATTTCAACTCCTAGTAGTTAGAAATAGGTTTTCAGAAGTTTTCACCAAAACAAGGATTGATTCACCCTTGATGGAAAATGCATCCTATCAGGCTTGAGGATCATCATCAATCAACATTACATAAATTCTAGATTCATTAAATTTTTCCCAGGTGCACTTTGATTTTATCCATCTCTTTATGTTCTGCATTCTTGATTCATTTAGTTCGTTTTAATAATACATAATGTGTTTTCAAACAAGTCATAATTCTTAAAATTTGCATACATGTTTGATCAATTACATAGTTTAGTAACACTTAGCTCACTCCATTTACATCATATCACATTGCATACATCCTGATTTGAGTGTCACATAAGCATTTTTTGATATAATCTCTCTCCTTTTAGGTGAAAAACCCTATGAGAGTCAGAGAGTCCATTGGGTCTAAAAATATATGTCATAGTTATTTCCCTCACATTGTACCCTATCTCATTTCACCCTATGTTATATTATCCCCTATTTTTCTTTTTGCATTATCCTAGTTATAGTACCTCCCTCCACATTTTATCTTATACATATATGGTGTAGGAGCACCTACAACCATAATGGAAAATTTAATGTGATGAGATGTAACTAGGTGAATTTGAGTGAGTCTAGGTTAGGATTGGGGGTGATAAAGTTTTTTTTTAATTTTTAATAAGGTGTAATAGACCATTTTCCATGTATTTAGGTGTCTAGGAGTTATTGGAGTTCTTATGTCAAAAAAGTTACAAAAAAGATGTAAAGTTGTCAATGCAAAATTGTCAAAATTGCAACATTGTGGGAATAGGAAGAGAAAAATAATTTTGAAAGTTGGTTAGGTAAATTGAGGAGGTTAGTTTTGGATTGGAATTTATTTAAAGTCCTGAAGAGGCTTGAATGAAAATTTTTGATCTCTTTTCAAGTGAGTTCCAATTAAAATCCAAACGACTTTAGCAAGTTTTCTGTGTTTTTACTCTTTCCTTACTGTGTATAGACCCGTATAGGAAATTTATGATCTAAAACTTGTGGTAATTTGTGATGAGATGTCACAACTTTCATTTTCTTCAATTTTGAGAGTCCTTCAATAATTTTAGAGGAAGATCTCCTTTTTTTCTTGATATTGCTTATGCAAAACCAATAAGGGTCAATTTTGAGGTTTTAAGTAATGAAATAGCCATTCCTCCTATTGTAGTAATATGTTTCTCAAAGGAATGACATGTAATATGCTATTTTAGATATTAATAGGTGTTAGGAGAATAAAAGAAATGTTTTGGTGTCTTATGAGTGATGCCCTAGGGTTGGGTAGAGCCATTTTTTATGTGAATTTGAGTTGTAAGATGAGGGTTTTGAAGAAATGTCAGAGTATGGACTTGTTAAGGGATTATTGAGTGTTTTTAGGCTATAGGTGGGGTGTTTGAAGCATTGGTTTGATCAAGAAGGACCTGGAGATATGAATTTCAATAGAAACCTAGGTATTTGCATGGAGATTGAGGGTTTGATAGATCAGTATTGAGGAAGCCTTGGAATTGCAAAAAAATTATAAAATTTGATGTTTTGGAACATAACTAATGACTTTTTGATCAGTTTGTGTGTAGAATAGGTGTTCGGGAGGGATATCCTTTGTTAATTTAGGATAATTTAGTAGTCTTAAAACATGGCAGTCTATTGGTTTGCTATGTTGTTGCAAAGAAGTCAATTGAAACCTTGTGGGATTGTTGTTTAGGTTATGTGGGGAATTTAAATTGATGTTTTTTAGGACTTTGTACATCCTTTTCCAAAGGATATATCCATTTGTTATTTTTTGAGGGCTATAAGCCTTTTTGTTGGGTGTGTTGGGAACATTGAGTGTTATTGTGATCAAAGGCAAGGTTCTTTGTTGGAGATTAATAATTTTGTGTTGGAATAAATATTAAAATCCCCTATATTGTATGAAATTGGTATCAAAGCATTGGGACAAGGTCTTTTGTTGGTGATTTGTTTGAATTTTTTAGGCTTGAAGAAAGTTGATTGATGAAGATGCCTTCGAAAGGTGTTGGTGCTACCAGGGAGTTGCAAGATCTGAAAGAGAAGCATGCTAAGATTCTGGAGTCACATAATGTTGTGTTGGAAAGGCTTGGTGCCTTGGAGAAAAAGAAAAGGAAAGATGAGAATGAAGAAAGTGAAACAGAGGAGGATGATAAAGAATATGAGAATGTTGATGAAGAACTAGACCCTAAAGATCAGTGGATTGTAAAGATGCTAAAAGTAGTGAAAGGTGATTCGCATAAGGTAAAAGTTGATCTTCCTATGTATGGTGGTAATTTAAATGAAGAGGAATTACTTGATTGGATTGTTACTATGGATAATTACTTTGAAATTGAAGACATATCAGATGAGATGTTGAAGGTGGTAAAAAAGAAAACTCAAAGGTCATGCTCTTCTATGGTGAGACTATGAGAAAGTAGAGAGGAGAAAACAAGGAAAATCAAGGATTACTTCATGGGACAAGATGGTGCAAAAAATGAAAGGTAAGTTTCTTCCAAAGGATTACGAAGTTCAATTGTATAAGAAGTTGCAAGGATTGAAACAAAAAGATCTAGATGTTAAGGCATACACTAATGAATTTTATAAACTAAGTATAAGATCAAGAAGGGATAAGGATGAGGCTGAAAAGGTGGCTAGATATCTAGGTGGTTTGGGATTTAATATACAAGATGAACTTGTTGTCACTAAACCAGAAGTTTGTGGAAGAATGTTTTCAATTAGAAATCATGGTGGAGGAGAAGCTTAAAAGGAGACAAGAGAAATTCGTAAGAGGAAGAGGTGCTACTAGTGTAAGAGGGAGAGGAAGAATCCCTACATCAAAGTAGTCATTGGAAGAACAAGAAGGATAAAACAGAGGTAAGGAGCAAGGTATTGATACTAGAGGAGGTTTTAGGGGTAGAGGAAGGTTTAGTGCTAGTAGAAGTTTTAATGATTTTGTAGGGAGATGTTATACATGCAATGAATATGGTCATCCATCTTGGAAATTCCCTAAAAGGGTTGGTAGTTCATCAAGTGGTGAAAAAAGGATTGATAGGAGAGAATAATTGGTTCAATAAGAGGAGTGTGAAATCAATAATTCTACAAGTTTGAGAGCTACTCCTGAAATAGGGGAGATGTTGATGATGAGAAAGACAGTGTTGAAGGAAACCAAGGAAGTGGAACCTTTGTAAAGAAAGAGCCTCTTCAAGACTATATGTAAGTGCAAGAATAAGCTATGTATAGTTGTCATTGATTTAGGTTCAACAAAGAACATGGTGTCTAGTGAGATGGTAAACAAATTAAATTTGCAAAAATTAGCTCACAAATTGCCTTATAAAGTATCATGGTTGAGTGATGAACAATATTTGTTTGTTAATGAAAATGAAGTTGTTGATTTCTAGATGGATATAAAGATAGTGTAGTTTGTGATGTTCTCCCTATGAATTTTTGTCACCTACTCCTAGGTAGACCTTGACAATATGATAAATGAGCCTTGTATGATGGTAGAGAGAACACCTATACAATAATGAAGGATGGGTGTAGGTTTGTTTTAACACCTTTGATTGAAGATGAGAAAGGTAAAGAAAAAGTGATTATGTGTGGAAATAAAGAGCTTGTAGAAATTGTGAATGAAGATAAGAAGATAAGTGTTGTAGTACCTAGTTCAAGGTTTGATAATGTTTAGACAATAGGTAAGAAGGTTACTTCAGGTCTGTTGGAAATAGATTAGAATAAGAATATTTTAGTTGGTACATTGATGTGTCTATTGAATGGGAGCATGGTGAAAGGACAAGTAGTAAAGTATACAGGTACATTAAGATGTACATTTGATGGTACAATGTATAGTAAGACTGATAGGATAGTGAAAAGAGAAGTTAATGGGGTAGTAAAGAAAAGACAGGAAGGACAAAATGATAAGGAAGGCTACAAGCATGGAAATGACATAAGAAAGGATTAAGTGAAAGATATTACTAACATGTCTTTGTTTGCAGGTGTGGATGGAGGAATACAATCTGGTCTTGATTAGGGAATAGTGAAAAGACCATTGACAGGTCTAAGTGTAGCAGTGAAGTCATATTCAAATATAAATGTAGTCAAAAGTGTAGGGAAATTTACAAGAGCACAATGTATGGATTAGTGGAAGGAGATTGTGGAGTAGAGGAACATCTATGAAGGATGGTGGAGTTGGTACCAGCCACAACTCATGTGGCATGAGTTTTTTCCAGTGGGGTTGTATGGTGCAGGAGCACCTACAACCATAATGCAAAATTTGATGTGGTGAAATGTAACTAGGTGAATTTGAGTGAGTCTAGGTTAGTATAGGGGATGATAAATTTTTGTTTATATTTAATAAGGTCTAAAAAACCATTTTCTATGTATTTAGGTTTCTAGGAGTTATTGGAGTTCTTATGTCAAAAAAATAGCAAAAAAGATGTAAAGTTGTTAATGCAAAATTGTCAAAATTGCAACACTGTGTGAATAGAAAGAGATAAAGAAGTTTAAAAGTTGGTTAGGTACATTGAGGAGGTTGTCTTTGGATTGGAAATGTATTTAAAGGCCTCAAAAGGCACAAATGAAGATTTTTGATCTCTTTGGAAGTGAATTCCAATAAAAATCCAAATGGGTTTAGCAAATTTTATGTGTTTTTTCTCTTTCCTTACTGTGTACGGACCTGTACAGGAACTTTATGATCTAAAACTTCTGGTAATTTGTGGTGGCATGTCAAAAATTTCATTTCCTTCAATTTTCAGAGTCCTTCAATAATTTTAGAGGAATATGTCCTCATTTTCTTGATACTGCTTGTGCAAAACTAATTGTTGGTATGTGGCGACTGATCATGCTATACTGTACACCCCGACACGTATCCTTGCCAGGGTCTAGGGCCAAAGGAGCTCAACTTCTCCCTTGTCACCACCTTTGTAAAAATATCCGCTAGATTGACATCTATATGTATCTTGTCTAGCTTGACCTGTCCATCCTCCAACACTAACCGAATTAAATGATATCTCAATTGTATGTATTTTTTTTAGAATGAAAAGCATAATTCTTTGCAAGATGTATAGAACTCTGGCTATCTACAAACAAGTAATTTTCATCCTATTGTTTTCCCAACTCATCCATGAAGAGTTGCAGCCACATCATCTCCTTTTCTGCCTATGTTGCAGCAACTTACACTACCTCTGTGGTGGATAAAGCAACCACCTTTTCCAATTGAGAAATCCAACTTACTGTTGTCCCACCAACTATAAATACATAACCTGTGGTACTCCACCTAGTATCTATATTCCCTACCAAATCTGAGTCAACATAGCCTTTTAAATCAGTATTAAAGCACCCAAAACAAATATTTATTGGATGTACCTCTCAAGTACTTGAGAATCCATTTTACCGCATTCCAATGCTCAACTTTGGGATGACTCAAATACCTTCTAACAACTCCTAAAGCATGTACAATATCCAGTCCCATGCATACCATGGCATACATTAAACTTCCTACAACTGAAGCGTATGGTACCTTGAACATTTTTTCTTCCTCCTCTTGTGTCTTTGGACACATATCCTTAGTCAATTTAACATGACTAGGCAAAGGTGTGTTGATAGCTTTTGCATTCTCCATATGAAATCTGTGCAACACCTTTTCAACATAATTAGCTTGAGATAAAAACAATTGTCTATTTTTCCTATCTCTACAAATTTTCATACCAAGGATTTTCTTTGCTTCCCCCAAATATTTCATAGCAAAATATTTTGCTAATTGTTGTTTTAGCTCACTTATGTGATCCATGTTAGACCCTGCTACAAGCATGTTATCAACATATAAACATAAAATAATGTAGCTGTCATTATCCAACCTCTTAAAATAAACACAATGGTTAGAATTACACCGACTGTAGCCTTGCTTAGCCATAAAACTATCAAATTTCAAGCACCATTATTGAGGTGCTTGCTTCAAACCATATAAAATTTTCTTCAATTTGCACACTAGTTTCTCCTTACCTTTGACCTCAAATCCTTGTGGCTGGTCCATATATATTTCCTCTTCCAAATCACTATGGAGAAAGGTTATTTTAACATCAAGCTTTTCTAAATGCAAATCTTTAACAACCACAATACTTAAAACAATACGAATAGAAGTCATTTAATAACTGGAGAAAAAATATCATAAAAATAAATACCCTTTTTTCTGTGCAAATCCCTTTACAACTAATCTAGATTAAAATATTTTCTTACCTCCATCCTCCTCTTTTAGCCTATAAACCCATTTTTTTGGTAAATCCTTTTTACTTGCAGGCAACTTGCATAATTCCCAAGTCTGGTTTTTAAGAAAGGAGTTCATTTCTTCTTCCATTCCATGCTCCCATTGAACCTTGGTATCCACCTGCATAGCTTCATCAAAATTTTCTGGTTCACCAGCATCAATTAACAAAATAGTATACGAAGAGGGAGAGAATCTTTTTGGAGGTCTACTTATCCTTGATGATCGTCTAACAGGAGTTTGTGGTATTTTTGTTGTTGTTGTTGCTCAACATGATGAACCACTGAAACATCATTGTTTGGAATATCATCCAACACTACATAATCATTTTCTTTCTTCTCATGCTGCAACAATAGATCTTTGTACAATACTTTCTCATTGAATATGACATCCTTGCTTCATACAATTTTTTGATTTTCAAAATCCCAAAGCCTATAACCAAATTTATCAATGCCATATCTAACAAATATAATTTCTTTGATTTTGCATCAAGCTTGATTATATTTTTAGAATCTACATGTTAAAATGCTTCACAACCGAAGGTTTTGAGAAAAGAATAACTCACCTTCTTACCTTTCCATGCTTCTTCTGGAATACCACAACCCAGAGGATTAGAGGGACCTCTATTGATTAAATAAACAATAGTGTTTATAGTCTCTGCCCACATTTTTAAAGGCAACCCAACATGCAATCTCATAGTTCGTGCACACTCCATTATTGTTCTATTCATGCGCTCAACCACTCCATTTTCTTGTGGAGTCCTTGGAACCATTTTTTGCCCAAAAAATACCATTAGAGGAATAATAATCTTCAAACTCTTTACTACAATACTCACCACCATTATCAGATCTGAGACATTTTAACTTTTTACCCGTCTCATTCTCAACCAAGCTTCTCCATTTTTTAAAAGTTTCAAATACATCAGATTTCTTCCTAAGGAAATAAATCCATACCTCTCTAGTTGCATCATTAATGAATGTAACATAATATAGAGAGCCACCGAGAGAAGATACTTGAGTTGGTCCCCATATATCCGTATGCACAAGCTCCAATTTCTCATCTTTCTTTTTCTTCCCATCCTTGATAAAACTTACTCTCTTTTATTTTCCATACACAACTTTCACAGAAATCCATATTAACACATTTGAGACCTGGTAAAACATTATTTGAATGAATTACTTTCATACCTTTTGCACCCATATGCCCAAGTCTATTATGCCATAGTACTAATTCAGAGTCCACAACAACTATATGATCTTCTACATGCTAAACTACAACAACTGTTCCTGAACATTGACCATTTTCCATAACAATTAAAGTAGAAGGAACAATATGACTTGTACAAAAATATAAGGTGCCTACTTTCACACATTTTTCTACCACTAAGGCACCCTTTGTGACCTTCCAATTTTTATCACTAAATGTAACAACACAACCTTCATCATCTAGTTGCCCTGCTGAAATTAAATTTTTGCTTAACTTTGGAACATGCCTTACCTCACGTAGTAGCCAATGATTCCCATTCTGAAACTTAATCTTGATTCTTCCGTTTCCAACAATCTAACAGGGTTCATTATCTCCTAAATAAACTAGCCCAAAATCCCCTTGGACATAATCAAGAAAATAATTTCTATGGAGGGTAGCATGAAATGAAGCCCTTGAATCTAACACCTAAGAATCATCAACATTATCAAGGGAAGGAATCAAAGAATCCTCATTAGATTTATTACTTACCACATTTTCCTCTTTACTTCCTTCCTTTTTGTCTCCTTTATTTTTTTGAGACCAGAAATCTTTCTTTAGGTGACCCGACTTACCATAGTACCAACAATCCCTTGTCTCTAGATTGGGACCTTTTGTCCTTTGATTTTCCTCGTGACTTCCCATGATTTCCATAATTGTTTCTTCTCTCCTTTGTTCTACCCTTTCTTTCTGCATTCAAAACACTACCTGATGTGGATGTTCCACCTGAGCTTTTTCTACGAATTTCCTCGCTCAAAATAATACCAACAACATCATCAAATTTCAATTTATTTGAACTAGAAACTGAATTGCTAATAGCCATTACCAAGCTATTCCATCTTTTAGGAAAAGAACACATAATTAGAAGAGCCCTAACTTCTTCATCAAAATTTACTTGTACAGAAGTTAATTGACTAGTGATCGTATTAAACTCATTCAAATGATCAGTAACTAACCCACCTTCTACCATTTTCATATTAAATAAACGCTTCATAAGAAATACCTTATTCAAAGTGGAAGGATTTTCATATAACTTCACTAGGGTTTCCATCAACTCTTGAGTTGTCTTTGTTGTTGTACTATTGAACACCACCAATTTTTACAGGAATAAATGAATACTACCAAGAGCTTTTCTATCCAAAATCTCCCAGTCCTCATCAGACATTGCCACGGGTTTCTTGGTTTTCCCTTCCAATGGCCACCATAAATCCTTCTGATAAAGATAGTCCTCCGTTTGCATCTTTCATAACTAATAGTTCTTCCCATTAAACTTCTCAACCTTCTTATCCTCATCTGCCATTGCTCCCACTCAACCGTGAGACTCCCACTTAGCTGCGAGACCTTCCTACAGATGATAATCGAAACACAACCCACTCTGATACCACTTGTTAGGGTTAGATATGGCAGATATCTAACAATTAAATGTAGATTTAATTAATAAATAGAGAAACTAAAACACACACAGAGAATTTAATGTGGTTCACCCAATCCGGGCTACATCCACCAAACCACAGCCATCCAATACTTTTATTAACTAGTGCAAAACTTATTACAATCTTGTGAATAATCACGTTTTTTGTCATACTGTAATACCCATCCAAACCCCTTTTTATCAAGCTTAGAAGCTTCTAGATTTTGGGTTCTACAAAATTGGATTTTTCCTTTTTCATTGATTTTTTCCTTTTTCGGTGATGATGCAAAAAATTAGGAGGATACATGTTAGGGTGTATAGTATACCATGGGCTATACAGTATAGCATGATCAATCACCACATACCAACAATCTCCCACTTGGAGACTGATCAGGTTCCACACCAACACACTAGTAAGGGTCAGATTTGAGGTTTTAAGCAATGAAATAGTCATTCCTCCTACTGTGGTAATATGTTTCTCAGAGGAATGACATGTAATATGTTATTTTATATGTTCATAGGTGTTAGGAGAATAAAATAAATGTTTAAATGGTGGCTTTGGAGTGATGCCCTAGGGGTGGCTAGAGCCATTTTTATGTGAAATTGAGTTGTAAGATGAGGGTTTTGAAGAAATGTTAAGAGTATGGTCTTTGTAAGGGATTATGGAGTGTCCAAAGGCTATATGTGGGGTGTTTGAAGCATTGGTTTGATCGAGCATGCCTTGGAGATATGACTTTCAATATAACCCTAAGTATTTGCATGGAGATTGAGGGTTTGATAGATAAGTGTTGAGGAAGCCTTGGAACTGCAAAAAAATTATGAAATTTGATGTTTTGGAACATAAATAATGATTGTTTTATGAGTTTTTGTGTAGAACAGGTGTTTGGGAGGGACGTCCTTTGTTAATTTGGGCTAATTTAGTAGCCTTAAAACAAGGAAGTCTACTAGTTTGCTATGTTGTTGCAAAGAAGTGAATTGAAACCTTGTGGGATTGTTGTTTAAGTTCTTTGGGGAGGCTAAATTGATGTTTTTCAGGCATTTGTATGGCCGTTTCCAATGGATATCTCCATTTGTTGATTTTTTGAGGGCTAGAAGCCTTTTTGTTGGGCGTGTTGGGAAACTTGAGTGTTATTGTGATCAAAGGTAGGGTTCTTTGTTGGAAACTAATAATTTTGTGTTGGAATAAATATTATCACCCCCTATATTGCATCAATATTCCCTTTATGTTGATGCTAAAAATGCTACTCCACATCCTAGAGGAAAATCTCACTCACAAGGCTAAGTTTTCTACATATAAGTGAGATAATCTCATCGACAAACTATGGAGGGTTATGTCAAACTCTGTGAGAGCTGGTTTATCTTCTAATCTTTAAGATCACATTAGAGTCAAGAGGTTGTTCCTAGGGGTATACCTTAACATATATTGAGATCAAATATATAACAAATAGAAAATAATTAAATGACAACCAAACCCAACCTACCTACTTGTCCCCAAAGACTATCACTAAACCAAGTAAAATAATGTACAATGTATAATTCTTTCATTTGAGGCTCAATGAATATTCATCCCTAGTTATAACATGAGGTTGTGAATTTATACAAACTAGTCTTACTCCTATACTATTGATTTATGTTTTTTGATGGATAAATTGAGATTGGCTAGGTAGACTAGAGACTAGTGTATCCAATGGGTTACAAATTCTTACGTAACAAGAAAGAAAACTATTAAATATAATAAGGAAAAATTTATTTGGGCACATACTCTATCAAATAAAAAACATTATACATATAGCATACTTAGTAATCCAAATTAAGTTTTATATAGTCCATTTGAAACATGGAAGAGGCCATTATAAAGATTGCAATACTTATAATAATTTTATATTCACCAATTGCATGTTACAATCATACAAGTGAATATGACAAGGGAAAGTATTTACAACCATAAAATACCTTCCTATAGAAATAAAAACATCAGTGGCTACATTCTCTACACAACATGTATACATGCATCTTATCATTCACATACCCCATGAATTCATAGCCATCCTATAATTGGACAAGGAATGAGTTGAAACCCTAGAGAAAAATCTACATCTACACAACCTTCAAAAACCACAAGAAGAAGAAACCCCTTCAAAAAATGATAACATTATCAACATATAAATATATAGAATCAAACCATATACAACAACACTATTCATATTTAAAATTCATCGCCTATAATCAATCTAACACAAAACAATCATTTCATATCAATTGAGGCCAATCATACTCACTAATAGTGGGTGCGATGGTCATGCCATGAATGTAAGTATCTAGAGAATCTAGTACATTAAACACACGATCGGGCTAATGAACCAAAACAAAAAATATCTCAAGATGCACAAGCACAAAAAAAATCAACATGGACCTACGATCTTTCCCCTGTTGATACTTTTACACCCAACGAGAACCAAAGAGACTTTCGCATAGCTAAATTCTTTCTTTATTAGTGGTTCCATTTTGTGGCAATAAAATTATCAATTCCTCAACAAGGCATAGAGAATTCATGAATGATCAAGAAAATTTGCATTCCTAAAGAAAGGAGAAACATTAAAAATATCAAACCCCTATCACACACTCTATCATGCCTCAAGCCTATTGTGTTCCTTCTCCCATATACTATCTTGGTATTCAAATTTTTATAATTCAATTCTCATTATTGGGGGAGGATTACAAACTAGGAACCCATTAGGGGATCCTAAGGTTTTCAATACACTAGGAACCATCAATAGCCACCCTCCCCTATGACTTAGCCGATATTTTTATTTTTTATTTTGAACAATTAATTAAAGCATATGGAAGGGAAAATCTATTAAATAACACATTATAGCATGATGAGCCTTAAAAAATTCTCAAAATCAGTTATTAATCATAGATCATATCATATCAATGAAGATAAATGAAAGGAATCAAGAATAAATGAAATTAGTAAACTGACTCCCAATAATAGTTCTAGTTGGGGATATGTGTCTCTCATAGGGACAACAAAAATCTATATCTTTTATAAAAAAAAGGTAGGAAAAATAAGAAATAGAACTAACTCATGGAAGACAAAAAATGTATACACATGATGGGATCAAAAAAATATGAAAGATACAAATATGGGAAACAAAGGTATGACTATGACACAATGTTTTAACATATTGTATGGAAACCCTACTAATGATGGAAATATTTTACTTTCCTCTATCAAACACCATCATGTTGGGGGAATTAATTTCCCTAAACTCATGGTTTCCTCTTTCACAAAAATTAAACAAATGTAACCTTCTCCAATTAAGCACAACCTTGTGACAACCATTTGATAAGCAAAGACTTTCTCCACCATTGACCTTGATATTGCATGGAAACCACAAAAAATTATCCACCAAACCACCCAAAACTACATCCTTCCTTTTTATAGAAATTGGTGATATGACTTTAAGACTCAAGTTACAACAAAAAATACAATGGTATTTTCATACCTACTGACCTCCTTGAGTGAGTTGAGGCAAAAATAGAGGAGAACTTCCAATTCACAATCGAAAAAAAAAATTCTTCACTAAGCTGATCTATATAAGTAATTTCCTTATACATATAAAATTGAAAAAAAATGAAACTCTAGCATAAAATGAACTTGAGCAATTTGTTAATTATAAGCCTAGAGAGCTTTTTGCTTCTCAACACCATCACAATATGCATAATGGGCCCAAGTGAATCACTCAAACTACTATCTACACTACAATAAGCTACATGTTTATTAGAAAGAAAAGTTGCATAATCAATTTTGTACACCTTTGGAACAATATGAAGCCAACATACCTTGGGATTCACTAATGCTAATGTCAACTTCATTGGTACATATATTTAAGTCATGAAATACTTCTTGCAAAGAGTTACACTCCTCAAATTGTCTCATAGTTTTAAGATAATCTTAGCAATTTGTTATGATAAATGTCCTATAAAAACTAGAAATGTGTCACACTTCTTCTATGCTCAACTCACCATCATCACTCTCATATGATCCATTTGAAGTGAGTTACGTGAAAAAAGAAAACATAGTGCACACCAAAGAAGGAGGTTCTCATATGCATGGACATGATGAAGATGGAAAGGAAATAGTTATTCACTACATCAATAGGACTTTTGTGGGCTGTGAAATGAACTACTCACCTTTTGAGAAAGCATGCCTAGCAATAGTTTTTCCTTCACAAAAGTTTAGGGACTACATGTTGTCACATAAAATAAAGCTCATTGCTAAAATCAACCCATTGAAATACTTTTTATCTAGAGCAACTCTCACAAGTGAATGGATAAATGGGTGATTATTTTAATAGAGTTTGAGATAGAGTATGTAGAACACAAGGCCATAAAAGGACAAGTGACCGCAGACCAGCTAGCATAGGCACCTATTTATGTTGAAAACCCTTTGATATATGATTTTCTTGATGAATAAATATTCCTTATCAATCTCATAGATTAGTGAAAGATGTTCTTTGATGGATCGTTCACCCAACATAGATCAGGAGCATGTATTCTTTTCATCACCCCTTAAGGTGATTGAATTCCAAATTCATACCGAATATCATTCCCATGGACTATCAACATTGTTGAGTATGATGACCTAATCATAGGTCTAAGAATAGTATTTCAGTGGTAGATACAAGATATGAGAGTCTACAAAGACTCAGCTAGTTATTAACCAAGTCAATGATGACAATCAAACTAAGGATGACAAGGTCAAGTTCCTTATAGAAGGATGGTAGAAAGTCTCGAGGACCTTTTTATAGACATAACTTTTGAGTAGATTCCTTGCATGAATAGCAGAACAATAGACGCCATGAAAACAATTAGATCGCCACTAGACATGCCAAACAACGTCCTCCAATGTGAATTCTTGGTAGAACAACTTCTCATACTAACTTTCAAGATCCTTGAATCAAAATTTATGTATGTCATTGTTGGTCTTGTATCCCCATGGTACTAGGATATGTTTACCTACCTAAGAAGAGGAACCCTCCCATCCGATATCACCTTCAAGCTTAAAAGGACCTTTGTTAAAAAGGCATCCCAATTCATGATCTTAGGTGATACCCTTTACCATTGAAGCATTGAAGGGACATTGCTACAATGTCTTAACCAAGAGGAATCCTTGATTTCTTTAAGAGAGGTACATGATGGCATATGTGGGTCCCATTCTAGTAGTATGCTTTTAGCTAAAAAAACATTGAGGATGGGCTACTATTGGCCAACCATGGAAAAGGAAGCTCATCAGTACATGCAGAAGTGTCTCCCATGTTAACAACATGGGGATCTTATTCATGCTTCAACTCAAGAGTTGCAACCCATGATAACACTGTGGCCTTTCTTGTAGTGGGGAATTGACCTCAAAGGAAAAATCACCTTGAACTCATCCATTGGACACAAGTTTATCATAACTGCTATCGAGTACTCTTCGAAATGGGTTGAAGAGATTCTTATGACCTACATAACAAGGTAGAAAATTTCCAAATTTATCCTTAACTACCTAATCTGTCATTATGGTGTTCCGCAAATCCTCATCTTAGATAATGAAATCCCCTTTAAGAATCAGGATGTGAAAGAGGTATGTCAAAGATTGAACTTCCAACATTGATTCTCTACCAAATATTATCCCTAGGGAAATGGTCAAGTTGAGGCTACAAATAAAACTATTTTGAAAATTCTAAAGAAAACAGTCAATGAAGTTGGCCATGATTAGCATCTATAGCTCAATCCCACTCTCTAGGCTTATCGAACTAGTATCCACATGCCATTAGGTGCAACCCCTTTCTCCCTAGTCTATTGATCCAAATCTATCCTACCTATTGAGGTTGAGCTCCCATCATTTCAAATGTCACTACAAACCTTGATCACCAATGAAGAATACAGAGTATCTCAACTCATCAACGAGTTATAATTCCTAGACAAGCATTGTTTGGATGCCCTCAATCACTTACAAGTATACCAAAATTAACTAAAACTATGCTATAACAAGAGGATCAAATATCAATCTTTTTAGGTAGGGGATCTTGTCCTAAAGCAGAACCATAAGAACCTTTTAGATCAGGACAACAAAGGGAGGTTTGAGCCTAACTAGTTGGGTCCATTTGTCATCATGAGAAGCTATTGATCAGGAGCATACCAAATATCAAACCTTGAAGGAGAACCCTTGCAAGAACCAAATAACAACTTTCATCTTAAATTTTTTTATGCCTAGTCTTGAAGGGTGTAAATCTAAAAATATAGAAAAAATCAAATAATAATCAAAATCCAAACAAATGAGAAAAAGGATTGAAAAAAGTGAAGAATTTTTTTTCCTCTGGTAAAAACCATTTTAGTGGCACTTTGGGCAGGTACCTTGGTGAAAATATGGAAAATAGGCACCTCACATAAATAAAAGCACCTTCATATATTTTTTGGCTCCTTATCCTATCATTCTTTGCATCATCATCCATTACGTCTTTCATCATATTTATATTCATCCATCACCTATCCACATCCTTGTCATAGCTTGATGTTGTGAAGTATCACTTGATCCCTTTAGTACTACTTGGCATATTTCAAAGGTTAATTTGTCCTACCCATATCAAGGTAGTCTAACATGTCACATTGGGGGAAATTGATAATGGATCATATTAGGTTCTTCTATATCTTGAGGTTATTGAATATCTCATTGAAAACACCAAAAACATTGGTAAAAAAATCATTAGAAAATCCCAAAAACATTCAAATCCTATACATCTAAAATCCAAAAACATGAAAATCTTGTATAGCCAAAACCCCAAAAATATTTGCAAAATCCTATATAGCTAAAATCCAAAAATATTCATAAAATTGTAAATTCAAAATCTAAAACATCCAAAACACATCAAAACCCTAAAAAGGTCAAGCATCAAAAATCCAAAAACTAAACCATGTCAAACTACGTTGTCTCTGAGCTTGAACATAGAAAAGGATATTATTGATGTGCCCCCAAGACACCCTAGGTCAATCCTTTAGGAGTTCATCATAATAAATTGACATTCCATCAACTGTTAATATCTCATTTTTAATAAGTTGAGTCGGTCAAATTATGTGGTCTCTGCATGTATAACGTAGGAAAGGCTTATCTTTGATTCATCCTTGAGACCCTTAGGAAGGGCTTTAGGTTAGGTTCTTAGTCAAAGCTTAGAAAATCCCTAAACATTCAAATATTAAAAAAATCCAAAACATCCAAATATTCTAAAAACCCCTAAACATTAAAATATTAGTAAACACAAAAACATTTAAAAATAGGAAACACAAAAACATTCAAAAAAACCTAAAATGCCTCAAATATCTTCAAGAAACCCTAAATATCCTTGAATAACTAGAAACATAAATATTCACATAAACTTTCAAAAAGAACAAAAGCAATCTCAAAACATTTTAAAGTACCAAAAGCATTGAAATATTCTAGAAACTCCAAAACCATCCATCCCATCTCGCTTTCACCTAAAAAAAACCTTCACCCATAATAAATTGATCATCACCTTCAACCATTGGAAAAACAAATAGAAAACAAGTATAGGAAGCTGCAAAGTGAGAATCTAAGTTTACAAATATAAAGTCTAGATCATGGTTAAATGCATTAGTGAAGTTTACATTAATGACTTATCATAAATCTCATAATCATCCTATATCAAACAACCATCTGATCAACATGTCCTAGGATGTATCCTTCCTGTGATGGATATCAACATCATAAATCACCTTAGCTAAAGTTAAATTGGAAAGAGATATAGATAATACTGACTGTTTTCCTTTGATATTTTCTTATGATTTATCTTAATTATCCATTCCAAGGACCTCTTGATGATGTCTATCAAAATGATTTAGAGAGAAAGGAATGGAGCCTTGATCATTATATTTGGTTTTCCATGCTTGTGGATACTCTTGTAAAATAATCTTAGTGCATACTTGCTTAGTAGTGTGTAGGAAGGTTTTTTGGAGTATGTTGTTGACTATTGTGTACGCTTTGGTCCAATATATGGGTATGTGCTAGATCATCATGGAAAAAATAGGCACTTAAATGATGAAAAATTTAGAAAGATTAGAGTTACGAAACTTGATGTAAAAATTTGAATAAGTTATCTATATTATTTCAAAAATATGTAAGAATAGAATATGTAGCAAATTGAATGTAGTTTCTAAACTACTAGGTTTATTAAAAAAAAAAAACTATTTGGTGAAAATTTGAAGTTTCAATGCAGTAGTACTTAAATTTTAGGGAAAAAATAAGAAGTAGGTGTTTGTCTAACCACCCTAACCACAATAAAATGATAATATTTTTTTATAAGATTTTAGATATAAGTAGAGGATTCATGTCTCGATGTGATGCATATTTTTTTGTAACTTTTTTCTAAGTAAATAATTAGTGATTAATTTTTTATTACAACTTTTTTAAAATATAAAAAATCATATGTTTGACCACCTTAACTTGGTCAAAATTTCATGAAATTCAATTTTTTTTTTAGTCCTATAGTATGTGATGCATAGAATGTGAAACATGTTTTGGATTCAAAAACTATGATACAGTTTGAAAGCTATAGATGTTTTTCAATCAGCCTATCAATCAAGGACTTTAGTCATAATTCAAATAGAAAATGAATAATAATTATTTATTAAATTCAAACTAAAGCATAATTTATATTAGTGGAAAGCTGAGAATCTCCTTTAAAACCCTTTTCATTTCATCAATTTTGGGTAAAAAAAGAGTCTTCATCCACACACTCTACACATACCCATTATATCACGACTTTTTGGGCCATCATTATCTTGCACATACCATGGACATTATAGACATCTAACCTACATTTTGATGAGGTGTCTATATGTCAAGGTGTGAGCAAGAACTATCCTATCTATTTGCAGAGTCAAAGTCCATTACACTAGATAAAATGCCATCCTAATTATCAATATCTTGATGCATCATATCTATGTGTTATATCAAACAATAAGGAATGATGAAAATTCCTAATCTTGAGAAATGAGAAAATCATCATGCATTCTTCATCCTCATGCATTTCTCATCACCATCTCTAATAAAGTCTCGGTGGATCATAGACTTGTTGGATCTTTTGAGGCAATCATTAAAATCAATGATTGGTCATCTTGTTTCTTCTATCTTCTCTTTATGCTGACCTAGTATCATGGTAGTTAATACAAAAAAAATCTTCAATCAATTCATCCTTCATCCACAAATCATTAGCATACATTCATCTCATAATCATACCATTATCCATCCATACATCCACATGTATACATCACATCCTAATAATGCATAGAAAATACACCAAAAAAGTACATCCATATCATGTGCATCCATATCATTTTACATCAGCATAATATCTACATATCATATTATCCATCCCATAGAACATCATGAAAAGATAATGAAAAAGAATATAACATTGCATCCATTACATATCATCTCATCACATATTGAAGAAGAATACATAAATAAATTACACCCATACATATACGAATGTCACATCTCACATCCAATGCATCCATACAATCATAAGCATGCAATAAGATGAACACATCATATTGAATCTATATCTGTATCATATATATATCAAAAAATGAATGTAATGGTACAATATTTGAATCAGTGTATGCATATCAATCATAAATACAATATCCAAGCTAGGCTATCAAAAAGGATACCATGAATGTATATGTATATCAAAGAATGGGGAAACAAAATCAAAAAGTCTGTGTACAATTGAGCTAGCCTTGATGGTTGCTCCCCTTTTTGACTAGTCTCTTTGGTTGATCCTCAGCCCTAGGCCATGCATCATTCATCTGCGAGTAGTTAGGCTATCCAAGTTATGCTGGAATATCTCTATGATAATGCATCGTATAATAGGATGCCTCAATCACAACCTCTCTATACAACCTAGTAGATATAGTCCTACCCTATGTGGCCACTATCATTGCCTCTAACTACTAGTGGCAACTGATCTATTGATTTCTCTTGGTAGTCATTGGAAATACATACTACCTGGCATGGTCTCTCTCTTCCATAATGGCCACAACCTACTGTCTCACCTAGTCCTGCACAAAAATGATTGCCAAAATATGTTGGCAGGCCTAATGCTGCTCACTTGTGAGAACCTACACCTCTTGTTGTAGCTATTAAATTTGTATGTCTCAGGGATCTATCCCTAGAAAAGGTGGTTGCACTACCTACTATGTTGGCTACTACTACACTAGTTGTTACTGAATCAGAGGCTGCTATGTAACTGGTGGAGCCCTTGAAATCTACCCATCTTGGCCATCCTATACCCTGCTTCTGCCATGGCCTTCTCCCATCCCTCTGTGTCTCCCTCATGGAGGAGCACCCATTGGATCTGTCAACCTCCAAGGGGGTGTAAACCATGCATCATAAGCAGGTGTAATCTGTGTGACTGCTTGAACTGGGTTGTATGCCCGTGACTGAGCCACCAACTGTCACAAACTATTGACCATCTTTGGAGCTAGGATAGTGGGTCCCCATGTGGGAACCTATTGAGATGATCTCACAAATATGGATCTATAGGCATAATTTGGCCTCTCCTACTACTCACCAAAATGTCATGCCACTCTATCTGACAAATATCTCTCTATGATGGTGTGCTACTTACCCTACATGTACCAAGTTTTTTTAGAGAAGAACAACTATTGCACATCATCGTGCCACACTGGCATCTGTAGCCAGGGTCACCATCTAAAAACTATCATATCATTTGGTGCCTACTGCTAGTATGGAAGCCCAAGCTACCCTATGTTCTGTAGGGTGATGGCGCCTCTATACTGCCAAACCATAGGATCATCTGGCTCAACATCAACCATCTACATAATTGTTCGGAGCACAACAATATGCTCGCAAGCCCAAATATGAAGGTCACCCTTGTGCCAATATCTCTACCATTGTAGTAGATAAAGTCATGCATATCATGATACAACAAGGCCAAAATCATCAGGCCCCATGCAAATAATGTCCTCCTATGGAGCATCCTGTGCCATGCTAAGCCCCATATTAGGTTGAACCCTCTACTTTTTCAGTCTGGAGTGAAAAAACTTGAAATGATCATAACGATAAACAACCTAAATATGGGAACATGACCTTTGTATGCCTCGAGGTAAATCTACGAGGTGACTAGAACAATGGCCTCCATCTCCATCACCTTATGATAGGAATTGTATCCATTGTTGACATCATAAATCACATGCTCGCCATGTATCAACCAATGTAGAATCCTCCATACATCCTCTAATGTTATTGTCACCTTGCTAATGGGAAGGTGAAATGATGATGTCTCACTATTCAATCTATCACATAGTGTAGTTATCATAGCTAGATGTGTTCAAACGATGGGTGTGTGCACAATCACCATATGTCGATCTCTCCTAGGTTCTCCTAGCACAACTTAGATAAATCACCTAGTCTCTCCAAAACTATGGGTCCGTGCTCATGCGACATCAATGGTGGAATGACCTCTTACACCCACGAAGTGCACAACATCGAAATTTTATTTTTTTCACTCAATTGGAATTTTCATCTCCAAAATGACAATAACATTATGATTTACAATAGCATCACTCTATTTCAAATTCCAAATTGAAACACCCAAAGGCATTCAAATTGAAAATCGCAAATCACGTCACCATAAACATATGCATCATGATTTAAACTTTGGAAACCCTAACCCTAATTTTTAGATAGAAATGTGTGTTGCCATACACATATGTGTCACAATTTAAAATTGGAAACTTGTATTCTAAATTGTGAACTATGTTGCAATATACGTTACATCACTAAAAGAATTTTTAGCATTGTTGATTCTCAAATAGGTGTTGCTATATAGCGATGCTACCAAAGTTTAAATTATAAAGTGCAATAAATGTATCAAAACTTCAAATTTCAAATCAAGTTTTGAGTTACATACTGGTGGTCCTAAGCCTGGAATATGTTGGTACTCTTGAACTCGATCAAAAATGTGTCATGGGAGCTCTCATCGCACCATTTCATTAGAGGATTAGAGATCAAAACAATAAGAATTCTCTAAGGTGTGAATGCACAAATGAATTGAAAGTGACCCTTCTTGGCTTATTCATGCTAGAAAATTAGGGTATTTTTCCTTAATTTAACTTTGAAGCTAGGTTTTGTCATCATTTTCACCAATTTTTCCAAATTGGAGCTTATTTTGCATCAATTTTTGCATTTTTGGCATAATTCTTGCATCCCAAAGCCTTTTTGGACCCTTGGGGAAGCTTTTAACCTTTATCGAGAAATCAAACCAAAATTCAAAAATTTCTCTTGATTTCTTGAGGGGGTAGGGAATCATCTTTAACCTTCTGCTGGGGCATCTAAAAAAATCATAAAATCATAAATTTTTATTTTTTTATTTAAGTGGTAGTTTTTAATCCAAGAGGCACTAGTATTTGAACTGAATCAATAGGTACCTTGCTTCAAAGAGGCAAATTGTAGACATTAAAAAATGTCCTGAATGGTACCATACACTCACATTAGGTATACTAACATCATTTCCTCTTGAAACCTATCCTCTTTTCACTTAATTCATTGAATTAGCCTAGCTAATTAATTAATTGCATCATTAGTGTCTATTAACCTAACACATTTAATAGTGTTAATTCACCCATTTTCACACTAACATTTCATCTCATTAAATTAAATAAATCAAACTATTTAATTTAATTTCCTAATCCATCTTATTTAATTAAATAACACTAAGTTATTTAATTAAATGTCATTTTGCATTTCTCCCTTTCATTAAATCATTTAATTTAATTAAAATCACTTTATTCCTCTAAAATCCCCTAATTGTATGATTAAACCTTGTTTAATTAACAATTAATCTAATTTTCCTCCAAAAGGAAAATATTCCAATGGAATATTACTTACCCCTTTTTTGCAGAATCAAAAGATTGTTTTAATTTGCAAAATATCCTTTTTCCTCACCTGTGAGAATATTCCAAAGAATATTCTCTCTCCTCTAACCATTTGAAAAAGAGATATTCTCACTTGGATTCTTGAGCAAGCTAAAATTGTGACTTCTTGAGCAAGTTAACTTTTGACCTCTTAAAACAAGTCGAAAGTGTGTTTGTTTGGAAAGAATGAGAACCCTTGATTAAATCTCATCTTGCATTCTCACCCATTGATGATAATCCATGATCCATGTGTCCAATTTCCTCCATCCTTAACCATTGGTTAGCTTTTTTTTTATCTCAACCCTTCATTTCTCACTTGCTTTCCTATAAATAGGTTACTATTTGGAGACAAATGGATCCATCTTTCAATTGCAAACTTATGTTGTTGAATTCACTCACACTCAGACTCAGACTCATAATCTACTCACATTTAGCATATATTAGTTCATCTTTTAGTTGCATATTAATTTTAAACTTCCATTAATGGCTTCCATGCATCAATTTGATCTTGTTTATAAATTAGGGTTTGGATATTTTAGCTTAGGATCCACTTAGATTAGCTTAGCTTTTGTATACTTAGATAATTTTTAGCATAAAATCATGTTAATTTAGCATAAATAAGTTTTTCATCCACATATCACAACAATTTCATCAATTCTCTTCAATAGAATTGATTGAGATAGGCTCACAAATCACAGGATTGGGAAAGGGTCATTGTTCCACATCAACACAACACCAATTCCAAAATGGAATAATTTTTAAATGAGTTAGAGTAGGCATTTAAATATTTTTTATAGTTTGTAGAGTTTAGTTTAAATAAATTCTTATTTTAACTTTCAATTGAATTATGTTGTTTAAGATTTAGTATTAGTGTCTACATTATGCTTCGATTCATCATGGATCAATTGTAATCATCCTCACATTGATAATCCTTGGTCAACACCATGATAAACCAAATAATAATAAAAAGTTCCACAAAAATATGTAACAAGTCTCTTAACTATTGATATGAAAATAAGTGTTTTACCTATCTAGTTGTATAATAGGTCCAATTTACATGTTGATTTTACTAAAGTCCTTGACATACTTCTATAAGTCTTAGTTTATTAGATAAGATCTTATCATATCTTATCTATTTAGGCTTTTATTTAATTCTTGAGTCGTAAGTCATTTAATATTGATGACGTATTTTCCTCATTGTATAGGAATAAGAAACATGTCAAGATCTTGTATAATCCTACCTCACAACATTCCTTTATAAGAAAGACATCATATGTATATTAAATATTCAATATTTTAATCTTACACCCACAATCATAGAAATATATTCTTGCCATTTTGTCTTTTGTGAAAGATATTTTTTTTTAGAAACTATTCCTAGGGGTATTGGGAGTTCTTACTAACTTTTAATTGGTATAAAAGCTCCAATTTTGCAAATTCTATCTTAGATCCAAGCGTTTCATCTTGGCTTGAAGATTTCATTAGGTATATTTTCAGGTTTCAAGGATCTCACATTTGAATCCAAGTCATCAAAGAAAGTTATGTTTTCCTAGTTATATAGAGAATACATGTTATGGTGATGTAAGTGGTGAACAAGGAGTTTCCTTCTTATTTGATATTTTTCCTTCCTTTGTTTCTATTTATAATTTTTAAGTGGTTGATGATAGTGTAGAAATGGAAAATATACCGATACACTTGATCCCTTTTTACTAACACCATTTCATCCTGAATCACCTTTTTAGCTTATCATCACTCTTTATCCCTTAATTAAATAAATAATCATTTATGTGATTAAGTCATTTTCTCTTGTTAATTAAATTCATCAATCTGATTTAATTAACTTTGTTTCTCTATTTAATTAAATAAATAAATTTTATTTAATAAATTTCTAAAGTCTACCTATTAAATTAAATAAACTAAACATTTATCTAATTTAATCTAACATCACCTCCCTTTAGTTAAATAAATATTAATTATCTCACTAAATTAATTAACCCTTGATTAATTTAATCCTCATCCATGTCGCATCCTTTATCTTTTTCCACTTGCACATGAAAATACTTTTAATTCATTTATTAAATTTCTATTTTCTCTCAACTTGGCATAATAGGGGAATATTCCTTCAAATTTGAAATCCTTCCAAGTGGACTTTGCCCTTCCAACAAGACATTCATTCCTTCCTACATGTCCTTGTGCATTGAGCCAAGTGGCATTTAAGACATTCCTTTTTCCCTCTTACATGTCATTTCACTATTTTCAAATTCCACCTAATTGCATTTATGGGCACAATCATCAAAATGTGCACATCCTTGGCCCATTCACATCTTCACAAGTGGCACTTGGCCATTGGTTGAAAGTTAGTCCCATATTGCTTCATTTTGGGAATTTATCCATCTTGTCTTTCTATAAATAATAGGTTTATCTCCTCATTTGATCATCCACAATTTGAGAAAACTTACTATACTCAATTTCATATTCAAGCATTAGCATTTTCATCAATTTCATCA
The DNA here is from genome assembly GCA_007258455.2 of Sequoia sempervirens. Taxonomy (NCBI): domain Eukaryota; kingdom Viridiplantae; phylum Streptophyta; class Pinopsida; order Cupressales; family Cupressaceae; genus Sequoia; species Sequoia sempervirens. The sequence continues at coordinate 164,256,398 of VDFB02105785.1, read as the reverse complement.
AGGCATAACTAGGCTATCATATGTTTTCTCCATGGAGTTCATTTGAAGCAATCACCAAGTGAATCAATCATCACCAAGTCATCAAAAGCTTTCATAGAAGTTGGGAAAGGGCCGATTTACACATCAAATTGGCACCAAATCTCCCATAAGATCAAGAGTTTGCATGTTGTTAATAGGATTTGATATATCTTCTTCCTTTTCTATTGTGTTCTTGTTTTTATTCCTATTTCGAGCATTGCTAATGGATTTTATGGGGAACTTTGATCTTGTCTTGCATTTGAATCTTCTAATATGTTTTTTCATTATGTTTTGTAAGTGCTAGGATCTTGGTTCTAAATTTTGGCACTAGGAGGGAAAATCTCATGTTTAGATCATATTTTTATAAAAAAAATTGTACTTTTTTCTATTTTTGTGTGTCTTCAGGGAAGTGCACTACTAGCAGACCAATGTCATAGTATAGAACAACTAGCATTCCAATTCCATTGTATAGCACCACTTCAAACTTCAAACTGTGACACCTTGTCTTTAATGCCCAAGATTCAAAATTTTAAACTCCACGATTGGGTCAATTTGAGGCCGCTGAATTTTTTAAATTCCAAACTGGACTACTACTAAAAAATATGACGCAATCATGGTCTCTATTTTGTTGTAGAGCAACACTTGCAAAATTAGTGGCATCATATAGCACTAAGTTGGGTCTCTCAAACTGCATTGCCTGTGCAGACTCCACCACTGAAAGGAAGTAAAAGTGAAATCTCAATTTTTTATGACATGTTTTTTTTTTAATTATGATCATTTGGATTATTAATTACTTTCCTGGCCTCTGTTTTATAGTTCTAACTAGTTTTTTGTAGGTTGTTCTAATCAAAGTGAAGGAGAAAGATGAGATTGAAAGAGGCATAATGAAATCATTCTCTCATGATACCAAGTTTTTTTTAAAACTTTAGTGTTTGTTTAACACTCTTAGAGAATTCACAATTTATCTTAAATTTTTTTTATATTTCATGTGCTTAGGACCTACTAAATTTCTTTTGGGCTCTAAAAAGAACATTTCAATTTTTGCTACAAAGGGCTTAAAAAGAACTTTAGGGCAAACTCACTTGATTTGGTTAGGGATTAACAATTGAACAAAACAATTCCACATTTCATTTTGGTGTTCTAAAAAGAATCAAAATCATTTCTTTTTGGACTTAAAATGAACAAGTGTTTCTTTGTTTTGTAATTACTTACTCAAAGTAATATCATTAAAAGGCTGTATGCCCTTCTCTCACATCTCATAGTGATCTTGAGAATCAAAAGGCCTTTTGGTGACATTAAGTTGTGTAAGTAATTTTCCACACACTTTAATTTGGGATTAAAATTGAGCAAATCATGCGAGTGTGAGTGGAGCATATTGCGTACATTCTCTCTCTTTGGTTCATAACAAAGATTGATCGAGTTATGAATATGTTTGCTCACTTTTATTTATCTTAGAGGGCTTGCCTTGTGGGAAATAGTAATCACCCAAGGGAATGACCCACCTGGGATATAAGTGTGGATATTGGAATAAAGGCCAATATCACGAGGATTATTCCAATGAGAAGGTCATAAATTCTCTCTCGTCGCATGGATGGTCCACCATGAATGGAATGCCTACATTAAAACCCTTGTTTAGAAAGGCCAAAATCCTAATCTATTTGTTGGTGCAAGAACAATTGTTCTGAAGCCACCCCACACTTTTATGACTTTTAGTAGAGATGGAAAGTATGTCATGGGAGATTCATGTGTATAGATGCTTGGCTAGAACCCAAAAGAAGTGTTGAGTCATGGAGGGGAGCCAGTGGGGTCAAGCATCTAACCCTCTGTTGGAAGTAGGCGTAGCTAGACTTGTCCAAGTGGGGACTCAACAAATACAGTCTTTCATATCCATAGGGTTGTACGTGTTCTTAAAATAAAAACACTTTGCTTGATTGTAATCATTTGGAAACAAACATTCAACATTTCTCATCAAATTTTAAACCCTTTAGGAAGCAAATATCTTTGACAAAATTCAAGTGTTATTGCTTTCCCTAGGGATTATATCCTTAGAGGTTTCTAAAAATTTGGATTTACATCCCAATTTTCTTACTAAAGTCAACAATAGGAAAATTTTTCCTTGAATTCCTTGATTTCCACATAATACACTTTGTGGGATGATACAAAATTAAGACATAGACATTTAGTTGGAAACTTAAGCAAGACATTGGATGTGGTAAAAGAAATTCATTAATCAAGATGAAATCAATTGAACCCCACACATGTGCTTATTTATCTTTTGTCTTATGGTTTTTTGAGAATTTTTTTTCCTTTTGGTTTAAATTACTCTTAGGGAAAAGCATGTTCTTCAAAACCTTGGTCTTGTAAACAAGGTCCCTCTTAGGTTCATTTAGGATCAAAACAACCAAACATTTCATCCATCTCAAACATCAATCAATTCACATCTCACAAACAAATTTTGAACCATTAGAAAAATCATTCATACTAGACTTTTGGAAAATCCTCAAAATAAAATCAAAATCATCTTGTTTAACTAAGTGTTTGTGGATGAATCCTTCTTCATACATCTAGTTAAATTATCACCTTGTGGACAGATTTATTCCAAGACAAAATCTAACCTCTTGGATTCTATGAGTTCATTATCAAATCCAAATCCAAATCCAAATCAAATCCAAAATCAAAACCAAAAGTTCTAAAGTATAGTATTCCTCCAAGGTTCCTAAAATTTTAACACCCATATCATTCACCCCTTTCATCCTTCATCTCATCATTGGTCCTAATCCCCTTAGAGGTCAACAAGGTCAAAACGCACGAAGAACATGAAATGTAAACTTGATTCATTCATCATGAGTGGTCTAAATCAACCAAACTATCAAAGCCTTACAATGCCAATTGATTATCAAAACTCATATTTATACAATCCATACATGTGATCACTATTTCCTACAAACCTCAATGGTACATCAAATGTGAGTATGCCCAATCTAAATTTTGGAACACCTTTTTCTATGATAGATTTAAATCAAATCCCAAACTTACAAATCTATCAACCAAACACTCAATGCACGAGTCTTCAACAAAACAACATCATCCCACCAAATCCATACATGCCAAATATGAATATACCAAGTACAAGTGTACCAAACATGAACATTTCAAATCCACAATTGGTGAACTTTGGGATGGATATGTTTGAAAATCATACCAATGTTATTCAAATTCCAAACAATATTTTAATGAATCCACACATTGATACAATTCAAGGTAACACCATGAAAAATAAAAGCTACCTAAATCAAGGGAATGTGATTCGCAACCACAACAATGTTAAATTTCAACCTATCATGTCAAATCTAAACATTGTCCAAAATCAATCTCCACAAGGTCAAATATTGCAAGGTAATAGATGCAAATACACACCACTTGGTAAACCAGTTGAATCAATCATGCAACAGTTGGTGTAGGAAAAACTCATCACAATTCCCACCTATGAAAATTATCAAGAGCCCTTAGTGAAGTCATCATGGTACAATTAAAATCACCTTTGTGATTTCCATAAAATCAAGGGACACACAACATCAGATTGTATTAAAAAATATCATCCAAGACCTTAGTGATTAAAAAATAATAATTATTGGGGAAAATTATCAAGATCCAATCACTAGTGAAAACATTGGCGATCTCTCCACCACAATAATTGAAAACAGTGATCAAGATCTATCCATCATTGAACACCTTGGAGATGTTTCTACCTCATCCACTAAAAATCATGTCAAAAATGTCTCTACATGACCTAATGAGTTAGGGGAAATATCTCAAGAATTTATTCCAAAGCGTGATCAACATCTTTCACCAAGTTCTAGCAATGATCCTTTCTAAGACATACATGGACATCCTTTGACGTCATGACATTTGAGCCACTTACTATTCCTAATGAAGATATCCAAGAACCCTTTATAAGTAATCCATTCTTTGAAACTGGCCCATGTCAAGAACTTGATCCAAAGCATGTCAAAATAAATTCCAAAATTAATCAAGATCAAGAATTTGTATCTCCAAGCTACTACAATGATGTAATGGAAACTCTCCTATCTATACAAGATGATCATATACACATAGCACATACTCCTCCACCTACCCATGAAATTCTTTCTTTGGATGGACAAGTAGATGATCTTCATTTAGAATAAGATTCCTTCACTCCAGACATTATTACACAAAAAGAGAAGGTTATTGATTCCTATAGTCAAATTGAGTTTTCAACATCAGGATCAAATATATCCCAAATTGAAACCGAGGACATCATATATGAAGATATCCAACATTATCCACTCAAGGAAATAGGTCAAATAAAACGAGATATTTTGGAGTCAGCAGAGCAGCAAATTGAAATAATGTCATCTGCAGTGGTCATTTATCAGAGAATGCTTATTGAAAAAGACATCTCAAAATAGGTAGAACCAAATAACAAAATTATTACTACCATCATACTAGGGGAAACTATGTCTCAAGCAAATGTCAACATAGGGAGCACGGAGAATCCTTATGATGAAACCAATGCCAAGACTACAACTAGCCACATGATGAATCTTCATCCACCCATCATCCAATCCACAAATTGGGACCAACATCAAAAGAAAGGTTTGAATCAAAGCTCAAAGAACATTATCAAAGAAAAAGAAGTTGAGAAGCATAGTGGAAAAATCAAATAGACATGGATACTAAAGAATACAAAGAAAGATTATCCCTATCAAACTCCATTAGTCAAACAAACTATGGGGAAAAATAAAAAAGGGAAAATTATCCATCAAAGATGTCCACAGAGGAAAAAACAAGCTTCCCAAGTGATGTACAAAGTGTATCAAGCAGTTGGTCCTAATTCCATACACACTTCCATATCCACCCATCATTGCTCATCTTCCCAAGTTTGAAGAGTCAAAGGTTCCAAACTATCAACCAATCCATCTTTTCTTCCTAAACACACTCCATCCACACCTCCACACATGATGTCCAATTATCACATTGACCATGTGTTGGAAATGACCCTTCATCATAAGGATTTAGAAGGTGCTCTATCACGATGTGTGCATAGAGACAAAGTTAACTCTGGTATCAACAAAGAAAAAGAGGAATCTCAAAAGTTGCTTCCAAGTGCACGTATCTGGGAAAAACAACTTCAAGTAGGATACTAATAGCACATCATGAGAGAAGCATCTACATCAAAACCATTAGGTAGTTCAACATGAGCTTAAAATATTTCATAGAAAAATACAAAAAAATAATAATATAAAAATCCAAAAATAATTTAAAAAAAAATTAGAAAAAGGATTGAAAACAGTAAAACAATAAATCATCCTCTAGTGAAAACCACTACGGTGGTGCTTTCAACAGGTACCATGATGAAAACTTGGCAAACATGTGTCATATGTAGAATCGAGTATCTGTGTTCTCTACTTGAAGAGAAAGAACCTTATCACATCCATAATAAATCCAACATCCTATCCACAATAAATCCAACATCCCATCCATAATAAATTCATTCATCCGTGAATAATTTATCCAATCCATTTTCATCCATTATCATCCATAGTCCAAGTTATCTTGATCTTGATGAAATTTTGGTGCACACTTTACACTTGCTTATGTTAAACATCTTGACATAGGTTATTTTCATTGATCCTATCCTACCCAACATAATCTAAGCCATCAAGCATTATCCAATGAACATCCTCTATCCAAACTTGTTACTTATCACAAGATAATTCTTGGCATCCTTTGCATGCTTACCATATCCAACCATCCATGCATAAAACCAAGCATCCATCCATGGCATTCCATACAGTGCTAGACACTGGGAGAAGATATTTACATCTTGCTTCAGGGATAAATCTTGATCTATATCTTCCAACCTATGTGGTGATCTAAACATTGACAAACATGAAATCAAATTGGTCAAAACACTTGTGATAAAAAATATAAATCACTAGCCCATGGTATATTTTGATGAGAAGATTTTCCTTATCAAGCTTTATCTTTCATCGAACATCAATCCAAATAATCAATATTAGTCACATCTAACTTGCACATCAATGTCACATCAAATCATTCAAACAAATTTTGTTCAAAACAAAACTTTAGAATCTTGACTAATCAAATCCAATCAATCCATCATCATCTTGGGATATCCTTCCCAGTCCTCATGTTTCTTAACACTATCCTTGCATTGTTGTGGATCATCAACAATGTTATCATCATCAAATCCAATCAATCCCTCATCATCTTGGGATATCCATCTAAATCCTTGTGTTGCTTAACACTATCCTTGCATTGTTGTGTATCCTCAACAATGTTATGATAACCAATTCATCAATTTGATCAATCAACTTTATCTTGGTTTTCAAAAAAATCCCAAACAA
>VDFB02105785.1:164065551-164249867 GCA_007258455.2 Sequoia sempervirens | reverse complement strand
AGAAAATTTCCAAATTTATCCTTAACTACCTAATCTGTCATTATGGTGTTCCGCAAATCCTCATCTTAGATAATGAAATCCCCTTTAAGAATCAGGATGTGAAAGAGGTATGTCAAAGATTGAACTTCCAACATTGATTCTCTACCAAATATTATCCCTAGGGAAATGGTCAAGTTGAGGCTACAAATAAAACTATTTTGAAAATTCTAAAGAAAACAGTCAATGAAGTTGGCCATGATTAGCATCTATAGCTCAATCCCACTCTCTAGGCTTATCGAACTAGTATCCACATGCCATTAGGTGCAACCCCTTTCTCCCTAGTCTATTGATCCAAATCTATCCTACCTATTGAGGTTGAGCTCCCATCATTTCAAATGTCACTACAAACCTTGATCACCAATGAAGAATACAGAGTATCTCAACTCATCAACGAGTTATAATTCCTAGACAAGCATTGTTTGGATGCCCTCAATCACTTACAAGTATACCAAAATTAACTAAAACTATGCTATAACAAGAGGATCAAATATCAATCTTTTTAGGTAGGGGATCTTGTCCTAAAGCAGAACCATAAGAACCTTTTAGATCAGGACAACAAAGGGAGGTTTGAGCCTAACTAGTTGGGTCCATTTGTCATCATGAGAAGCTATTGATCAGGAGCATACCAAATATCAAACCTTGAAGGAGAACCCTTGCAAGAACCAAATAACAACTTTCATCTTAAATTTTTTTATGCCTAGTCTTGAAGGGTGTAAATCTAAAAATATAGAAAAAATCAAATAATAATCAAAATCCAAACAAATGAGAAAAAGGATTGAAAAAAGTGAAGAATTTTTTTTCCTCTGGTAAAAACCATTTTAGTGGCACTTTGGGCAGGTACCTTGGTGAAAATATGGAAAATAGGCACCTCACATAAATAAAAGCACCTTCATATATTTTTTGGCTCCTTATCCTATCATTCTTTGCATCATCATCCATTACGTCTTTCATCATATTTATATTCATCCATCACCTATCCACATCCTTGTCATAGCTTGATGTTGTGAAGTATCACTTGATCCCTTTAGTACTACTTGGCATATTTCAAAGGTTAATTTGTCCTACCCATATCAAGGTAGTCTAACATGTCACATTGGGGGAAATTGATAATGGATCATATTAGGTTCTTCTATATCTTGAGGTTATTGAATATCTCATTGAAAACACCAAAAACATTGGTAAAAAAATCATTAGAAAATCCCAAAAACATTCAAATCCTATACATCTAAAATCCAAAAACATGAAAATCTTGTATAGCCAAAACCCCAAAAATATTTGCAAAATCCTATATAGCTAAAATCCAAAAATATTCATAAAATTGTAAATTCAAAATCTAAAACATCCAAAACACATCAAAACCCTAAAAAGGTCAAGCATCAAAAATCCAAAAACTAAACCATGTCAAACTACGTTGTCTCTGAGCTTGAACATAGAAAAGGACATTATTGGTGTGCCCCCAAGACACCCTAGGTCAGTCCTTTAGGAGTCCATCATAATAAATTGACATTCCATCAATTGTTAATATCTCATTTTTAATAAGTTGAGTCAGTCGAATTATGTGGTCTCTGCATGTATAACGTAGGAAAGGCTTATCTTTGATTCATCCTTGAGACACTTAGGATAGGTCTTTAGGTTAGGTTCTTAGTCAAAGCTTAGAAAATCCCTAAACATTTAAATATTAAAAAAATCCAAAACATCCAAATATTCTAAAAACCCCTATACATTAAAATATTAGAAAACACAAAAATATTTGAAAACAGGAAACACAAAAAACATTAAGAAAAACCAAAAATGCCTCAAATATCTTCAAGAAACCCTAAATAGCCTTGAATAACTAGAAACATAAATATTCAAATAAACTTTCAAAAAGAACAAAAGCAATCTCAAAACATTTTAAAGTACCAAAAGCATTGAAATATTCTAGAAACTCCAAAACCATCCATCCTATCTCGCTTTCACCTAAAATAAACCTTCACCCATAATAAATTGATCATCACCTTCAACCATTGGAAAAACAAATAGAAAACAAGTATAGGAAGATGCAAAGTGAGAATCTAAGTTTACAAATATAAAGTCTAGATCATGGTTAAATGCATTAGTGAAGTTTATATTAATGACTTATCATAAATCTCATAATCATCCTATATCAAACAACCATCTGATCAACATGTCCTAGGATGTATCCTTCCTGCGATGGACATCAACATCATACATCACCTTAGCTAAAGTTAAATTGGAAAGAGATATAGATAATACTGATTGTTTTCCTTTGATCTTTTCTTATGATTTATCTTAATTATCCATTCCAAGGACCTCTTGATGATATCTATCAAAATGATTTAGAGAGAAAGGAATGGAGCATCGATCATTATATTTGGTTTTCCATGCTTGTGGATACTCTTGTAAAATAATCTTGGTGCATACTTGCTTAGTAGTGTGTAGGAAGGTTTTTTGGAGTATGTTGTTGACTATTGTGTATGCTTTGCTCCAATATATGGGTATGTGCAGGATCATCATGGAAAAAATAGGCACTTAAATGATGAAAAATTTAGAAAGATTAGAGTTATGAAACTTGATGTAAAAATTTGAATAAGTTATCTATATTATTTCAAAAATATGTAAGAATAGAATATGTAGCAACTTGAATGTAGTTTCTAAACTACTAGGTTTATTAAAAAAAAAAAACTATTTGGTGAAAATTTGAAGTTTCAATGCAGTAGTACTTAAATTTTAGGGAAAAAATAAGAAGTAGGTGTTTGTCTAACCACCCTAACCACAATAAAATGATAATATTTTTTTATAAGATTTTAGATATAAGTAGAGGATTCATGTCTCGATGTGATGCATATTTTTTTGTAACTTTTTTCTAAGTAAATAATTAGTGATTAATTTTTTATTACAACTTTTTTAAAATATAAAAAATCATATGTTTGACCACCTTAACTTGGTCAAAATTTCATGAAATTCAATTTTTTTTTTAGTCCTATAGTATGTGATGCATAGAATGTGAAACATGTTTTGGATTCAAAAACTATGATACAGTTTGAAAGCTATAGATGTTTTTCAATCAGCCTATCAATCAAGGACTTTAGTCATAATTCAAATAGAAAATGAATAATAATTATTTATTAAATTCAAACTAAAGCATAATTTATATTAGTGGAAAGCTGAGAATCTCCTTTAAAACCCTTTTCATTTCATCAATTTTGGGTAAAAAAAGAGTCTTCATCCACACACTCTACACATACCCATTATATCACGACTTTTTGGGCCATCATTATCTTGCACATACCATGGACATTATAGACATCTAACCTACATTTTGATGAGGTGTCTATATGTCAAGGTGTGAGCAAGAACTATCCTATCTATTTGCAGAGTCAAAGTCCATTACACTAGATAAAATGCCATCCTAATTATCAATATCTTGATGCATCATATCTATGTGTTATATCAAACAATAAGGAATGATGAAAATTCCTAATCTTGAGAAATGAGAAAATCATCATGCATTCTTCATCCTCATGCATTTCTCATCACCATCTCTAATAAAGTCTCGGTGGATCATAGACTTGTTGGATCTTTTGAGGCAATCATTAAAATCAATGATTGGTCATCTTGTTTCTTCTATCTTCTCTTTATGCTGACCTAGTATCATGGTAGTTAATACAAAAAAAATCTTCAATCAATTCATCCTTCATCCACAAATCATTAGCATACATTCATCTCATAATCATACCATTATCCATCCATACATCCACATGTATACATCACATCCTAATAATGCATAGAAAATACACCAAAAAAGTACATCCATATCATGTGCATCCATATCATTTTACATCAGCATAATATCTACATATCATATTATCCATCCCATAGAACATCATGAAAAGATAATGAAAAAGAATATAACATTGCATCCATTACATATCATCTCATCACATATTGAAGAAGAATACATAAATAAATTACACCCATACATATACGAATGTCACATCTCACATCCAATGCATCCATACAATCATAAGCATGCAATAAGATGAACACATCATATTGAATCTATATCTGTATCATATATATATCAAAAAATGAATGTAATGGTACAATATTTGAATCAGTGTATGCATATCAATCATAAATACAATATCCAAGCTAGGCTATCAAAAAGGATACCATGAATGTATATGTATATCAAAGAATGGGGAAACAAAATCAAAAAGTCTGTGTACAATTGAGCTAGCCTTGATGGTTGCTCCCCTTTTTGACTAGTCTCTTTGGTTGATCCTCAGCCCTAGGCCATGCATCATTCATCTGCGAGTAGTTAGGCTATCCAAGTTATGCTGGAATATCTCTATGATAATGCATCGTATAATAGGATGCCTCAATCACAACCTCTCTATACAACCTAGTAGATATAGTCCTACCCTATGTGGCCACTATCATTGCCTCTAACTACTAGTGGCAACTGATCTATTGATTTCTCTTGGTAGTCATTGGAAATACATACTACCTGGCATGGTCTCTCTCTTCCATAATGGCCACAACCTACTGTCTCACCTAGTCCTGCACAAAAATGATTGCCAAAATATGTTGGCAGGCCTAATGCTGCTCACTTGTGAGAACCTACACCTCTTGTTGTAGCTATTAAATTTGTATGTCTCAGGGATCTATCCCTAGAAAAGGTGGTTGCACTACCTACTATGTTGGCTACTACTACACTAGTTGTTACTGAATCAGAGGCTGCTATGTAACTGGTGGAGCCCTTGAAATCTACCCATCTTGGCCATCCTATACCCTGCTTCTGCCATGGCCTTCTCCCATCCCTCTGTGTCTCCCTCATGGAGGAGCACCCATTGGATCTGTCAACCTCCAAGGGGGTGTAAACCATGCATCATAAGCAGGTGTAATCTGTGTGACTGCTTGAACTGGGTTGTATGCCCGTGACTGAGCCACCAACTGTCACAAACTATTGACCATCTTTGGAGCTAGGATAGTGGGTCCCCATGTGGGAACCTATTGAGATGATCTCACAAATATGGATCTATAGGCATAATTTGGCCTCTCCTACTACTCACCAAAATGTCATGCCACTCTATCTGACAAATATCTCTCTATGATGGTGTGCTACTTACCCTACATGTACCAAGTTTTTTTAGAGAAGAACAACTATTGCACATCATCGTGCCACACTGGCATCTGTAGCCAGGGTCACCATCTAAAAACTATCATATCATTTGGTGCCTACTGCTAGTATGGAAGCCCAAGCTACCCTATGTTCTGTAGGGTGATGGCGCCTCTATACTGCCAAACCATAGGATCATCTGGCTCAACATCAACCATCTACATAATTGTTCGGAGCACAACAATATGCTCGCAAGCCCAAATATGAAGGTCACCCTTGTGCCAATATCTCTACCATTGTAGTAGATAAAGTCATGCATATCATGATACAACAAGGCCAAAATCATCAGGCCCCATGCAAATAATGTCCTCCTATGGAGCATCCTGTGCCATGCTAAGCCCCATATTAGGTTGAACCCTCTACTTTTTCAGTCTGGAGTGAAAAAACTTGAAATGATCATAACGATAAACAACCTAAATATGGGAACATGACCTTTGTATGCCTCGAGGTAAATCTACGAGGTGACTAGAACAATGGCCTCCATCTCCATCACCTTATGATAGGAATTGTATCCATTGTTGACATCATAAATCACATGCTCGCCATGTATCAACCAATGTAGAATCCTCCATACATCCTCTAATGTTATTGTCACCTTGCTAATGGGAAGGTGAAATGATGATGTCTCACTATTCAATCTATCACATAGTGTAGTTATCATAGCTAGATGTGTTCAAACGATGGGTGTGTGCACAATCACCATATGTCGATCTCTCCTAGGTTCTCCTAGCACAACTTAGATAAATCACCTAGTCTCTCCAAAACTATGGGTCCGTGCTCATGCGACATCAATGGTGGAATGACCTCTTACACCCACGAAGTGCACAACATCGAAATTTTATTTTTTTCACTCAATTGGAATTTTCATCTCCAAAATGACAATAACATTATGATTTACAATAGCATCACTCTATTTCAAATTCCAAATTGAAACACCCAAAGGCATTCAAATTGAAAATCGCAAATCACGTCACCATAAACATATGCATCATGATTTAAACTTTGGAAACCCTAACCCTAATTTTTAGATAGAAATGTGTGTTGCCATACACATATGTGTCACAATTTAAAATTGGAAACTTGTATTCTAAATTGTGAACTATGTTGCAATATACGTTACATCACTAAAAGAATTTTTAGCATTGTTGATTCTCAAATAGGTGTTGCTATATAGCGATGCTACCAAAGTTTAAATTATAAAGTGCAATAAATGTATCAAAACTTCAAATTTCAAATCAAGTTTTGAGTTACATACTGGTGGTCCTAAGCCTGGAATATGTTGGTACTCTTGAACTCGATCAAAAATGTGTCATGGGAGCTCTCATCGCACCATTTCATTAGAGGATTAGAGATCAAAACAATAAGAATTCTCTAAGGTGTGAATGCACAAATGAATTGAAAGTGACCCTTCTTGGCTTATTCATGCTAGAAAATTAGGGTATTTTTCCTTAATTTAACTTTGAAGCTAGGTTTTGTCATCATTTTCACCAATTTTTCCAAATTGGAGCTTATTTTGCATCAATTTTTGCATTTTTGGCATAATTCTTGCATCCCAAAGCCTTTTTGGACCCTTGGGGAAGCTTTTAACCTTTATCGAGAAATCAAACCAAAATTCAAAAATTTCTCTTGATTTCTTGAGGGGGTAGGGAATCATCTTTAACCTTCTGCTGGGGCATCTAAAAAAATCATAAAATCATAAATTTTTATTTTTTTATTTAAGTGGTAGTTTTTAATCCAAGAGGCACTAGTATTTGAACTGAATCAATAGGTACCTTGCTTCAAAGAGGCAAATTGTAGACATTAAAAAATGTCCTGAATGGTACCATACACTCACATTAGGTATACTAACATCATTTCCTCTTGAAACCTATCCTCTTTTCACTTAATTCATTGAATTAGCCTAGCTAATTAATTAATTGCATCATTAGTGTCTATTAACCTAACACATTTAATAGTGTTAATTCACCCATTTTCACACTAACATTTCATCTCATTAAATTAAATAAATCAAACTATTTAATTTAATTTCCTAATCCATCTTATTTAATTAAATAACACTAAGTTATTTAATTAAATGTCATTTTGCATTTCTCCCTTTCATTAAATCATTTAATTTAATTAAAATCACTTTATTCCTCTAAAATCCCCTAATTGTATGATTAAACCTTGTTTAATTAACAATTAATCTAATTTTCCTCCAAAAGGAAAATATTCCAATGGAATATTACTTACCCCTTTTTTGCAGAATCAAAAGATTGTTTTAATTTGCAAAATATCCTTTTTCCTCACCTGTGAGAATATTCCAAAGAATATTCTCTCTCCTCTAACCATTTGAAAAAGAGATATTCTCACTTGGATTCTTGAGCAAGCTAAAATTGTGACTTCTTGAGCAAGTTAACTTTTGACCTCTTAAAACAAGTCGAAAGTGTGTTTGTTTGGAAAGAATGAGAACCCTTGATTAAATCTCATCTTGCATTCTCACCCATTGATGATAATCCATGATCCATGTGTCCAATTTCCTCCATCCTTAACCATTGGTTAGCTTTTTTTTTATCTCAACCCTTCATTTCTCACTTGCTTTCCTATAAATAGGTTACTATTTGGAGACAAATGGATCCATCTTTCAATTGCAAACTTATGTTGTTGAATTCACTCACACTCAGACTCAGACTCATAATCTACTCACATTTAGCATATATTAGTTCATCTTTTAGTTGCATATTAATTTTAAACTTCCATTAATGGCTTCCATGCATCAATTTGATCTTGTTTATAAATTAGGGTTTGGATATTTTAGCTTAGGATCCACTTAGATTAGCTTAGCTTTTGTATACTTAGATAATTTTTAGCATAAAATCATGTTAATTTAGCATAAATAAGTTTTTCATCCACATATCACAACAATTTCATCAATTCTCTTCAATAGAATTGATTGAGATAGGCTCACAAATCACAGGATTGGGAAAGGGTCATTGTTCCACATCAACACAACACCAATTCCAAAATGGAATAATTTTTAAATGAGTTAGAGTAGGCATTTAAATATTTTTTATAGTTTGTAGAGTTTAGTTTAAATAAATTCTTATTTTAACTTTCAATTGAATTATGTTGTTTAAGATTTAGTATTAGTGTCTACATTATGCTTCGATTCATCATGGATCAATTGTAATCATCCTCACATTGATAATCCTTGGTCAACACCATGATAAACCAAATAATAATAAAAAGTTCCACAAAAATATGTAACAAGTCTCTTAACTATTGATATGAAAATAAGTGTTTTACCTATCTAGTTGTATAATAGGTCCAATTTACATGTTGATTTTACTAAAGTCCTTGACATACTTCTATAAGTCTTAGTTTATTAGATAAGATCTTATCATATCTTATCTATTTAGGCTTTTATTTAATTCTTGAGTCGTAAGTCATTTAATATTGATGACGTATTTTCCTCATTGTATAGGAATAAGAAACATGTCAAGATCTTGTATAATCCTACCTCACAACATTCCTTTATAAGAAAGACATCATATGTATATTAAATATTCAATATTTTAATCTTACACCCACAATCATAGAAATATATTCTTGCCATTTTGTCTTTTGTGAAAGATATTTTTTTTTAGAAACTATTCCTAGGGGTATTGGGAGTTCTTACTAACTTTTAATTGGTATAAAAGCTCCAATTTTGCAAATTCTATCTTAGATCCAAGCGTTTCATCTTGGCTTGAAGATTTCATTAGGTATATTTTCAGGTTTCAAGGATCTCACATTTGAATCCAAGTCATCAAAGAAAGTTATGTTTTCCTAGTTATATAGAGAATACATGTTATGGTGATGTAAGTGGTGAACAAGGAGTTTCCTTCTTATTTGATATTTTTCCTTCCTTTGTTTCTATTTATAATTTTTAAGTGGTTGATGATAGTGTAGAAATGGAAAATATACCGATACACTTGATCCCTTTTTACTAACACCATTTCATCCTGAATCACCTTTTTAGCTTATCATCACTCTTTATCCCTTAATTAAATAAATAATCATTTATGTGATTAAGTCATTTTCTCTTGTTAATTAAATTCATCAATCTGATTTAATTAACTTTGTTTCTCTATTTAATTAAATAAATAAATTTTATTTAATAAATTTCTAAAGTCTACCTATTAAATTAAATAAACTAAACATTTATCTAATTTAATCTAACATCACCTCCCTTTAGTTAAATAAATATTAATTATCTCACTAAATTAATTAACCCTTGATTAATTTAATCCTCATCCATGTCGCATCCTTTATCTTTTTCCACTTGCACATGAAAATACTTTTAATTCATTTATTAAATTTCTATTTTCTCTCAACTTGGCATAATAGGGGAATATTCCTTCAAATTTGAAATCCTTCCAAGTGGACTTTGCCCTTCCAACAAGACATTCATTCCTTCCTACATGTCCTTGTGCATTGAGCCAAGTGGCATTTAAGACATTCCTTTTTCCCTCTTACATGTCATTTCACTATTTTCAAATTCCACCTAATTGCATTTATGGGCACAATCATCAAAATGTGCACATCCTTGGCCCATTCACATCTTCACAAGTGGCACTTGGCCATTGGTTGAAAGTTAGTCCCATATTGCTTCATTTTGGGAATTTATCCATCTTGTCTTTCTATAAATAATAGGTTTATCTCCTCATTTGATCATCCACAATTTGAGAAAACTTACTATACTCAATTTCATATTCAAGCATTAGCATTTTCATCAATTTCATCAAGGCATAACTAGGCTATCATATGTTTTCTCCATGGAGTTCATTTGAAGCAATCACCAAGTGAATCAATCATCACCAAGTCATCAAAAGCTTTCATAGAAGTTGGGAAAGGGCCGATTTACACATCAAATTGGCACCAAATCTCCCATAAGATCAAGAGTTTGCATGTTGTTAATAGGATTTGATATATCTTCTTCCTTTTCTATTGTGTTCTTGTTTTTATTCCTATTTCGAGCATTGCTAATGGATTTTATGGGGAACTTTGATCTTGTCTTGCATTTGAATCTTCTAATATGTTTTTTCATTATGTTTTGTAAGTGCTAGGATCTTGGTTCTAAATTTTGGCACTAGGAGGGAAAATCTCATGTTTAGATCATATTTTTATAAAAAAAATTGTACTTTTTTCTATTTTTGTGTGTCTTCAGGGAAGTGCACTACTAGCAGACCAATGTCATAGTATAGAACAACTAGCATTCCAATTCCATTGTATAGCACCACTTCAAACTTCAAACTGTGACACCTTGTCTTTAATGCCCAAGATTCAAAATTTTAAACTCCACGATTGGGTCAATTTGAGGCCGCTGAATTTTTTAAATTCCAAACTGGACTACTACTAAAAAATATGACGCAATCATGGTCTCTATTTTGTTGTAGAGCAACACTTGCAAAATTAGTGGCATCATATAGCACTAAGTTGGGTCTCTCAAACTGCATTGCCTGTGCAGACTCCACCACTGAAAGGAAGTAAAAGTGAAATCTCAATTTTTTATGACATGTTTTTTTTTTAATTATGATCATTTGGATTATTAATTACTTTCCTGGCCTCTGTTTTATAGTTCTAACTAGTTTTTTGTAGGTTGTTCTAATCAAAGTGAAGGAGAAAGATGAGATTGAAAGAGGCATAATGAAATCATTCTCTCATGATACCAAGTTTTTTTTAAAACTTTAGTGTTTGTTTAACACTCTTAGAGAATTCACAATTTATCTTAAATTTTTTTTATATTTCATGTGCTTAGGACCTACTAAATTTCTTTTGGGCTCTAAAAAGAACATTTCAATTTTTGCTACAAAGGGCTTAAAAAGAACTTTAGGGCAAACTCACTTGATTTGGTTAGGGATTAACAATTGAACAAAACAATTCCACATTTCATTTTGGTGTTCTAAAAAGAATCAAAATCATTTCTTTTTGGACTTAAAATGAACAAGTGTTTCTTTGTTTTGTAATTACTTACTCAAAGTAATATCATTAAAAGGCTGTATGCCCTTCTCTCACATCTCATAGTGATCTTGAGAATCAAAAGGCCTTTTGGTGACATTAAGTTGTGTAAGTAATTTTCCACACACTTTAATTTGGGATTAAAATTGAGCAAATCATGCGAGTGTGAGTGGAGCATATTGCGTACATTCTCTCTCTTTGGTTCATAACAAAGATTGATCGAGTTATGAATATGTTTGCTCACTTTTATTTATCTTAGAGGGCTTGCCTTGTGGGAAATAGTAATCACCCAAGGGAATGACCCACCTGGGATATAAGTGTGGATATTGGAATAAAGGCCAATATCACGAGGATTATTCCAATGAGAAGGTCATAAATTCTCTCTCGTCGCATGGATGGTCCACCATGAATGGAATGCCTACATTAAAACCCTTGTTTAGAAAGGCCAAAATCCTAATCTATTTGTTGGTGCAAGAACAATTGTTCTGAAGCCACCCCACACTTTTATGACTTTTAGTAGAGATGGAAAGTATGTCATGGGAGATTCATGTGTATAGATGCTTGGCTAGAACCCAAAAGAAGTGTTGAGTCATGGAGGGGAGCCAGTGGGGTCAAGCATCTAACCCTCTGTTGGAAGTAGGCGTAGCTAGACTTGTCCAAGTGGGGACTCAACAAATACAGTCTTTCATATCCATAGGGTTGTACGTGTTCTTAAAATAAAAACACTTTGCTTGATTGTAATCATTTGGAAACAAACATTCAACATTTCTCATCAAATTTTAAACCCTTTAGGAAGCAAATATCTTTGACAAAATTCAAGTGTTATTGCTTTCCCTAGGGATTATATCCTTAGAGGTTTCTAAAAATTTGGATTTACATCCCAATTTTCTTACTAAAGTCAACAATAGGAAAATTTTTCCTTGAATTCCTTGATTTCCACATAATACACTTTGTGGGATGATACAAAATTAAGACATAGACATTTAGTTGGAAACTTAAGCAAGACATTGGATGTGGTAAAAGAAATTCATTAATCAAGATGAAATCAATTGAACCCCACACATGTGCTTATTTATCTTTTGTCTTATGGTTTTTTGAGAATTTTTTTTCCTTTTGGTTTAAATTACTCTTAGGGAAAAGCATGTTCTTCAAAACCTTGGTCTTGTAAACAAGGTCCCTCTTAGGTTCATTTAGGATCAAAACAACCAAACATTTCATCCATCTCAAACATCAATCAATTCACATCTCACAAACAAATTTTGAACCATTAGAAAAATCATTCATACTAGACTTTTGGAAAATCCTCAAAATAAAATCAAAATCATCTTGTTTAACTAAGTGTTTGTGGATGAATCCTTCTTCATACATCTAGTTAAATTATCACCTTGTGGACAGATTTATTCCAAGACAAAATCTAACCTCTTGGATTCTATGAGTTCATTATCAAATCCAAATCCAAATCCAAATCAAATCCAAAATCAAAACCAAAAGTTCTAAAGTATAGTATTCCTCCAAGGTTCCTAAAATTTTAACACCCATATCATTCACCCCTTTCATCCTTCATCTCATCATTGGTCCTAATCCCCTTAGAGGTCAACAAGGTCAAAACGCACGAAGAACATGAAATGTAAACTTGATTCATTCATCATGAGTGGTCTAAATCAACCAAACTATCAAAGCCTTACAATGCCAATTGATTATCAAAACTCATATTTATACAATCCATACATGTGATCACTATTTCCTACAAACCTCAATGGTACATCAAATGTGAGTATGCCCAATCTAAATTTTGGAACACCTTTTTCTATGATAGATTTAAATCAAATCCCAAACTTACAAATCTATCAACCAAACACTCAATGCACGAGTCTTCAACAAAACAACATCATCCCACCAAATCCATACATGCCAAATATGAATATACCAAGTACAAGTGTACCAAACATGAACATTTCAAATCCACAATTGGTGAACTTTGGGATGGATATGTTTGAAAATCATACCAATGTTATTCAAATTCCAAACAATATTTTAATGAATCCACACATTGATACAATTCAAGGTAACACCATGAAAAATAAAAGCTACCTAAATCAAGGGAATGTGATTCGCAACCACAACAATGTTAAATTTCAACCTATCATGTCAAATCTAAACATTGTCCAAAATCAATCTCCACAAGGTCAAATATTGCAAGGTAATAGATGCAAATACACACCACTTGGTAAACCAGTTGAATCAATCATGCAACAGTTGGTGTAGGAAAAACTCATCACAATTCCCACCTATGAAAATTATCAAGAGCCCTTAGTGAAGTCATCATGGTACAATTAAAATCACCTTTGTGATTTCCATAAAATCAAGGGACACACAACATCAGATTGTATTAAAAAATATCATCCAAGACCTTAGTGATTAAAAAATAATAATTATTGGGGAAAATTATCAAGATCCAATCACTAGTGAAAACATTGGCGATCTCTCCACCACAATAATTGAAAACAGTGATCAAGATCTATCCATCATTGAACACCTTGGAGATGTTTCTACCTCATCCACTAAAAATCATGTCAAAAATGTCTCTACATGACCTAATGAGTTAGGGGAAATATCTCAAGAATTTATTCCAAAGCGTGATCAACATCTTTCACCAAGTTCTAGCAATGATCCTTTCTAAGACATACATGGACATCCTTTGACGTCATGACATTTGAGCCACTTACTATTCCTAATGAAGATATCCAAGAACCCTTTATAAGTAATCCATTCTTTGAAACTGGCCCATGTCAAGAACTTGATCCAAAGCATGTCAAAATAAATTCCAAAATTAATCAAGATCAAGAATTTGTATCTCCAAGCTACTACAATGATGTAATGGAAACTCTCCTATCTATACAAGATGATCATATACACATAGCACATACTCCTCCACCTACCCATGAAATTCTTTCTTTGGATGGACAAGTAGATGATCTTCATTTAGAATAAGATTCCTTCACTCCAGACATTATTACACAAAAAGAGAAGGTTATTGATTCCTATAGTCAAATTGAGTTTTCAACATCAGGATCAAATATATCCCAAATTGAAACCGAGGACATCATATATGAAGATATCCAACATTATCCACTCAAGGAAATAGGTCAAATAAAACGAGATATTTTGGAGTCAGCAGAGCAGCAAATTGAAATAATGTCATCTGCAGTGGTCATTTATCAGAGAATGCTTATTGAAAAAGACATCTCAAAATAGGTAGAACCAAATAACAAAATTATTACTACCATCATACTAGGGGAAACTATGTCTCAAGCAAATGTCAACATAGGGAGCACGGAGAATCCTTATGATGAAACCAATGCCAAGACTACAACTAGCCACATGATGAATCTTCATCCACCCATCATCCAATCCACAAATTGGGACCAACATCAAAAGAAAGGTTTGAATCAAAGCTCAAAGAACATTATCAAAGAAAAAGAAGTTGAGAAGCATAGTGGAAAAATCAAATAGACATGGATACTAAAGAATACAAAGAAAGATTATCCCTATCAAACTCCATTAGTCAAACAAACTATGGGGAAAAATAAAAAAGGGAAAATTATCCATCAAAGATGTCCACAGAGGAAAAAACAAGCTTCCCAAGTGATGTACAAAGTGTATCAAGCAGTTGGTCCTAATTCCATACACACTTCCATATCCACCCATCATTGCTCATCTTCCCAAGTTTGAAGAGTCAAAGGTTCCAAACTATCAACCAATCCATCTTTTCTTCCTAAACACACTCCATCCACACCTCCACACATGATGTCCAATTATCACATTGACCATGTGTTGGAAATGACCCTTCATCATAAGGATTTAGAAGGTGCTCTATCACGATGTGTGCATAGAGACAAAGTTAACTCTGGTATCAACAAAGAAAAAGAGGAATCTCAAAAGTTGCTTCCAAGTGCACGTATCTGGGAAAAACAACTTCAAGTAGGATACTAATAGCACATCATGAGAGAAGCATCTACATCAAAACCATTAGGTAGTTCAACATGAGCTTAAAATATTTCATAGAAAAATACAAAAAAATAATAATATAAAAATCCAAAAATAATTTAAAAAAAAATTAGAAAAAGGATTGAAAACAGTAAAACAATAAATCATCCTCTAGTGAAAACCACTACGGTGGTGCTTTCAACAGGTACCATGATGAAAACTTGGCAAACATGTGTCATATGTAGAATCGAGTATCTGTGTTCTCTACTTGAAGAGAAAGAACCTTATCACATCCATAATAAATCCAACATCCTATCCACAATAAATCCAACATCCCATCCATAATAAATTCATTCATCCGTGAATAATTTATCCAATCCATTTTCATCCATTATCATCCATAGTCCAAGTTATCTTGATCTTGATGAAATTTTGGTGCACACTTTACACTTGCTTATGTTAAACATCTTGACATAGGTTATTTTCATTGATCCTATCCTACCCAACATAATCTAAGCCATCAAGCATTATCCAATGAACATCCTCTATCCAAACTTGTTACTTATCACAAGATAATTCTTGGCATCCTTTGCATGCTTACCATATCCAACCATCCATGCATAAAACCAAGCATCCATCCATGGCATTCCATACAGTGCTAGACACTGGGAGAAGATATTTACATCTTGCTTCAGGGATAAATCTTGATCTATATCTTCCAACCTATGTGGTGATCTAAACATTGACAAACATGAAATCAAATTGGTCAAAACACTTGTGATAAAAAATATAAATCACTAGCCCATGGTATATTTTGATGAGAAGATTTTCCTTATCAAGCTTTATCTTTCATCGAACATCAATCCAAATAATCAATATTAGTCACATCTAACTTGCACATCAATGTCACATCAAATCATTCAAACAAATTTTGTTCAAAACAAAACTTTAGAATCTTGACTAATCAAATCCAATCAATCCATCATCATCTTGGGATATCCTTCCCAGTCCTCATGTTTCTTAACACTATCCTTGCATTGTTGTGGATCATCAACAATGTTATCATCATCAAATCCAATCAATCCCTCATCATCTTGGGATATCCATCTAAATCCTTGTGTTGCTTAACACTATCCTTGCATTGTTGTGTATCCTCAACAATGTTATGATAACCAATTCATCAATTTGATCAATCAACTTTATCTTGGTTTTCAAAAAAATCCCAAACAAAGCACTAATATCATCACACATGTTCATTTCCAAAATGTCAAAATTAGGCGAAAAATCCAAAAACATTCAAAAAACCAAAGATATCCAAAAACATTCATAAAAATAGAAAATGTCAAAAACATGAGAATCTAAACTATGTCATCTCTGAGCTTAAACATAGGAAATTCTAATCTTTGATTAGCCCCCAAGACACAAAATCCAAAAATATTCATAAAATCCCATAAAACCCAAAAACATTGGAAAATTGGAAAATAAAAAAGATTTCCAAAACATCTTGAAAATAATAAAACAACCTCAAAACATTTCAAAACATCAAAAAACACCCAAATATTTGAAAAAAATCATTTTTCTCATTTCACTTTCATTTGCAATAATCTCATCCATAATAAATCAATCATCACCTTCATCCTTTGGAAATCAAGCTGAAACAATCACAACAATCAGTAAATGCAAACTTCAAACGCAAAATCAAAATAAAAATAACAAAATTTTAAATGAAAAATCAAACTCTTGGTCATTCACAAACATGCCAATCAACCTTATATCAATAGCCTTTCAAACAACCTATTAACTTTCCACCATCCACTAACATGTCCTAGGATGCATCCTTTCTACAATGGGCATTGTCTTTTGGAAAAATCACTTTGGATTCTTATCCTAATCAAAACAAATCCCTTTGGCTAGAGGTGTGAAGAACATTGGCTTGTTTGTGTACTTGATCTATTCTTTTTATTTATCTTATTGCACTCATTCCAATTACCTCTCAATGATGTCTAATCAAAACAATTTAGAGAGAAAGGAATGGGGCATCAATCATTATCTTTTGTTTATTGTGCTTGTTGGATGTTCTTGTAATATAAATTGGAAAATACTTGCTTTGTTAGGTGCATCCTAGCAAATTTTTTCGTATGTTAGGTGTGAACAAGAATACTCCTATTTGTTTTTCAAGTCAAATTCCATCGCACTAGGTACAATGCAATCCTGGTTCTCTATACCTTGATGCATCGTACCTATGTGTGTTATCAAACATAAGGTCAATATCCCTTTTAAAATCCCAATTCATGTTAAGCTTTGCATCATCATCATCATCATCATCATCATCATCATCCTCATCATCTCTAATAAAGTCTCATAGATCATGGACTTGTTGGATCCTCTTGTCATCATCTCATTTCTTCTTATTCTTCTTTTCTAACAGTTTTGTCCAAGTATTAGGCCTGTAATATATCAAAATATACATGAGGCTATCCATGGCCGATGACTATATCATTGAATCTATTGACATCAAACATTTGAGCTAAAATAATCTTGAACCTATTTGTCGCGAGATCGACCCTCAAATTGAACTTTTTTCCCAATCTCTTAAGGGGGTAGTATGCTAGTGTAATTCTTCCTTCAGGGAAGCAACGGGGCATCCAAAAAAAATAGAGAATTTTTTACTTTTAATCGAGATAGTTTATTCTTTGAACCAATGTAACAAGTACTTTCCTTCAAAGAGGGGTAAAATGTAGACATGAAAAATATACCAATACACTTGATCGCTATTTACTAACAACATTTCATTTTGAATCACCTTCTCAGCTTATCATCACTTTTCATCCCTTAATTAAATAACTAATCATTTATTTGATTAAGTCATTTTCTCTTGTTAATTAAATTAATCAATTTGATTTAATTAACTTTGCTTCTCTATTTAATTAAATAAAAAAAAAATTATTTAATAAATTTCTAAAGTCTACCTATTAAATTAAATAAATTAAACATTTATCTAATTTAATCTAACATCACCTCCCTTTAGTTAAATAAATCAAAATATTTATTTAACTAACTCTAAATCATTTTCATCTCCTTTTGATTTATTTTAATCCATGAATCTAAATAAAATGGGTCACATCATCTAATCCCTCATAAAATTAATTAACCCTTGACTAATTTAATCCTCATTCATGTCCCATCCTCTAGCTTTTTCCACTTGCACATGAAAATAAATTTAATTCATTTATTAAATTTCTATTTTCTCTCAACTTGGCATAATAGGGGAATATTCCTTCAAATTTGAAATCCTTCCAAGTGGACTTTGTCCTTCCAACAAGACATTCATTCCTTCTTACATTTCCTTGTGCATTGAGCCAAGTGACATTTAAGACATTCCTTTTTCCCTCTTACATGTCATTTTACTATTTTCAAATTCCACATAATTGCATTTATGGGCACAATCATCAAAATGTGCACATCCTTGGCCCATTCACATCTTGACAAGTGGCACTTGGACATTGGTTGAAAGTTAGTCCCACATTGCTTCATTTTGGGCATTTCTCCATCTTGTCTTTCTATAAATAAGAGGCTTCTCTCTTCATTTGATCATCCACAATTTGAGAAAACTTACTATACTCAATTTCATATTCAAGAATTAGCATTTTCATCAATTTCATCAAGGCATAGCTAGGTTATTGTGGGTTTTCTCCATAGAGTTCATTTGAAGCAATTACCAACTAGATCAATCAGATGACCAAATCATCAAAAGCTTGCATAAGAGTTGGGAAAGGGCCAATTTCCACATCAAATTGGCACCAAATCCCCCATAAGATCAAGAGTTTGCATATTTTTAATAGGATTTGATATATCTTCTTTCTTTTTCATTGTGTTATTGTTTTTTTACTATTTTGAGCATTGCTAATGGATTTTATGGCAAAATTTGATCTTGTCTTGCATTTGAATATTCTAATGTGTTTTTTCATTTTGTTTTGTAGGTGTTAGGATCTTGGTTCTACACACATTTTTCATCAGGATAAATTAGGAACAACTTTATATGAAGATAAAATGTAGAAATAGATATTGTTGTACCTAATAAATTGATTCCATATGAATATTATGAATTGGGTGATCATGTGCATGCATATGAGAACCTCCTTCTTTGGTATGCAATATGCTATCTTTTTTGTGCACAACTCACTTCAAGTGGATCATATGAGAGTGATGTTGGTGAGTTGAGCTTGGAAGAAGTGTGAGACATGTCTAATTTTTATAGAACATGTGTCATAACAAATTTATAATATTATCTTAAAACTAAGAGACAATTTGAGGAGTGTAACTCTTTGAAAGAAGTATTTCATGAATTAAATATCTTTGCTATTGGAGTTTACATTGGCAATAGTGAATCCCAATGTATGCTAGCTTTATCTTGTTCCATACATGTGTAAAATTGATTGTGTGACTTTCCTTTTTGATGAAGGCATAGCTTCCTGTAGTGTGGGTAGTAGTTTGAGTGTTTCACTTGGGCCCTGTATGCATTTTGTAATGGTCTTGAGCAGAAAATTTCTTTAGGCTTATGATCAGCTCATGGCTAGAGTTTATTTTGTGATAGAGCTTCAATTTTTTTCAATTTGATGTGCATGAGGAGTTTCCTTATCCATATGAGCTTAGCAAAGAATATTTGTCATCAATTGCGAATTGGAACTTCTCCTCTATTTTTTCCTTAGTTCACTCAAGGAGGTCAGTAGGTATGAAAATACCATGGTTTCTTTTGTAGTAACTTGAGTTTTCAAGTCATATCACCAATTGGTATAAAATTGAAGGATGTAGTGTTGGGAAATTTGGTGGCTAATTTTTTGTGGTTGTCATGCAATAGAAAGGTCAATGGTGGAGAAAGTCTTAACTTATTCAATGGTAGTCATAAGATTGTTCTTGATTGGAGAAGGTTACATTTGTTGCATTTTTGTGAAAGAAGAAACTATGAGTTGAGGGAAATTATTTATTTCAACATGATGGTGCTTGACAGAGGCAAGAAATTTATTTCCATCCTTAGTAGGGTTTCCCTACAATATTTTTTTTTTTTGTCATAGACATACCTTTATTGTCCATATTGTTTCTTGCATCCTTTTTTCTTACCATCACGTGTATACTTTTTTTTCTTCCATGAGTTAGTTATATTTCATGTTTTTCATATTTTTTATTTGATAAAAGATCTAGATTATTTTTGTCCCTATTAGAGGAACATATCCTCAACTAGAGCTATTATTGGGACTCAATTTACTAATGTCATTTTTTCTTGATTCCCTTCCTTTGTGTGTGTTGATATGAGATGATCCATGATTAATGATTAATTTTGAGATATCTATAAGGATCATCATTTCATAATGTTTTATTTAATAGATTTTACCTTCCAATTTTTTTAATCAATTGACCAAAATAAATATTTTAAATATTGGCTATGTCAAAGGGGAAGGTGGCTATCGATGGTTCCTAGTGCATTGAAAACCTTAGGAACCCCTAATGGGTTCCTAGTTTCACAATCCACTCCCAAAAAGGAGAATTAAATTATAAAAAAATAAATGCAAAGATATTAGAGGGGAGAAGGAGCACAATAGTCTCAAGGAATGATAGAGTGTATGGTAGGGGTTTGACATTTTTAATGTTTCTCCTTTCTTTAGGAATGCAATTTTACTGAGCTTTGATGAATTTCCTATTCCTTGTTGAGGGTTTGATAATTTTAATGCCACAACATGTAACCACTAACAAATAAAGAAGTAAGATATGCAAAAGTTTTTTTGGTTAATTTTGCTAACAAGCACAGGACAACTGTGAGGGGGGATGAATAAGTTATCACATAAATTTAACCTTAAAAATTTATCACTTATCAAATCTTCAACCACACTATTCTATTATTAAATACAATCATGAAACATAAATTATAGAAAGTAAATCCACACAATGAACACTAGATTATTATGTGGAAAACCCAATAAGGGAAAAACCACAGTGAGGGTTAACTCACAATATAAAGATTATAAACTAAATACAAAGGCTAATAGCCAAAAGATCACTACCCAAAAGAGGACTCGCTATCCAAGTACAAAGGTTCACTTCCAACAAAGGACTCACTATCCAATAGAGAGGGTCACTTTCTATAGATACGAAAGATAACAAAAGATCCACCACTACAATTAAAGTGCATTCGCAAGATTATAGAAACGTTCAGTTCATTGATTTCAACAAACTGAAAAACTACTATCATAACTCACTCACACACACTTCTGCTCTTATGATTTGTGGCATGATTTCATCACTTTGCATCTCGTTGCCATACATCTCTTCACAATTCAACTTGCTTTTATACTATTCTCAACCTTAGAAACATTTACCAAGGTCGTCTACAATACATCATTTCATAAATTCAAATTAGGTCGGTAACTCTAAATTCCCACAGTGGAAAGGAATAAGAGTGGACCAATAAAACATATAACCAAGACCAAAAATAATATTATTGAATATTGTCCATGCTTTCTTGATTAAATTTTATTCATTGAATAAAGTGTAAACACTAGGTTGGCCAAACCTAATAAGAACACAAATACATATTGATGTACACACTTCCCAACTAGAAGATGACACATGAATGACACAACACACTTCCTTAAGCATGAGAATACATTTTAGAACCTTCCAGATACATCCACAACAAGAACAATAGGATTCCATCACTAAATTTATTTCATCAGACTGTGCAGATATACACAAGCATACTGAAACATAATTTTCGGATCTCAAGACTTCAAAAATCTTCACTAGAGCATAGGAAATAACTTCACAAAGCATATTCCAGAAGCACAAGATCTAAAATGAAATAGAGAAAAAATGTACAACAATAATATTTCTCCCAGTCCATAGAGTATTGACTCTGCCGGTAGAACACACATACCAATGGACACAACTTTCACGTACCAACTCACTAGAAGCTGAAACTTAGTAGATATCACCACTAAATCACCTTTATCAAAACTTCAAGCCTACACAAGAAAATATTCAACATAGGAGAAATGTGGAGCACATACAAGAGAACAATCTGAATACATTCCTTCTTTTGACTTCATTTCTATATTAATTTTCTCAAAAGCATTTGGAAGCTCATCATAACAACACATTTGTAGCTATATAAGATAGTTGCATGTACTCACAACATCTCAATCATACATGTACAATCTGCAACATACTAAACAGTGTTGACATTAATGACAACACCACCAAACTAGCTCATACTTGCAAGAATCTCCCCCTTTGTCATTGATGGACTAAAAGCCTCATATTATAACAATGAAAACCTTTTGTACTCCCCCTACAGAGTAGACCCATTTATCAATCTATATGAATGAACAATCTGTAATTTACTGGACTGATGCACATTCATGTGCACATAGTTAGGAGGGTCAATGACCCCCAACCTCTCCCTAAGATTCTTAAAAGTATCCTTCGGAAGAGCTTTAGTAAATATGTCTACAATTTGTTCCTTTGTTGTCACATACTCTAGTTTGACCTCATTCTCTAGCACTTTCTCTCTCTGAAAATGATACTTGATAGATACATGCTTTGTTCTTGAATGCATAACTAAATTCAAAAAATTTATTGCATTTGTATTATCACAAAAAATGGGAATAGGCTGATCACATATTATACCAATGTATTTTTGAGTTCGCTTCATCCACATAACTATTTTGTAGTAGGATGTTGCAACAATATATTCTACCTCTGTAGTGGATAAAGAAACTAAGTCTTGCTTTTTACTTAGCAATGGAACTAGTCTTCCACCAAGAAAGAAAGCACCATCATCGGTACTCTTCCAATCATCTACACATCCGTACCAATCAACATTTGTATAGGTGCTCAAAGTGAAATAATTGCTCATAGGGTACCATAGTCCATAATTTGATGTGCCTTTAAGATATCTAAATATCCCTTTTAGAGCTATAAGATGTACTTCTTTATGATCCACTTGGAATCTTGCAAATAAACACACTGCATGCATAATATATGGTCTAGTAGTAGTAAGATACAAAAATTCGCCAATCATGCATATGTATTTGCTCTTATCAGTCTTAGTAGATTCATCATCCTTGCTTAGCTTACATCTAGTTACCATAGGAGTACAAAACGGTTTAGAATCCTCCATCCCAAACTTTTTTAACAACTCTTTTACATACTTAGATTGTGAAATTAATATCCCTTTATTAGTTTGATTCACTTGTAGACCAAGGAAGAAATTCAATTCACCAATCATAAACATCTCAAATTCTTTTTGAATTTCTTCAAAAAAAAATTTACACATGCCTTTATTTCCACCAAAGATGATATAGTCAACATAGACAACTACAATCAACATCTTATTACCTTGCATTTTGAGGTAGAGGTTGTTGTCCATAGAACCTTTGTTGAAGCATTGCTTTGTCATATATCTGTCTAGTCTTGCATACCAAGCACTGAGAGCTTGCTTAAATCCATACAATGGTTTCTCCAATTTACAAACCATGTCTAGATTGTCAGACAACTAAAACCATTTAAGTTTCTCCATGTACACTTCTTCCTCCAACTCACCATTCAGAAAATATGACTTAACATCCATTTGATATACCTTGAAGTCTTTATGTGTAGAGAATGCCCAAAAACATTCTTATAGCTTCCATTTTTGCTATGGGGACAAATGTTTCTTCAAAATCTATACCTTCAACTTGTGAATATCCTTTGCATACCAGTCTTGCCTTATTCAATGCTACTTCTCCACTTTCATTTAGTTTGTTCCAGAACACCCATTTTGAGCCAATCAGATTTTTGCTCATAGGTCTCAAGACCATTTCCCATGTCTAATTCTTTTCTATCTACTATAGTTCATCTTTCATAGCTCTCATCCAACTTTCATCTTCACATGAGCTTCTTTTACAAATTTAGGTTCTATTTTGGAGAGTAAACACAAATTTACCTCACCTGCAACTCTTCTTCTTTTCTTTACACCTTCACTCTGGTATCCAGTTATTTGATCTTCCGGATGATTCTTCTGTACATATTTAGGAGTCCTAGTAGTAGGTTTCGGTTCATTTGAGCTTCTTCTTCTTATTCCACTTATTCTTCTTCTTCTTTCTCTTATTCTTCTTCTTCCTTCTTATTTTCTTCAAGTATATGTCTGTAGATAGAATCATTAGGTTCAACTTCACTTATCTCAATAGGTCTATGTATGACTTCATCAACTTTCACATTAGCACTTTCAATGATCTTTCTCAATCTTTTGTTAGAGCATCTATATGCCTTGCTAGTAGTATAGTATCCAAGAAATATTCTTTCATCACATCTAGCATCAAACTTTCCAAGATTTTCATCATCTCTTTTAATGTAGCATCTACTTCCAAATACCTTAAAATATTTCACAGTAGGAGTCTTACTAGTCCATATCTCAAAAGGTGTCTTTTTGTTGCTGTGCCTAATTTGAACTCTATTAAGAACATAAACAATAGTATTTACCACTTCTCTTGGATATACATCTAGTACATTAGACTCTTTCATCATAGTTCTAGCAACTTCCTAAATTGTCCTATTTTTCCTTTCAACTACTCCATTTTGTTGAGGGGTTCTTGGAGCAAAAAATTGTCTTTTTATGTTTAGATCCTCACAAAATGCATTAAATTCACTAGAAGTGAATTCACTACCTCTATTAGATCTCAAACACTTTATTTTCAGATTTACTTTATTTTTGACTCTTGCTTTGAATACCTTAAACCTATCTAGGGCTTGATTCTTTTCTTTGAGAAAAACAACCCATGTCATTTGAGTGTAATAATCAATAAGCAACATGAAATATTTATGACCATTCAGGCTTCTAGTCTTAGTCAGACCAAAAGGATCAATATGTACTAATTCCAACATTTCAGTAGTGGAATTTTCCTTTCCTTTAAAACTACATCTTATCTACTTCCCCAATTGATAACTTCTACATATGGCATTAGCAGGTCTTGTGATTCTAGGAAATCCTCGAACAATATCCTTTGCATTGATCTTGCTCAAGTTATCAAAGTTCACATGTCCCATTCTCTGGTGCCATAACCAACTTTCACTAATATGAGATACAATACAATGCCCATCAAATACTTTCAGCTAATAGATGTTCCCATGTGTTCTTCTTCTAGCAATCATATCTCCATTACTAGATCCTTTCCTAATTTCACAAGTATTGTTGTGAAAAAGAAGTTTAAAGCCATTGCTACACATCTAACCAACACTTAGAAGGTTATGCCTCAAACCCTTCACATAATACACATCATCAGTACTATGCACTCCATCAAAAGTAATTGAACCTTTTCCATAGATCTTAGCTCTTGAATCATCACCAAATGTAACTAAACCACCATCATACCTCTCAAGTTTAGAGAACTTACTTTTATCTTTAGTTATGTGATATGAACATCCCCTATCAATTACCTAATAGTCTTCATCCTTTCTTGCATGAAAAGTGGTAACCAAAGTACCTTGGACATCCTATTCTTATTAACCTCCAAAGTCTTCTTGCTTACACATTTTCTAGGGTTAGTGGATATAGATTTACTTTCCAAAGCTAAGAATAAGCATTCACTATCATCAACTTCATTGTTAGATTCATCATCAGAAACACCTGCCTCTTCCTTAACATAGTATAGCTTCTTATACTTCTTATCCTTCCTATCCTTATCTTTATAATCCTTGTTCTTCTTATGTGTAGCCCTATTCAGACATCTTGAAGCATAATGAGCAATATTACCACAACTAAAGCATTTAAAGGGTAACATAACTTTATAATTTTTGATACCTTTCTTCAATTTCCTGGTGAAGTTAGCTTCCTCCTCAATCTTCATTGCTTTAAATGTCATTTCTATCTTTTCTTCTATCTTGTCATCTTTCTGGAACATTCTCAATTGAAATGCTTGCAAGGTGTAAAATAAGTGTTCCAAGGTGTACTTCTTAGGAGACCATAAATTTCTTCAATCACATAAATTTTATCACTATAGCAGTTCAGTAAAGTAATCAGGATCTTCTCAATTATGTCTTCATCTAATAGCTTTCCACCTTGATTTCTAACTTCATTTGCATTTTGTTCAGCCCTGTGAAAGAAACTTGTAAATTTTTATCCATATTCCATCTGTAGGTACACAAATCTACACTTTTCCTCTAGTCTCTTTGTCAATTTCACTTATTCATTTCCTTCATACATCTCTTCTAACTTCTTCTAGACATCAAATGCAATATTCAAAGACCTTAATTTGCTCATTTTTAAATAAACCACTGTAAATTGCATATTTCGCCTTCTCATTTTCTTCATAAGAAGAGATCTCATTTGCAAAATTAACACCACCAAACAAAAGTGTATACTTGTTCTCAACAGCCTTCCTGGTCTTGAAACCAAGAGAGATAATATATCCTCTCATTCGACCCTTCAAATATTTGTAGTTAGTCCAATCAAACATAAGGATCACTAATTTGTGCACCATCAGATCTTTGTTAAGTGGTTAAGCTCTACAGAAGAAACCACAAGCTTTGATATCAATTGTTAAACATGTGCATGACAACTAAGACGGGGTGAATCAATTGTCACACAAATTTAACCTTAAAACTTTATCACTTATCAAATCTTCAACCACACTATTCTGTTATTAAATATAAGCACGAAACATAAATAACAAAAAGTAAATCAACTCAATGAACACTAGATTTTTACATGGAAAACCCAATAAGGGAGAAACCATGGCGAGGGCTAACTCATAATATAAAGATTATAAACTAAATACAAAGGCTTACTACCCAAAATAGGACTCACTATCTAAATACAAAGGCTTGCTGCCTTCAAAGTACTCACTGTCCAATAGAGAGGCTCACTTCCTACAGATACAAAAGAGAACAAAAGATCTACAACTACAATTAAAGCACATTTGTAGGATTGCAAAAACCTTTATTTTACTACCTTCAACAAACTAAAAAAAAGTTATCACAACTCACTCACACACATTTCTACTGATTTGTGGCATGCTTTCATCACTTTGCATCTCACTGTCATACATCTCTTCACAATTCATCTTTCTTTATAACTATTCTCAATCTTAGAAACATTTACCAAGGTTGGCCACAATACATCATTTCATAAATTCAAATTAGGTCGGAAACTCTAAATTCCCATGGTGGAAAGGAATAAGGGTGGACCAATAAAACATATAACCAAGACCACAAATAATATTCTTGATTAAATTTTATTCCTCGAATAAAGTGTAAATAGTAGGTCAGCCAAACCTAACGAAAACACAAATACACATTAGTGTACATGATTCCCAACCAAAAGATGACATGTGGACACCACAACACACTTCCTTAAGCATGATAATACATTTCAAAGCCTTCTAGATACATCCGCAAAAAGAACAATAGGCTTCAATCATGAATTTATTTCATCAGACAATTTGGACTATGCAGATAGACCCAAGCATATTGAACCATGATTTCAGGATCTCCAAACGTCAAATCTATTCACAAAAGCATAGGAAATTCCTTCACAAAATATATTCCATATCCACAAGATCTCAAAAAAATAGAGAAAAAATGCAGAGCAACAATATTTCTCCTAGTCCATAGAATAATGACTTTTCCAGTAGAACACACATACTGGTGGACACAAATTTCATGTACCAACTCACCAGAAGCTGAAACTTAGCATATATCACCATTAAATCACCTTTATCAAACCTTTAGGTCCGCACAAGCATAGGATCAACATAGTATAAATGTAGAGCACATACCAGAGCACAATCTAAATACATTCCTTCTTCTGACTTTACTTTTATATTAATTTTCTCAAAAGCACTTGGAAGCTCATCAACGCATCACATCTACAGCTATATAAGATAGTTCCATGTACTTGCAACATCTCAATAGCATCTCAATCATACATATACAATCTACAACATATTGAACTATGTTGACATCAATGAAAAAATCAATGACAACACCACCAAACAAGCTCATACTTGCAACAACTATTGGGTGTAAAATAATCAACAAGGGAAATATCTTAGGCCTATGACAATTTTTTTTTGTGATTGTGCATCTTGTGAAACATTTTTTTTGTGGATAATTAGCCAGATGGTTTGTTTATTGTGCTAGATTATCTACCTACTTCCATTTATGGCATGAGAATCCTATCCACTAGTATTGATTATGATTGGCCTCTATTGATATGGAATACTTTTTTTGTGTTAGATTGATCCTAGGTGATGAATTTTAAATTTGAATAGTGTTACAATTTGGTTTGATTCCATAGGTTTATATATTGTATAAGGTTATAATTTTCTGAAGGGGTTGGTTCTTCTTGTAGTTTTTGAAGGTTGTGTAGGTGTAGATTTTTTTCTATGGTTTCAACTCACACCTTTTCTAATCATAGGATGGATATGGATTCATGGGGTATGTGGGGGATTAGATGCATGTATATATGTTGTGTACAAAATGTATCCATTCATGTTTATATTTCTATAGGAAGGTATTTTATGGTTGTAAATACTTCCCTTGCCATATTCACTTGTATGATTGTAACATGCAATTGGTGAATATAACAATATTTTAAATATTACAATCTTTGGAATGACATTTTCCATGTTTCAAATGCACTATATAACACTCAATTTAGATGAATAATTATTCTATTTGTATAATATTTTTTCTTTGATGGAGTATGCGTCCAAATCAATTCTTATATGTTTCCTTTAATGGTTCTCTTTCTTGTCACCTATGACTTTATAACCCATTGGATCCACTAGTCTCTAGTCTACCTAGCTAATCTCAATTCATCAATAAAAAAACATAAATCAATAGTATAGGAGTAGGAATAGTTTGTATACATTCATAACCTCATGATATAACTAGGGATCAATCTTCATTAAGCCTCAAATTAATGTATTGTATGTATTTTACATTGTTTACTTGGTTTACTGATAGTCTTTGGGGACAAGTAGGTAGGTTGGGTTTGGCTATATCATTTAATTATTTTTTGTTCATTATATGTGATTTCAATAGATGTTAAGGTATATCCCTAGGAACAACCTCGTGAATCTAAGATGATCTTATAGATTAGGATATAAAACAAACTATCATAGAGTTAGACATTAACCCTCCATAGTTTGTTGATGGGATGATCTAACTTATATGATAAAAAATGTAGCCTTGTGAGTGATATTTTTCTCTCGGAAGTGGAGCAGCATTTTTTAGCATCAACATAAGGGTATATGCATAAGATAAAATTTAGAGGGAGGTGGAATAATATAGAAGGGTTAATATACCAAGAGGAGATAATGGAACATAGGGTGAAATGAGAGAGGGTACAATGGGATGAGAATAAAAGGGGATAATTGAACATAATATGAACTAGTAGAGACTAGTGTGATGGGATAGGAGAGGATCATGAAATATAGGGTAAAATAATATATGTTAATGGAATATATTATAGGATATGTATTCTTTATGTATAAACAAGGCTATATTTATTAACCTATTGGTGTGTTGACTATTTAGTCCTCAAGACTTTGATTTATAAAAATATTTTAAGGTGCAGTTGAAATACATCATTTTGGTACATTATATGGGATTTTATTTTTAGTTATGGATTTATGAAGCATGATTAATAATGAATGTTATTAATACATTGAAATCTACATTTTGAAATGTTATAAAAATATGTGATCAAGGCATCATTTTACTTTAAATTATCCTTCCACCACCATTTTAAAATATTTAAATGTACTTTTCACATTTAGGAGTATTTTTGGGCCCACCCTCTTTTATGGTTTAGAGTAATAACTTGTGTTATATATTTTGTGAGAATAGAGTTGATTCAAATTTCAATATGCCTTCTTAAATTTATTTGCAAGTTGCACATGTGTACACAAAGTTAAGGGGATCTATGTGAAGTGGTACAAAATATTTTTCATATTTTATTGCATGGATTTTTTTTTTGATACTATAGGGGTGTCCCCACAACCCAGCCGGGCTGTCTAGAAGCCCTTACCTTAAGTACCTGAGGTGAGCTAGGGTGAGAATAGGATTATAATCTTGCATTTTTTTTAAATTTTCCTATTTATAACCTTAGAGAAACACCCTCTTAGATTTCTAAGAACCTAAAGAAGAAGAGCACATGGCATTTCTTATCACTTGATGCCTAATTTTCCTTTGTCTAATAACAACTCTTACCTTTATATCAAATTTAATGTAATTGACTTATCATGTTTGTAGACATGCAAAATTAACATTCTACATTCGATTAGGTTTATTCATTAACTAAACTAGATCTTGCATTAGGTCCATTCATCACTTTCATCCATTCATTAATCTCATCTCCTAAGGTCATCTGTTTAAAATCAAATAAACATTATCATCAACCTTTTAATAAATCAAATGGCCATTTAATCAAATCCCAAATCATATTCCATCATTTTCTAAATAAATCAAATATCAAAGTCCTAAAAGTCAAACTCACCTAATCATCATTA
Source organism: Sequoia sempervirens (assembly GCA_007258455.2). Classification (NCBI taxonomy): domain Eukaryota; kingdom Viridiplantae; phylum Streptophyta; class Pinopsida; order Cupressales; family Cupressaceae; genus Sequoia; species Sequoia sempervirens. The sequence goes on along the minus strand of VDFB02105785.1, from coordinate 164,219,132 downwards.
AACTAACATAATCATCATTGATTTAATCTAACCATGATTAAATACTAATCTCACCCACTTGCATTCTCTAGATATCTCCACGTGCACAAATAAATCAATTTATTGATTTATTAAAAAAGCCCTCATTTTCACTCAACATGACAAGTTGATTTATCCCTCCAACATGGCATTTATTGCCCTTTTTCTTGTTCCCCTCTCTAAATTTATTGCCAAATTTGAATTTAAATTCTCCCTCTCATGGGCACTCTTCCAAAATCTTGCACAACCATTGGCCTATCACCACTTGACAAGTGTCCTCTTCTCATTGGTGGATCTTTAGTCCCACATTCACCATCTTGGCCAATCTATCATCAAGAAAATCTATAAAAGAAGGTCTTCATCCTCATTAATCCATCCACAAATCTCATGCAAGGTTACTCTCTTGATTTGAGAACTCATCTTGCTCATCATATCCATTGAATTTACATCATCTTGAGCTTTGATCAAGGATTGGGAAAGGGTCACTTGGACATGTGACACCAATCCACTATGGAATGGGTAACTTGTGGTTGCTTTCATAATGCTTGTAGTTTTCTTTCATCCTTTGTTGCATTTTTTCAAGCATTTGCAAGGTATTTCATAGGAGTGTTCTTGAAGGATTTGTAGGTACTAACCCTTGTTTGAAGTTAGTGTTTGCAGATTTCAAAAGCACACTCACAATTTGGTGCTGGAGGGAGGGCTGTTTGGTTTGTTAATCCAATTTATATGATAATGTTTGTGCAAATTTAACAAATGCAGATCTTAGTATTGGTTTTTAAAATTTCTTTGTTCATGACTGATTGATTTATGTCTTTAAACAATCCAAGGGTTTTTTGTAAGACATTAAAATCAGATTGTTAATGTCGTTTGTTTATGCCATGTGAATAAAATCTCTTTCAACACCCTTTTCAGCTATGCTATAAAAATGCAGGTGGCTGTGTTGATGGACCATTAGTGAGTAGAGAGGAAAAGTAAAGCCACTTTGAGTATCATCTATTTAGAACTCAAAATTCTTGAAAAAAGATAGGGATGAATTCTATTTAAACCTTGTGGAAGTTGCTTTTACACTGGTCATTTGAAGCCAAATTACCAAGATGCAACTATTGAGAAATTTTCCCTCTGCCAACAAATTTGCATAGTAGAAGAGGATATCATGATTGCTGGCAATGTTTGATTAAGCTCACCATGTTTTGTGGTTCATAAATTTCTCATGATTCACATATTTCTCACCTTCTATTCCAGTAGTAATTTCATTGAACTTTTTGATAGCCACAACTATGCCATTTGAAAATACTCCTTTATATATTGTGCTTGAACCATCGCTATCAAGCTTTATATAGTGTGCTTCATATCATTTGCATATCATTTTGATGTTGTTCAAAAGGTTGAAGAACGTGGCTTTACACATGCTTATAGCATTTGCTTAAAATTTTTTACACGCCTTTTTCTAAAACAAACTGTTTTCATTGATAGCACATGCCTAAAAATTTTACACGCATTTTAAGTTCATTTTGCACATATCCTTTAGTCCTGAGACCACCTTTCCATGAGGCTAACTGTCAAAAAGTTCACACGCCTTCAGTTCTTTAAGCACGTGGCAAGGCTATTGATAGTCCATCTCTCATTAATTTTCACCAACCAATGCTTGCTCTTGAAGGAATACATAGTGGCGGTAGAAGTTATTTTTTTGAAAAAGGTATGACGTTTCATATCTTTTGCTTGGTCAGCTAAAACGCTTTGGTCTTATGGTGCTCTGTGATTAGATGTTGAACTACTAGCTCGTCAATTCAATTGAATGCATATGTTACTCTTTGGTGGATATTATAGCATAGTTAATTCTAGCTTTATATCAGAGGGAAAAAATTTGTACATTGAATCTGGTAGCAGTTAGCGAACTTACTAATTTTGAAGAGATGCATATGTCCTATAAGTTTTTAAATTGCATCAATGCTTTTATTGACTTTCTTAATCACTATTTGTCATTAATATGGAAATGTTTATCATGAAAACTTGGTTGCGTAGAATTGATATATAGTCATGAGATCAACCTTCAATGCCACGTCCCTACATTGTAGCATCGGCTGGCAATTTCTTCAGAAATGAATAAACTTGGTGCACCTGGCTTGGAGGTAAAAATTATGAACAGATAGGAACTGTCAGGTAAACAACATTTTGTACACTTGGATCTAGGTTTGATATCACATGCATTTATATCAAAAAGAGATGGTTGTAAAGAAGGCGAGTTTCCATCAGGAGATAATTGAAAAGGCGTACCTCAATCCGCTCTTAATATCTAACCACATAGGGTTCTTGAGATAGCCTGCCAAGTAGCTAACCAACGAAGTAAACAGGATCTGCACTTCATTTATTATTCGAGACTTACCATAAATACAATGATCTTTGGAGGATATTGCAAGTTTTGTTGGATTTAAACTTATGGCTAAATAGTTAGTTGATTCTTTCACATACACTTATGAATGTATTTGAAATTGTGAACTCATTTCTTAAAGATATTGTTTAGAACAAGTAGCCACTCATGTCTGACATTTATTTTTCCTAGGAAAGATACCATTTATGGAGTATAATCATAGAAAATACTCATTTATGTTACTTGGTCTTTCTCATTTGTGATTTTGGTTAAGGATAAGTGAAGGGGATTTGAAATCCTACTTAAAATTGTTGCAAATGTTTATGTATATTTAAGTTATGACTTTAAGTAATGATTTGTGTCATTAGTTTAAAATCATTATTCTTTTTCATTTAAAATCATTATGTCATTAAAGTCAATGCTTAAAATGATCTTTATTAACTTGATTTTTCTTAATAGGTAAAACAAAAATGAGGAAAGCGAAGGTACAAAGGAAAACAAAGACAAACAAAAGTGAACAAGGTACAAACGAAGGAAAGAAAGGAGAAGGCTAGCAAAGGAAAATGAAAGGAGGAGGATATTTTGAAAAAAAACCAAAGTGTTTTTAAATGCTTTAAGTGTTTGTTCAACGCTTCTTCAAGAAATTGTTTGTCTTTTAATTTTTAGGACACTAATTCTTGTTTGGGTTTAAAAATAATACTTTGTTTTTTTTTTGCAAAGGCTAAAATGAACTTTAGGCTCACAACGTACTAGATTTTGTTTGGGATTAACAAATTGAACAAGGCAATTTCTCACACTCCATTTGGTGCTCTAAAAAAATGAATCAAACTATTGCTTTGAAGGATAAAATGAATGTGTGCTTTCATCGTTTTGTAATTATTTACACAAAGTAATATCATCAAAAGACGTATGTGCTTCTCTCACGCCTCACGAAAATCTTGGAATCAAAAGGCTTTTGGTGACATTAAGTTGTGTAAATAATTTCCCATACACACTTCAATTTGGGTTTTTAAAATTGAACAAAACACTTTGTGAGTGTGAGTTAGGTATATCACGTGTGTTCTCCCTTTGTTTCTAAACGAAGGTCGATCGAACTACGGGTGTGCTTGCTCGCTATTGTTTACCCTTAGAGGGGCCTGCCAAAGAGACACATTTGAAAGGAGAACTCGAAAGTGACTCCAATTGGTTTTTCATTCGGGCTGGTATACAAATGGATAAGACTAAACTATCAAGTCCTCATGGTATGTATGCCTTAGCTGTACAGTGTCTTTTAGAATGGGGTACTACCATAAAATGTATAAGAGCCCCTAGTAGGATTGATTAAAGCCTTTAGTGGCTTGTTGGATGCTTGCAAGGTGCCATGTCCCTGATGTTGTGTCATTAAGAACCTTATTTATAGTAGCCATCTAGTCCATCCAAATGAGTTTATCAAAGTGGTGCATTGTAACTTAGATTCCAAGAAGTTACTTGCCATGTCTGATCTTGGTTGAAATATAGAGGTTAAGACTTCATTCTTAACATGCCTTTATATTTTATCCTTGGTTGGATGTAAAATCATCTTTTCTACTACAAAGGGCATGAGGCAAGCCCACTAAGAAAAATGTACCAATTGAGCTAGGATGTTAGATTGCTTGTAAACACAGTGTTGTATTCGAAAACATTTGCAAACAAACACTTAACAATATCATTCAAATTTCAAACCCTTTTTGGAGATAAATTTCATTGACTTAATCCATATGTTATTGCTTTCCCTTGGGATTCACATCCTTAGAGGTTTCTAAACATTGGATTATATCTCAATTTGTCTCCTTAAGTAGACAATAGGAAACCCTTGCCTTAAGTTCATTAAATTTTTACATAACATATCTTGTGGAGTTTGAAGAAATTAAGATCTTTGGACATCTTAGTTTGAAACTTTAATCAAAGAGAGTGTTTTTGGTAAAATAAAGACATTAAGCAAAGCTAAACAAAATTAACTTTCATATGTGTTGAAGACTCACAATTCCCAAAGCAAAAATCATTGAAAATGAATGTTCAAAAGAAATTAGTCCTTGGTTACAAAGGTCTTTAGGAAGCATGTGCATGCTCTTCAATACATAGATCTAGGCAAACAAAGTGGTTTTTTTTAGGTTCATCTAGGGATCAAATCAAATCAAAATCCTTTTCATCCATCCTTCAAAACATCAAACATCAAATCCATCTCACAAATCATCTTTTGGAAAATCTTGAATTCATCCTTGATACTAGGCATTGTGGAAAAAAATAAAAATCATCCAAAAAAATTGTGAGCAAGTCCTTGAAATTTTTTATCAAAACACCTTTTGGCTAGGCATGTGTAGATGCATCCTTTTGCATATACTTAGTCAAAGTTATCAAAATCATCTTGTCTAACTTAGTGTATGTGGATGAATCCTTCTTCATATACTTAGTGAAACTATCATCTTATTTGGATAGGTGTGGGTAGATGCATCCTTCTCCTCACACATATCCAAATTATCATCCTTTGAACAAAACTATCTCTTAGATCATTATCAAACATCTTAGGGTCCTTTTGTTGAAATTCGAAAAAAAAATCAAAATCAAAATCAAAGACAAAATCCAAAATCCAATCAAATCCAAGTCCTAAAGCCTAGTGTCTCATTCAAGATTTATCAAAAGCCAAAACATTCATACCATTCATCATCATATCATCACCTTTGATCCCCAAAAAAAGCATACTAAAACTTTCACTTTGGGACATAAAATAGAGATTAATCCAAAGAATCAAGAGATTCATCTCCCATATTCTCAAAGATCGATCCCCATTTTATGGTTCTAACTAGATCTCAATACAAGAAGAGTATGGAAGCCAACAAGAAACACTTGCTTTAAGTGATCTTAGCCAAACCACTCTTGAAATGAATCCCATTGGGGATGGAAATCTCACAATTAGCCTTCCAACATAATCACAAAACCCACAAGAGGAAACCCATGGAGAGGATCTTACCTTTGGAATGTCTCATGAAGAAATAGCGGAAATGCTCCAAAATCCAGACAACCATGGAATCATCAACATCATGATGAGACTTAACCCCTCATTGTACATGCTTGAACTAGCAAAACAAGGGGCCAAGTTTCCTTCGGATTTTGATGTGAGCACTATAGTAGAGACATCTTTTCCACCAATCTCATCCACCATCCCCATTTCATCTACACCCCCATCTCAAAACGTCATAGAGAATATCCCACAAATCACAACATCATTTTCTCCAACTCAACCCAACGTTAACAAGGGAAACACATTTCTCAATGCTCTTCAATCACATCCCCTTGTTAATAATCTAAACTTGGATGTAAACACCACATTGGAACAAAACATCCCCCAAAATCCTTTGCACAAAAATGTTCCTCTCACCTTACACTATGACCCATCATCAACATTCTTTCACGGAGCACCTCAAATCACCCTCCTCACAAATTCACAAGAGGAGGGAGACATGTTCGGACCAGGGGGTATTTTCAACACCACAACACTCTCGCAAGGATTCACCCCCTTACATTTCCACCTATCCCACCATTGCCATTATCATCCACACCACTTCTTGGTTTGGGGTTGCCGCCCCTAACAAGTATCAATCAAACCGCTATCCCAACTATCAATCAAAGCATCACACCAAATGCTAAGAATTTATCCTTGATATCACAACAACAAATAATAAATACACAAGAAATGGCAACACCATCAAACACACCCTTAACATCACAAAGCATGGTCTGACAAGGACCAATAACATCAATACCATTATCCAACATGCAAAATATCAACACAACATCATCATCTACCACCATTCCAAATCCACCACCACCTCCACCACCACCAACGTTCACCACATCAAACCAATTTGACGTAGCATTGCAAGCCGCTTTTCAAAGAGGATACCATCAAGTGTAGAAACAAAAAGTTGTGCAACAAGCCGCTGAAGATGCACAAGCTGCCAAAGTTGCACAAGCCACATTACAAGCACAACAAGCACAACAAGCCCAAGCTTTATTGCAACAGAAACAACAACAAGCCACCCAAGCTGCACAAGCATTGGAAGCACAAAGAGTCACTCAAGCACAACTTTTATTGCAGTAACAAGCAACACAAGCGCAAGCACAAGCACAAGCACAACAAGCACAAGATCAAGCACAACTTCTTGTACAAGTAGCACAAATGCAAGCATATCAGCAAGCACTAAAGGAATACCAAGAGTAGCAAGAAGCAACAGAATTGGCAACCCAACAACAAGCGTTGTGGGAACAACAACAAGCAAAACAACAAGCGTTATTAGAACAGCAACAAGCGCAATAGCAAGCACAACAACAAGCGTTGTTGGAACAACATCAAGCACAACAACAAGCAAAAATCCTAGCACAACAACAACAAGATCAACAACAAGCATTATTCATCCAAAAGCAAGTAGAAGCCTACTTCACCCGCCACAACATACCGATACCATCAAACAATGCACCAACCAACCCATCCATCCAAACTATGATTGCAACACCTCAAAACACATTCATCCCACCCCCTGATCCCTAAAGCGATGTAATGACACAACTTAGGTTGTTATCACAACAAGTGCTCGACCTTCAATCAGGGCAAACAACCCAAATATAGAGAAACTTGTGTCCCTATCCATTTGATAGGATCTAGACATGCAACCATTCCCTAAGGGATTTGAAATCCCCAAATTTGATAAATATTGAGGTATGGGAAACCCTGAAGATCACATTAGGGAATTCTAGGTTCATTGTATGGAGGTCACATATGATGATACTTATCTAATGTAGCTATTCCTTAGGAGCTTGGTAGGCCTCACTATAGAATGGTTCTCTCACTTACCCGCAGGCATTAGAACATTCCAAGAAATTATAGATGCATTCATTAAGAACTATGTAGGTAACATTACAATGGATGTTAGTCTTGAAGAACTCTTAGCTCTAAAACAAGGAAAGAATGAATCTTTCACTTCATTCCTTCAATGATGGCAATCCAAGGCCAATCAGAGCAAGTGGACTATGCCAGAAGAATAAGTCTGCACAATCATCACCAACCTTGAAAGCCGCTTGTCATTTCATCTCAAGGTTTAGGGAATCACCACCTATGATCAACTAATCTCCAAGGCGCTTAGCATCGAAAGGGCGCTTAGCATCGAAAGAGCCCTTGCAACCCAACCCGCCGAATCAACGTCATATCATGAATAGAAAAACAATTTCCCACCATCAAATTACAATGATAAACCTCAAACATGGGAAAGAAACAAGAACATCACTAATGATGGCGTCGTCGATGCCAAAGTAGTCATTAGTGGTCCATGCAAAAATACACCTGCACCACAAATCCAAAATCAATTCCAAAACACACATCACACAACATATCAACCCAATAACAATCCTACTATCAATAACCTTAATGATCAAAGAGGACCACCCCAACGCAAATCTTATCCCAAATGTAAATACACCATTTTGGGGGAACCATTGGAGGACATAATGAAAAAGTTGATTGCCAAAAAACTCATCTAGCCTCCTCCATTCAAAAATTACCAAGAACCCGATGTCAAACCCCCTTGGTACAACGAGAATCAACTTTGTGAATTTCACAAAATAAAAGGCCACACCACAAACAATTGTGTGAGACTTAAAAATACCATCCAAGATCTCATTGATAAAAGAATCATAGATGTGGAACAACCTATGAGCAACCAAGATCTTAAAATCTACATGAATTCGATGCTGAATCATGGCAACAAGGGGAATAACAAAAAAGATAAAGGAAAAGGCAGTGTAAATCATGTATATGAAGCAGTTGTCGCATCCCTAAATGAAGATTGCATGGTCATCACCATCAAGGGTGCCTATGTCAAAGATTGTGGAGTCACCATAAGAGGTAGAAAAGTAACCATTGCAGGATCATCCCAACCAAATAAAGCTCCATCTAGATCCGCTCCTAATGGTTACAATGTTGTGGATCAACTCAAAAGAACACCAGTACACATCTCCATCATGGAGTTGTTGAAAATATCATTGGCCCATAGGAAAATTCTTGAGGAAGCATTAGCTTCATTCACTGTCCCTGTAGACCTAGATGCAGAATAATTCCAAGCTATGGTTGGAAACATCATAACACCTAATCTCCTTACATTTTTTGACCAAGATTTTCTCACCCAACCATCTCACAATGGTGCACTTCACTTGGAGGTCATTGTGAACAAGAGAAAAATCAAAAGGGTTTTGGTGGATGGAGGTGCAGGTTTGAACATCTGTTCTCTCAGCCTTATCAAGCAACTAAAAATAGTAGAAGATTCCATTGAAAAAGGTAAAGGAATCACAATAAGAGCATACAATGACCAAGAAAGAGTGTCTCAGGGCACAATCAAACTCTCTATTCAAGTAGGGCCGATGCTTATGGAAACTACTTGTCAGGTCTTGGACCTCGATTTTCCATATAACATCCTCTTGGGATGCCCATGGATCCATGCGATGAAAGTCATAGCATCAACCTTCCACCAATGTGTGAAATTCACACATAATGGACAAGAGGTTACCATCCATGGAGATCCTGAACTGTTTTCATATTGTAAAAATTTTGAGGCCAAGTATTACAAAATCCCCCAGGTACCAAAGAATGATGAGGGCCCATCCATGTCATACATTGACCTTGCCACTCTCACGTCCACTTCTGCGATAAAGACACCCACCATCACCGCAATTCCCACCATCTCCAACATCAAAATCATCATTCAGGAAGACGATTGTGGAAGCTATAGGCTCCCTAATAATGCTTTTGTGATAGGAGAATTACCACAATCTCCTAGATCATGAGGATGCCCACAACAAAATCAAGATTTCACATGTCAAACGTCTCTTGAAGATTATCCTGAATTCATAAGGTGGGGAGATCTTGGCCAAGAGGACATTGAGGCAGACCCATCTCACATGCTATACCAAGATGAAAGACCAATAGCTAATTTACCAATGGATGAAAGAAGCAAAGGTTTCCAAATGATGCTCGCAATGGGTTATGACAGAAATCAAAGATTGGGACAAAATGACAAGGGCCTTATAATACCTATCATGCTTGAGACGCGACCCAGAACAAATCTTGGCCTTGGATGTACCCCTCCGAGGATAACCATATGTGGCCGAGGTCCTCTAGTTAGAGCAGTTATTGACTCTCCTTAGCTAGTACTGGTACAAATACACTCACCAATAGTCACAAGCACCAACACACATAACTTTATAACTAGGCCCTAGATGTTAGTAGCAATGATGAGGATGCCTTGACCAACCTACCTAGGTTATTTGAGGATACCTCCCTTTGCATGATCAGTACCTTGTCTTTTGAGCCCAACCATCAAGACCATGAAATCCGCTTAGTGTATCCCCAATTGATCGATTATGACCAACAAGGACCACCAGTTCTTGACACTTTCAAAAATGATGAAGCACTCTTAGAATTTATGGGATTGAGGGATAACATTCTAGACAGAGATCATAAGGTAGGGTTTATAATGGAATTAGACACATAGGCCTATTACGGGGAAATGATTGAATCCTTCAGTCGCAAAAGTGAGAAACTAAGAATCAAATCCAAGTCCTTGAGTGAAAACCACATTGTGGCACTCTCCTACAAGACAAAAGTAAAAATAAAGGATGTATCCAATGGTGAAAACCTCTTTGAGGCACCGGAGGATGAAGGATTCAATCTTCCCCTAAGAGCTATCCATCAGGAGAAGTCAACACTTTTGGTTGAAAAATGCAACCCTATCAACCTAGGAATAGAGGAGACTCTGCATATAACATTCTATGCGGAATCACTATTAACAGAAGAACAAGAACTCCTAGCAGCATTTCTAAAGGAAAGAAAAATAAATTTTGCATGGAGTTATGCTGATATGCCAGGACTAGATCCAAAAAATGTGGTTCATCATTTAGCAGTGTATCCCGATGCAAAGCCTATCAGACAAAAGCTTCAGAAAATGCATCCTTAGATAGCCCTATTGGTCAAAATGGAGCTCAAAAAGTTGCTAGATGCAGGATTTATCCGACCAATTGATTATCTAGAATGGGTTTCAAATCTAGTACCTATTTCAAAACCTGATGGAGCCATTTGAATATGTACAGACTTCAGAGATCTAAACAATGCATGTCCAAAAGATGATTTCCCACTTCGCAACATCGACATGATAGTAGACATGACAACAGTGCATGAAATGCTACTACTAATGGATGGATTCTTAGGATATAACCAAATCATGATAGCAAAAGAAGATCAACACAAGATGACATTCACTTGTCCATGGGGGACATACTACTGGAACATGATGCCATTTGGCCTGAATAATGCAGGAGCAACCTATCAAAGGGCCATGACACTAATATTCCATGACATGATTCAAAAAATAGTCGAAGACTATGTTGATGATATTCTAGCTAAGTCCAGAAAAAGACAAGATCATATAGCAAACCTAAGTGCTATCTTTGACAAACTGGAAGAATACAAAGTTAGACTCAACCCTAAGAAGTGCATCTTTGGTGTGCAATTAGGTAAACTGCTAGGATACATAGTCTCCATGAGGGGTATCAGGGTGGATCCTATAAAAGTCAAAGCAATCCTCGAGATGGAAGCACCAAGGAATTTAAAACAACTGTGAGGTCTCCAAATAAGGCTCCAATCCATTAGAAGGTTCATAGCACAACTGGCAGATAAGCAGAACCCATACTCTCACCTACTCCACAAGGAGGTAGCATATAAATGGGATACAAAATGTGAAGAGGCATTCAACAAAATAAAGGAATATCTACTGACACCGCCAGTCTTAATGCTGCCCATTCCAAGGAAGCCATTGATCCTATATGTGTTAGCAATAGTAGTAGCCCTTGGGGCTCTCCTAGCCCAACATGATAAAAATGGAACTGAGAGGGCTATCTACTATATCAGTAGAACAATGGTGGGTCACGAGCTAAAATACTCCATCAAAAAAGCTACCCTCATAGTAGTGTTTGCATCCCAAAAATTTAGACATTACATGTTGGCACATAAGATAAAGCTCATTGCAAAAATTGATCCCCTCAAGTATCTTCTATCAAAGGCAATGCTCACAGGCAGAATGGAAAAATGGGTAATGATACTCTCAGAGTATGATATCGAGTATGTAGAGAGGAAAGCCATTAAGGGTCAAATTATTGTAGATCAACTAGCAGAAGCACCCATTTATTCTGAGAACCCTCTTGTTTTAGAATTCCCAGATGAATCCATCTTTAACATCAACATAGCTAATCATTGGAAACTGTACTTCGATGGTTCATATACACAACATGGATCAGAAGTCGGTGTCTTCTTCATCACCCCACAAGGAGACTGCATACCAAAGTCATACAAATTGGCATTTCCTTGCACTAACAAGATAGCAGAATACAAAGCATTGACTATAGGCCTCAGGATAGCAGTACAATGGAACATCACAACCCTCAAGATGTATGGAGACTCTCAATTGATCATAAATCAGGTCAATAACGAATATTAGACTAAGGATGACAAGCTAACTCCATACAAGAAATTGGTGGAGACTCTTAAGGAATCCTTCATTAACATAACATTTGAGAAAATTCCAAGAACCAACAATAGAGAAGCATACACCATGGCTACAATTGGGTCTCTAGTAGACATCCCTCATAATGTACCAAAATATAAATTTCTAATCGATCAGCTTCTCGTTCCCATATTCAAGGTACTAAAATTAGAATATGTGTGTGAAATTGTTGGTCTTGGCGATCCTTGGTATCATGACATCTATACATATCTTCGAATAGGAGTCATACCCGCTGACCTGCCATCAAACCTAAAATGAACCTTTGTCAAAAAGGCATCTAGATTTGTCATCCTAGGAGATACCTTATACCATAGAAGCATAGAAGGTACCTTACTACAATGTCTAAATGTTGAGGAGGGATTAACTGCTCTAATCGAAGTTCATAACGGCAGATGTGGCTCACACTTGAGTGGAATGACCATCGCCAAGAAACTACTGAGGATGGGGTATTATTGGCCCACAATGGAACAGGAAGCACATGATCATGCCAGAAAGTGTCTACAATGTCAGCACCATGGGGACTTCATCCATGCTTCAGCTCAAGAGCTCCATCCCATCATCATGCCATGGCCCTTCTCACAGTGGGGACTCGATCTCATTGGCAAAATCTCACCTACCTCATCCAATGGCCATAAATTCATCATCACTACAATTGAGTACTTCACAAAGTGGGTGGAGGCCATACATATGACCTATATTAGTGGAAAGTGGATCTCAAAATTCATCCTAAACTATCTCATTTGTCGTTATAGTGTCCTAGAAGCCATTATCTCAGATAATGGGACACCATTCAAGAACCAGGAGGTTCATGACTTGTGCGAGAAATTCAAAATCTAGCATCGCTTTTCCACCTCGTACTATCCCTAAGGCAATGGCCAAGCAGAAGCCACAAACAAAACCATTTTGAAAATCCTTAAGAAAATAGTCAATGACACAGGTCATGATTGGCATCTACTACTTAATCCTGCCCTTTGGGCCTATCGAACCAGCATCCACACACCCACTAGTGCCACCCCTTTCTCCTTGGTCTACGGATCAAAAGTCGTAATTCCCATTGAGATCAAGCTCCCATCCCTCAGGATATCACTGCAAAACCTCATTACAGATGAAGAGTATTGAGTGTCAAGATTGAACAAGATAGAGCTACTAGATGAGAAACACATAGATACTTTAAATCATCTGCAAGTCTACCAAAATAGACTTAAACGAAGCTACAACAAGAAAATCAGAACTAGAACTTTCCAAGTCAGAGAACTGGTCTTAAAAGAAAATCAGAAGAATGTCCCGAATCCTAGCAGCAAAGGCAAGTTCGAAACCAATTGGTTAGGGCCTTTCATTGTCACAACAAGCTATAAATCAAGGCCATATCAGCTATCAACACACGAAGGGGAACCCTTGCAGGAGCCCATGAATAGCTTCCATCTCAAAAAGATTTATGCCTAATTCTATCAGCTATAAAACCAAAAAATCCAAAAAAATTAGAAAAAGTCCTAAAAAAATGGTTACTTTAGCGAAAACCCCAAAAATAGGTGTCTTGGTAACAACAAAAAAAATCAAAAAAGCAAAAAATCAAAAAAATATCAGAAAAAAGATCAAAAATAGTAAAGAGAAAAAAACTGTCCTTTAGTGAAAACCACTTTGGTGGCACTTTGGGCAAGTACCTTAGTGAAAACCTAGCAAATAGGCACCTTGTGTAAATAAGCACTTTCCATCCACCTGGAAAAATTGGCAAGTACCTTGGTGAAAACCTAGCATCATCCCTCCATTTCACTTCCACCATTCATCACATTCATATCTCCATCCATTACACATTCACTTGCATTGGCATCATAGCTTGGTCTTGTGTTCGTATCATGATCCCTCCAAGTACTACTCGGCCCATCTTCAAGGTCAATTTGTCTAGCATTTATTGGGGTAATCTATTGCATCATGCTGGGGGTATGTTCTCATTGGATCAAATTTGTGTATGGTCTTAAGGTCCTCAAAATCAGAAAATCCAAAAATATCAGAAAATCCAAAAATCCAAAAACATCAAAACATCAAAAAATCTAAAAACAGCAGATAATTAGAAAATCCAAAAAACTTTCAAAACATATCAAAATCTAAAAACAGGTCAAAAAGTCATTCAAAAAGCCAAAAACAAGGTCTTCTTGTCAAACTACGTTGTCTCTGAGCTTGAATGTAGGCAAGGTTGATCTTTGATCATCCCCTGAGACATTTAGGTCAGTCCTATAGGAGTTCGTCATAATAAACTGGCATGTCATCATGCATATCATCATCTGTAAATTAGTCAAGTTGTCACTCAAACTACGTGGTCTCTGCGTGTATAACGTAGGCAAGGCTAATCTATTGATCAACCCCCGAGGCCCCTAGGATAGGTCTTTAGGTTAGTATCTTGGTCAAAATCTCAGAAAATCCCAAAAACATTGAAAAACTGAAAATCAAAACATTTGTAAATCTTTGAAAAATACCAAAAACAGCCTCAAAACATTGCAAAACATAAAAAACATCCAAATATTTGAAAAAATCCATCCGCCTCATCTCACTTGCACCCGCAATAAACACCATTCATAATAAAGTGATCGCCATCCTCAACCTTCGGTGAAACAGTTAGAAACAAGTCTAGCAGGTTAAAAGTAAATCTCAAAAGCATCAAGTCTCAAGTCTCAGTCAGTACATAACAAGTTGGTCAAGTCTTTGTGTTGATAGTCCATCATCCAAATAGTCTCATATCAATCATTTGATAACATCATGTCCTAGGATGAATCCTTCCTACAAGGGACATTATTTATCAGAAAGAACACTTTGGATAAATGAAATGATGTGCCGCCATCCACTAACATGTCCTAGGATGTATCCTTCCTATAATGGGCATTATCTTTTGGCAATAAGTTTTAGTTCTTATCCTTAAAAACACATTCCCTTTTGGTTAGTGGTATTGAAGAACATCAACTTGTTTGTGTGCTTTATCTTTTTCTTTTGACTTATCTTATTGCGCTCAGTCCAAGGACCTCTTGATGATATTCGAATGAATGATTTAGAGAGATAGGAATGGGGCAACATCATTATCCTTTTGTCTACTATGCTTGTTGGACGTTCTTGTAAAATAACTTGGTGAATACTTTCTTTGTTAGACATGTATAGAGGATGTTTTGGACAGCTTGTTGACTATTGCATTGATTGGTTATACTTTTTTGTGTTTTGGTCCGAGATGTAATTTCTAAAGTGCATCCTAGCAAGGTCTCCGTATGTCAGGTGTGAACAAGAATACTCCTATCTATTTGTCAAGTCAAAGTCCATCACACTAAGTACAATGCCATCCTGGTCCTTTATACCTTGATGCATCATGCTTAGGCTTGTTATCAAACATAAAGTAAGTGACCCTTTTAAAATCCCAATCCTTGATAAGAAAATCATTCATTTCTCATCATCATCTCTCATAATGTTGGCTTGTCAGACCCTCTTGTCATCATCTAATATCTTCCACACTAACATCATAGCATGAATAGTTAATCATCATCACCAATTCATCCATCAAGCATCCATCATGCATCCATCGTGCATTCATATCATCATCATAATATAGATTTGTTAGTCTAAGCATCGACATAAATCATACATTTGCATAATCATAGAATATCACATCATCAATCACATCCATCTCATATCATATCATCATTTAAGTTGTTTAGGATAATATAGATTTTTTATTCTAAGCATCTTGAAATCATTTCATTTGCATCATCATCCATAGCCATCCATTTTGAACCTTGTTGTGCATGTTTTGCACACACGCCCCGCCGTAGGCAGGGACCCCCTTTTTTTTTTTTTGCTCCCGATAGGCTGCTTTGCTCCTGTCTTGTTTTGCATGCCCCATTTTAGAGCCCAAATTGGTCATGTGCCTTCAAACGATCAAATTCCCCTACCCAAATTCACCTACTTGGGGTATTCAAATCTGCGGAGAAATAAAGTCCCCCATCCCCTTTCTGCCTTTTGTCTTGCTTTGGTTGTTTCAGAAACATCCGTAGACCCCTGTCGGTCCAGTTTCCACATTTTTGGCTTTGGGGACAACTTTTTGATTGATTTGGGATGTGTTTGGGGCGTTTCAATGAACTACGAAGGTTTCTTCAAAGTTTGGTTGAGTTCTGATCATTTCAGAACTTTCCCTCCGGAATTCCCTTCCTCCTTGGCTGTTTGGAAACATCCGTGGACCCCCGTCGCTCCCGTTTCCTCATTTTTGACTTTGGGGTGGCCCTTTTTTGGATTTGGGATGTGTTTGATGTGCTTAAATGAACTGCCAAGGTTTCGTCAAAGTTTGGTTAAGTTTCGGTGGTTTTCGAGCTTCGTCCCCCTTTGGCCGTTTTGGAACTTCCGGTGGCTACCTCCCTTCCGGCCTTTGGAGCCTGGCCCCTTCGTGGTCGTTTCCGGGGTTCCGCCTCTCTATCGCCGTTTTGGAACTTCTGGCGGCTGCCTCCCTTCCGGCCTCTAGAGCTTGGCCCCTCTATGGCCGTTTCCGGGCTCCCGCCTCTCCGTGGCCATTTTGGAACTTCCGGCAGCCACCTCCTTCCCGCCCTCCGGAGCCCGGCCCCTCCATGGCCGTTTCCGGGGCTCCGCCTCTCCATGGCCATTTTGGAACTTCCGACGGCCACCTCCCTTCCGGTCTCCAGAGCCTGGCCCCTCCATGGCTGTTTTCGGACTTCCGCCTCTCCATGGCCATTTTTGGAACTTCCGGCGGCCACCTCCTTCCCGCCCTTCGAAGCCTGGCCCCTTTGTGGATGTTTTCAGGGCTCCGCCTCTTGGTGGCCGTTTTGGAACTTCTGGCGGCCACATCCCTTCCGGCCTCCGGAGCCCAGCCCCTCCATGGCCGTTTCCGGGGCTCCGCCTCTCCGTGATCATTTTGGAACTTCTGGCGGCCATCTCCTTCCCGCCCTCTAGAACACAGGCCCTCCATGGCCGTTTCTGGGAGCCTCCCTTCTTCCCGGCTATTTTGAACATCCGGGAACTCGCCTTCTTCCCGGCTGTTTTGAACATCCGGGAGCCCACCTCCTTCCTGACTGTTTTGAACATCCGGGAGCTCGCCTCCTTCTAGGCTGTTTTGAAAATCTGGGAGCCTGGGTCCTTCCTAGCTGTTTTGAACATTCGGGAGCTTGCCTCCTTCCTGGCTGTTTTGAACATCCGGGAGCTTGCCTCCTTCCCGACTGTTTTGAACATCCAGGAGCCTGTCTTCTTCCCGGTTGTTTTGGCTTCCGTCCACTGTCTGCCTTTTGGCTTTCTTTCTGCCCTCTGGCGCTTGCACCCTTGAAGCACACATTAATGTTTATGGTCCAAAAGAGCTCCAAATATGAATATCAAGATATTTTGATGATGCATGGATAGATCTAACAGGAAATTTGTAGGTTTGATTGAAATTTTCCTTAACTCATATATAAATGTACTTACGACACTTCGTGTTTGCAGGAGTCAAGAAGCCTTCCACAAGTTTATCAAAGAGGCCCATTGAGGGAGTTGTCCTACCGTTTTCCAGATGATGATGATTTCTAAGGAGCTTTCTGCCTGAATCAGGGGCCACCAATCCATTGATGCCAATCGTCGACGGACTCGTTTGATCAAAGGAAGAACACTGTAAGCACATCAAGCAAAAGACAACTTTCAGGTAGTTTTAGCTACAGTGAAAAGGGAAATCAACTAAATGACAAAATTGCTACAGTAACTGGCATTAGATGACAAAACGGGGAAAATACAAGGAATGTATTTTAAATTGCTACATAATGAGGGGTAGGTGAAACCCTAATGTAATTGAATCTGATCCACTCATTGTAATTGAATCCTAGCCATTTATTTGGGCTTTGGAAAACTATAAATAGGGGCTTGCCCCTCATTTGTAAGGGTTGGAGAGCTATTGTAAAAAGCATTTGCAGTAATAGAAGACAACATTGCATGATTTTATGGATGTTTTCTTTGATTTTTCTTATCTTGCATGCATAGTTTTTCCTTCCATGTTAGTTTTAGTGTTAGTTTCTTGAATGGGAGTGGTGATGGTGTTTTCTATTTCAGTATTTGATGAACTTCCAGCTCATGCCTTTTGTGGTTCATTGATGATAAATCACTTTGCAAAGCTAGTTTGAGCCTCTTTCCTTATTGCTGCAACTTAGTTCGATTGCATGTATATGATGTGTGTATGTGATGTGAAAATCTACAGTCCTTAGAAGATTGCACTGGTTTTGTGTAGCTGTAGGTTTCTCTTGGTCAAGCAAAACCCATTTTAGGAAATCTGTCTACTTTAGCAGCCACCATTGTTACTGTTCATTCGTAGCTTAGGATTACAATAGCTTTCTTAACCCTTATCCTTTTGCTGTTTCTTTTAATCCTTGGTTAGAGTAGGACCCAAAGCATCACCATGAAGCTAAATCTGATGAACTTGATGAGTTTCAACTTGTTGTTTTGAGTGGGCAGCCACTATTCATTCACTTTCAGCACTTTGAAACTGCATTTGCAAACCCAACTTCCATGCTTTGTAACTCATCCGTAAGACCGTCTTGTGATTCCAGCAAATCACATCAAACTACTGAGGTATCTAAGCACTATCATGACCTGACATCCGAGAGACCTTGGGATAGTGTTCTACAATACGATTGTAGGAGATTGTCTTTCAAGAGAGGTAGTGTACCTACGCACTGCCTGTGTTGAAAAGTGCAAAAAAAACACATCAACAAACCTATTTATCGCGAGATCGACCCTCAAATTGAATCTTTTCACTCCATCTCTTGAGGGGGCAATGTACCAGTGTACTTCTTTCCACTGAGGCATCTGAAAAATCAAAAAAATTTAAATTTCGATAACGAGAAGTTTATTCTTTGAACCAACGCAACAAGTACATTTCTTCAAAGAGGGGCAAAATGTAGACATGCAAAATTAATATTCTGCATTCGATTAGGTTAATTCATTAACTAAACTAGATCTTGCATTAGGTCCATTCATCACTTTCATCCATTCATTAATCTCATCTCCTAAGGTCATCTATTTAAAATCAAATAAACATTATCATCAACCTTTTAATAAATCAAATGGCCATTTAATCAAATCCCAAATCATATTCCATCATTTTCTAAATAAATCAAATATCAAAGTCCTAAAAGTCAAACTCACCTAATCATCGTTAAACTAACATAATCATCATTTATTTAATCTAACCATAATTAAATACTAATCTCACCCACTTGCATTCTCTAGATATCTCCAATTGCACAAATAAATCAATTTATTGATTTATTAAAAAAACCCTCATTTTCACTCAACATGACAAGTTGATTTGTCCCTCCAACATGGCGTTTATTGCCCTTTTTCTTGTCCCCCTCTCTAAATTTATTGCCAAATTTGAATTCAAATTCTCCCTCTCATGGGCACTCTTCCCAAATCTTGTACAACCATTGGCCTATCACCACTTGACAAGTGTCCTCTTCTCATTGGTGGATCTTTAGTCCCACATTCACCATCTTGGCCAATCTTTCATCAAGAAAATCTATAAAAGGTCTTCATCCTCATTCATCCATCCACAACTCTCATGCAAGGTTACTCTCTTGATTTGAGAACTCATTTTGCTCATCATCTCCATTGCATTTACATCATCTTGAGATTTGATCAAGAATTGGGAAAGGGTCACTTGCACATGTGACACCAATCCACTATGGAATAGGTAACTTGTGGTTGCTTTCATAATGCTTGTAGTTTTCTTTCATCCATTGTTGCATTTTTTTAAGCATTTGTAAGGTATTTCATAGGAGTGTTTTTGAAGGATTTGTAGGTACTAACCCTTGTTTGAAGTTAGTGTTTATAGATTTCAAAAGCACACTCACAATGTTATTAAGTATCTCTAGGAATTTTGGAGCCACAAATTTGATAGCCAATGAACACCTATTTCCATATGATAGATACTAATAAGAATATAATTCATTTTCTTATTTACTTTATAGAACACATTTTAAAATCATACATGATCCAATTTTAACTAATTCTACATAATTTATAATATGCTATACAGATTTACTAATCAATCACCTGATGATCATACATTACCTTTACTTTCAATTTTATAATTTTAACATTTGTAGCTTTATTACCTTATCATTAAATGACAACAACATGCATTATCTATCTTCATTCATAATCTTCGTTGTGTAATTTTTCTTAGTTTTGGGCATCTCAATTTTTTGGATATATATTCCTTGATTATATCTATCAACATTACTCATTTTATTGGTCTTTACACTCTACTTTGACATGAAATCTTCATATATGCTCATAGTCATTCTAGTGCATGAGAAAAACCTAGAAATCATTTTACAGTTCATGTGTAGGTTCGGAGATTGATGGATGTCATTACATTTTTAAACACTATAAATTTTAAATTAAAAACCCTAAGAGTGCAGCAAAAGACATCACTATCTAGAAGTCTATTTATTTGAAAATTTATAGAGAAAAATCCAAAAATCAATAGAGATCAAGCTTATAAGAATAGATGATTTCGAATTATTTTTTTGGTTCCATAAATATAAATCAAATGGTCAAGCAAAATGTGTATGATGGCCATGAAAAAGCTGGATAGCTTATACAGAAAGGTAATAAGAAGAAAAATGATTAGAAATTTAGCCAGTGCAGGTGTGCCCCGATTTATGAGACATGTACAGACAAACACATGAGCAGAAAAACTCATTTTTGCAACGAGCGTGTGGGCATCTGCGGAACTCATTTTTCCTTCTTTCAGGCCGTCTACAACTGATGTTTGAACAGAACTTCATTTCATTGCCTGGTGGGTGGTCACTGAACCATTTGCATAATGCCTGTACAGTTTTATTCGTAGAATCGCAATTGAAATAATTATCGAATGTTCGTATTCGCCTTAGCAGACGCCCTGTTCGCGAATTTCTAACAAAGCCATAACCAAAGGCAAGAAACAATACTAATTCAGCATAAGCACCGCTATGCCCAAGAAGTGCAGCTTTCTTAAAGAGATCAACCGCTGCGTGAAAATATTTGCTCTCCTTTTCTCCCCCACTGCCGTTGAACTTTATTAAAGCGATTGAAAATGTGGCTCTAGAGTGAGATGCATTGACAGCCTTTACCAAAAGTGAAATTCGTTCATCCCTTCATTTACTCAAGTAGAATATGAGCTGCCCAGACAGAAAGTAGGTTTATAAAATGTTTGTTGGATTTATTTGGCCTGTGAGTGTAGGTTTTATCAGCCACAATTTCTTTCAATAGTTTTTATCAGGAAGTATTTAATTTTCATGCTCAGCTGTTTGACTGATAGTGATAACATGTTTAATTTTAGGCTAAAGTGATTGCCAATAGATCAATGAAACCTACAATATATAATTGGTAGAGGACGAGATCAATAATTTAGTCTTAGCAGGTAAGTTGGTCAAAAGTAAAATCATCCACAATGCACAAGACATTGACACTACCACAGATTTAATTCCTGATAATGACATTTCCTGTTAAATTTAGTTCATCCACAACTAGAACTGATAATGGCATTTCTTGTAAAATTTAATTCATCCACAACTAGACCTGATAATGACATTTCCTGTTAAAGCTAGCCTAGTGCTGATGCAGAAAAGCTAAATTTGGGGCATCATTATTTCCTATCCATCCAAAACTAGACCTGATGATACTTTGGATGAGTAACATATATCTTGTTAAAGCTAGCCTAATGCAATCTAAGATGGTAGTGATACAGTAAACCCAAATCTGGGACGTCATTATTTTCTACTGGGTGTTTTACAGAAATCTGTTGATTCCACATTTAGGCTAGAAAGTTGACAATCAACAGAGGTGTCTTGACTGTAAAGTAGTGTTTTTAATATGCTGATGCTACAGAAGTGTTAGGGTTTGGGTTAGAAAGGTGATAATCAGCAGCGGTCTCTTGACTACACAGTATTATGGCTCCATAATTTTAGATTTTGTGGTAAGTTTGTCAACTGTGAAATGATACACAATGCAGAAGATATCAACACAACTATTCCTGAGAATGTCCCCTAAGGCAGGGCTGACCTAATCCCTTGATTCTTTTGGGGAGTAAGATATTTCTCATTAAAGGTAACCTATTCCCTTCCTCGGATCTAAATCCAAGGAGTATGGTGATACATGCTTGTGGTTTAGTAGGAAATTTTTTTGACTGGTTACGCTCAGGTGTTGTTTTATTGATAGGGGACATTGTGCTTCTGAGTGGGTGGTTTACAGAATTAGACCTATTCTACAGATGTGCTTGGGTTTAGATTAGAAGTGTGACACTCTACAGAGGTGCCAAGGTTTAGGATCTGTAGGAGGGTAAAAATATAAATCTATTAAAATTTTAAACATTCTCGAGGTTAAAACGCCTCTAGACAAATAGATCTGAAAATATGAAGTTATTCACATACATTGGAATAGAAAGTACATCACAAAATGATTACAATATGTGTTGCTCGGCTAGTAGTTTAATATGGAAATATTGTCAATATAATTTTAAGATAAAATAAGAGAGAGTAGTTTATGTAAAGTTGCCTCTTACTAAATTCCAAGCGTGTAACATGCCTCCTTGTTTCCGGCATCTACACATTTTTGGATGAAATACATATTCTTTGAAGTACACAAGGATTGGGAGGCACATTGCAACACTTCTTTCTGGTTGCCTAGCATATTAAACCTCTTGCATCTGCAAAAACTCTCTATAAATTAGAAAAACTCTCTTATACATACAACTACCTTTAAACATACAACTACTTTTAAAGAAAAAATGATTTCTTATACTAGGAGTGCTCCAAACAAATCTCTAGAATGGTCTGAACTGGAGCTAAGCTTGCAGAAAATGCAGATGACCAATTCATCTGGGATCTGGTTAAAATGATTGATTGCAGAATTCTTACAACCTTTTACCATCTTAGGACTTTTATGATTAAATTTCAGATCAGTATCTCACTTTTCCATTAGATGGAGAGAAAGCAATAGATATCGGGTTTTCTCTGGTATTCAATAACAAAAGTCACAGTTTAGGGTTCATAAATTTTATTAGTGGCTACAACTTCTTGTTGGAGGATTCTAGAAGCAATTTGCGTATTTAAGGGCCACGCAATCCCACAATTTTTGTGGCTACCACGTGTAGATAGAGGATTCCTAGAAGCAATCTTCACATGACCCATAATTAATATGATAAAAGTGATCTTTTAAGATTTAAATTTTATTACACCTACATGTGTTATACAATAACATTAAAGAATCTCGTGTCATTACCCATATACATAAAAATAAAAATTTGAGAATTTTTTTTTAAATAAACAATAAATATATTAAAATAATTATTAAATAATTGTAACTCAACTCTTAAATAACTAAAACAATTATAAATAACTCTTAAATGAACAAAAAAACTCATTAAATAAATGAATTAAAATAAATATTTTTATATAGATATATTTAAGATAATATATTTTTAAATCTATTTATAAAAATATATTATTTTAAATATATCTATCTAAAAAGTACTTTATTTATTTATTTATATAATCCTTATAGATTAGAAGAGAGACTAGAAATGTATTTTAATATGAAATAAAATAACTTTGTAATAAATAAAATAGATAATTTTTTTATCAACAAACTACACCTAACACTCAAACCCTAGTATATAAATAAGAGCTAGGTCAATAGATAGCTAAACAAGACAAGAAAAATAGACATTCTATCAAAAATATAATACAATCATAAAGAGGGATGAAAACAAGAGTTAACAAATATTTATCTTATTAAGGATTGATGGTATAGTTAAATTCCTAAAATTTAATGGGTACAACTTTTGAATAGATAAATCTCCATGTTGGAGGATTTTCGGAAGCAATTTCATAGACATTCAATTCTAAAATTTTAGTGGCTACAACACCTAGATAGAGGATTCCTAGAAGCAATATTTAGATGACTAATTAATGTGATAAAAATGATCTTTGCAATTGTGTTATAAAATAACATCAAATAGTCTTATGTAATTACCCATATAAAAGAAATCAAATATAATAAATTTTAATTTTTTTTAAAACGGTAAAATAATTATTTCATAAATATTAGTAAATATAACACAATAATTCTTAAATAGTTGTAAAGTAAAAATAATTCATAGATAATCAAAACAACTCTTTAAATAAATAAATATTAAAGCTTTTAGATAAATGATGAATAAATAGAAAAAAATTACATAGAGGATGAATAAATTATATGAAAATGTGCATATTAGATTAGAAGAGGAGAGTTGCAGTTTAGTCTCCAAAATAGAAGAGGGTAGTAGTAAATTTTAAAAGTAGTTGAGTATGTGTGGTGCTTTAGGGTGGCATCCATGTGTGGCACTTTAGGGCTGCAGTGCATGATCTTTATACATCACCACCATATATAATCTTATAGATATGTGGCCTTTAGTGTTGTTTCCATGTATCACCCTATAAGAGATAATTTTCACCTAAATTCATGAATTGAATTGACTTTGTAGATATGAATAAGAATAATTCATATTGGAGACAATAAAATTATAGGATTAATGCTATGAGATTTCCACAATCCATAATGCTTATTTTTTCTGTTTCTAGTTTTTGATTGTGTTCTAATTTTTGCATCAACGTTTTGGATCACACTCTGTGATCCATCATCAGGATGTAAAGAGAGCATGAGGAGATGAATAATGTTCCATTGCAGACTCAAAATTTGCTTAAAAGAAGGGGAGAGAGGAGGAAAGAAGACACAAAGTACGAGGAGAGAGAGAGAGAGAAGTTGAAAGGATAAAAAAGGATAAAAAAGAGAGGAAAAATTACAAAGGAAAATGTAAATCAAAGAAAGTAAATCCATTTGCATCCATAAGAAACAAAAAACAAAAAGTTAAGAAAACACATTAATTAATAAATTAAAAGAATACTAAAGAGCAAGGTTAATGCACCCAAAGAGAATAACTTATGAGAAGGAAATGAAATATGCAATTGCAAGAATTAAAATTCTTCAAGACCACCAAAGAGCACAAATTGCACAAAGAGAAATCGAACTGCAAAAAACATAAATATAAACAGTGAAATATTTATATTAATTAATGCAATAATTAAACTACAAAAATTAGAATACAATCACAATTAAGATAAGATAAATAAGATAATTATCAAAATTAGAACACAATCAAAATTAAGATAAGATAAATAAAATAAATATCTTATTTTTATATAAAATATAAAAAATAAGATAAAAGAAAGACAAAAAATTAAAAAATATAAAATAAAATTAAAATTAAAAATTAAAAAATTGTGCCAAAAACTATATGGGTAAATAAATGCAAAATAACTTGAAATTGCACAAAATTGCAAAAGCTAGTTGAAACGAAAATAAAAGTAAAAACTATAAAATTTTAAAAAAGAGATACAAGAAGATTAATAAAAGCACAAAGAGTAAAAAACAAAGAAAGGAAAGAGTCAAAAGAGAAAAAGAAAAACTAAAATATCTATAAACTACAAGCCCAAAGCGATGAACTTGAATCAATAAAAGCAAATGCAATAATTAACAAAAACCAAAAACCCAAAAAAGAGAAGGACAATGCATAGCAATTTGAAGACTGATGAGATGCAAGAAAATGAGTATAACATAAGGAGGAACTGAGAAACCGAAAAAGACAAAGGAAGAATTAAGAGAAACTAAAAATAAAATTTCACAACAACACAGAACTAAGCAACAAAAAGAAAGGAAGGGGGAAACACACACTAGACGAAATGAGACCCAGCACAAGAGAGCAGAAGAAGAACCAAGGACAGAGGAGGGGGCAGGAGAAGACGAGGGTGATTAAGGGTGATGGTAATGGTTGTTTCTCAGGTTAGAAAGAAGGGGATGCCAGGCTCGACTTAAACTCAGACCTTCATCACGATTAAGGTTGGTGGGATGATTGATGATTTCAATGGCCTCCTTAAGCTTCCTCTTGAAGAAATTGTCCTCTTTGAACAAGATTTGAGTATTTTCTAAGCATATATGATGCTTGGTTGAAGAGGAGTGTTCAGCTAGGGCGGATTTAATAACACGCTCATACTTGATGTCAGCACTATGCTCTTTAATTCTGGTGCAAAATGAGCGACCCGTTTCACCTATATATGGAGTGCCACAAGAACAGACAACCTTGTATACCCCCGAGTCTAGAAGGATGTCTCTTGAGTCTTTAAGCAAGGGGACACAATCTTTTAAGTTGGAGACGGGTTTGAAGGCACAACGGAGGCCTCTTTTAAGGAGGATTTTGGAGATTTTGTGGGAGATGCCTTCCACAAAAGGTAAAGAGGCAATCGAAAAAGAAGATGGTTGGGAAGAATTGGATTTGGAGTTGGAGAAGAAACTTGATTTGGCTTGCCTAAGGGCTCTAGAAATTTGTTGGTTGGTATACCCGTTTAACTTAAAGACACCCCGAAGGTGGTTCAATTCTTGGTCTATGTGATCTTCATCACAAATACGATAAGCCCTCGTGGTAATGGTTTTTAAGATCCCAAATTTTTGGCTAGGGTGGTGATGGGAAGAGGAATGAAGGTATAAATCCGTGTGGGTAGCTTTGCGAAAAACTCCACGGCCAAGGGACCCATCAAACTTCTTGAGGAGCAAAACGTCAAGAAAAGGCAACTGGTTGTTAGATTCAAGCTCCTTGGTGAAAGAGATGCAAGGGGCTATGCTATTGACGTGAGCATGAAATTCCTCTAACTTATCACGGCCATGTGGCCAACAAACATTGGTGTCATCTACATACCTCTTCCACCACCTCAGTTTTAGGGGAGAGGACATGAGAGCCATTTGTTCAAAGTGCTCCATGTATAGGTTGGCAATGACAGGTGAGAGGGGGGATCACATAGCTACACCATCAACTTTCTCATAGATGACCCCTTGGAAAGAAAAGAATGTGGATCTCAGGCAAAATTCTACCAAGGAGGCAATCTCAGAACTCACCTTACGCTTAACAATCTCAATGGTGTCAGGAATAGGAACCTTGGTGAAGAGGGAGATTACGTCAAAACTTACCAAGATGTCACTATTTTCTAGCTTGATGTCCTGGATAAATTGGACAAAATGGGTGGAATCTTTGATGAAGGAATCAGAATTTCCCACCAAAGGGGAGATTAGTTTGGCGAGAAAAGAGGCCAACTTGTAAGTCGGAGAGCCTCTAGTATCCACTATAGGCCTTAAGGGTATGCCCTCTTTGTGAATTTTGGGAGCGCCATAAATACGTGGGGTCACTTATTTGCAAGGAATGAGGTGCTTCTTGGTGTCATCATCAAAGGAGGAGCAAGCTATTAAAGATTTGACACTTTTTATGATTTTGGCACAAGGGTTACGACAGACAATTTTGTAACTACTAGAGTCAGACTAGAGGTCGAGCATTTTGGACACATAATCTTTTTTGTTTAGAATATTTGTGGCGTTGCCTTTGTCCACTTTAGAAATGATTAAATCATTGTTTTTCAATAATTTTTGAAAGGCAATAGCCTCTGTTTTAGAGATATTGCACCTAGGTGGCTTGGCCCTTCTAAGTGCCACAACACAATCTTGTCTGACTTCTTCAACAACCTCCACAAGAAGATTCCGGACCACATTCTTGACTTCAATGATAAAGTCAATATGCGGAATCGATCGAGGAGAAAGGGAAAACCATAGACCTTTTTTAAGGAAATTAAAAATCAGAGAGTCCAAGGTGGCATTAGATAAATTGACAACCAACTTGCTCTCCCAATCACGAACAACGAGATGAGTTGAAGAAACCCGAGGCTGAGACAAGCAAGCTTGAATTGGAGCGGATCCCCGAGAGGGAAGGATA
Source organism: Sequoia sempervirens (assembly GCA_007258455.2). Classification (NCBI taxonomy): domain Eukaryota; kingdom Viridiplantae; phylum Streptophyta; class Pinopsida; order Cupressales; family Cupressaceae; genus Sequoia; species Sequoia sempervirens. Next base: position 164,191,288 of record VDFB02105785.1, on the reverse strand, counting down.
GGAGCTGGCTGCCCAGGACTATTAACATCACGAGGAGTTGTACGCACTCCTAAGGAAGAAGAAGAAGATTGGCTGGAGGGAAAGGACGGACCAATCGAAACAGAGAGATTAGAAAAGACTGAGGAAGAAACGTGGAGGGAGGAGAGACGCCTAGAATAGTCGACATCTTCAAGATAGGTACAACGGTCAGCTGAGGAAGGGGCTCGAGGAATACAAAGCGTGGAGGAGAAGGCAGCGGATTCATTTAAGTGTGAGTTAGAAGAGCAATGCCGAGGACGAGAATAATTGGCAGACGTACCTGATAGAGCTGGCGACGTGTCAGAGGGCGGAGATTGGTGTTGGCGCGCTGACAGGAACTGGCCATTGGACCCGATCTGTGTCGACGAAGAGTTGTGTTCGATCTGCTCCAAACGTCCACTGGAATGGCATGAGAGAGGTGAGGAACAACGAGTAGGAAAACTGAAAGGAGAGGGAGAGGGATGATTTCGGTCAGGGGAGGATGGTGAGGAAAGATTTTTAGAAGGAAGATTCGGTGAGGAATGGTGTCCAAGAGGGCGAGAGAAAGGTGAGGAACGATTAGCTGGCAGGCATAAAGGTAGGAAATGATTACTAGAAAGAGGAGGTGAAGACTTCCAGTTACCAACAGGACGAGGAGGAGAGGAAGCGCCATCAAGGTGGACTGACGGATTAGCACGACCCTGCCAGTGATCCAAAAACTTGCTGGAAGTCCCAGGACGAGCATCTCCTACAAAATCATGATGGTCACTCCCCAAAGAGGGAAGAGGTGTGTACGCAAAAGGAGGAGATGCAAGAAGCTCAGCGCGGTGTGGAAAGCAGGAAGAGGAAGCCGAATGACGGTTCCCCAAGTGATCGAAAGGGGGAACATCTCTTGAGGAAGGATGCACAAAGAAATTCTGATGTTTTTGCTACAGAGAGAAGAATTTCTTCTTTTGCATCAAAATACATGAATCACGTCGACCCATGGCTCTTGCATGGGAGGAGGTGTCAAGACGAATCCACAGATCCAGATGAAGTGCTGCAACGAGCTCCAGATGAAGGGGAAAAATCCTGGAGTTTAGGTGATCCATCGACCTCCTTGTGGACTTTATGACAGCCCTGAGAAGAGATAAACCTGCCTTGAAAAAAATCTGTTGTGTTTGGCCATTGAAAAGGTGGTGGTTGATTTTGGCAAACGAGGGAATTAACTGAGAATCCCTACACCTTTTAAGAAATGCCAAGTCTGCAACTTTCTTTGTTAGCTTAATCCTTAGCAACTCGAACTACTTGCATTTGAAACAAATCTCCCTACCATGAAGGGTATCAATTAATGCTATGAGATTTCCACAATCCATAATGCTTATTTTTTCTGTTTCTGGTTTTTGATTGTGTTCTAATTTTTGCATCAACGTTTCGGATCACACTTCGTGATCCATCATCAGGATGTAAAGAGAGCATGAGGAGATGAATAATTTTCCATTGCAGACTCAAAATTTTCTTAAAAGAAGGGGAGAGAGGAGGAAAGAAGACACAAAGTACGAGGAGAGAGAGAGAGAAGTTGAAAGGATAAAAAAGGATAAAAAAAGAGAGGAAAAATTACAAAGGAAAATGTAAATCAAAGAAAGTAAATCAATTTGCATCCATAAGAAACAAAAAACAAAAAGTTAAGAAAACACGTTAATTAATAAATTAAAAGAATACTAAAGAGTAAGGTTAATGCACCCAAAGAGAATAACTTATGAGAAGGAAATGAAATATGCAATTGCAAGAATTAAAATTCTTCAAGACCACCAAAGAGCACAAATTGCACAAAGAGAAATCGAACTGCAAAAAACATAAATATAAACAATGAAATATTTATATTAATTAATGCAATAATTAAACTACCAAAATTAGAATACAATCACAATTAAGATAAGATAAATAAGATAATTATCAAAATTAGAACACAATCAAAATTAAGATAAGATAAATAAAATAAATATCTTAATTTTAATTGTGTTCTAATAAAAATAAGATATTTATTTTATTTATCTTATCTTAATTTTGATTGTGTTCTAATTTTGATAATTATCTTATTTATCTTATCTTAATTGTGATTGTATTCTAATTTTTGTAGTTTAATTATTGCATTAATTAATATAAATATTTCACTGTTTATATTTATGTTTTTTGCAGTTCATTTCTCTTTGTGCAATTTGTGCTCTTTGGTGGTCTTGAAGAATTTTAATTCTTGCAATTGCATATTTCATTTCCTTCTCATAAGTTATTCTCTTTGGGTGCATTAACCATGCTCTTTAGTATTCTTTTAATTTACTAATTAACGTGTTTTCTTAACTTTTTGTTTTTTGTTTCTTATGGATGCAAATTGATTTACTTTCTTTGATTTACATTTTCCTTTGTAATTTTTCCTCTCTTTTTTATCCTTTTTTATCCTTTCAACTTCTCTCTCTCTCTCCTCATACTTTGTGTCTTCTTTCCTCCTCTCTCCCCTTCTTTTAAGCAAATTTTGAGTCTGCAATGGAACATTATTCATCTCCTCATGCTCTCTTTACATCCTGATGATGGATCACAGAGTGTGATCCGAAATGTTGATGCAAAAATTAGAACACAATTAAAAACCAGAAACAAAAAAAATAAGCATTATGGATTGTGGAAATCTCATAGCATTAATTGATACCCTTGATGGTAGGGAGATTTGTTTCAAATGCAAGCAGTTCGAGTTGCTAAGGATTAAATTAACTAAGAAAGTTGCAGACTTGGCATTTCTTAAAAGGTGTAGGGATTCTCAGCTAATTCCCTCATTTTCCAAAATCAACCACCACCTTTTCAATGGCCGAACACAGCAGATTTTTTTCAAGGCAAGTTTATCTCTTCTCAGGGCTATCATAAAGTCCACAAGGAGGTCAATGGATCACCTAAACTCTAGGCTTTTTCCCCTTCATCTGGAACTCGCTGCAGCACTTCGTCCAGATCTGTGGATTCGTCTTGACACCTCCTCCCATGCAAGAGCCATGGGTTAACGTGATTCATGTATTTTGAGGCAAAAGAAGAAATTCTTCTCTCTGTAGCAAAAACATCGAAAGTTCTTTGTGCATCCTTCCTCAAGAGACGTTCCCCCTTTCGATCACTTGGGGAACCGTCATTCAGCTTCCTCTTCCTGCTTTCCACACCGCGCTGAGCTTCTTGCATCTCCTCCTTTTGCGTGCACACCTCTTCCCTCTTTGGGGCGTGACCACCGTGATTCTGCAGGAGATGCTCGTCCTGGGACTTCCAACAAGTTTTTGGATCACTGGCAGGGTCGTGCTAATCCGTCAGTCCACCTTGATGGCGCTTCCTCTCCTCCTCGTCCTGTTGGTAACTAGAAGTCTTCACCTCCTCTTTCTAGTAATCATTTCCTATCTTTATGCCTGCCAGCTAATCGTTCCTCACCTTTCCCTCGCCCTCTTGGACACCATTCCTCACCGAATCTTCCTTCTAAAAATCTTTCCTCACCGTCCTCCCCTGACCGAAATTGTCCCTCTCCCTCTCCTTTCGATTTTCCTGCTCGTTGTTCCTCACCTCTCTCATGCCATTCCAGTGGACGTTTGGAGCAGATCGAACACAACTCTCCGTCGACACAGATCGGGTCCAATGGCCAGTTGCTGTCAGCGCGCCAACACCAATCTCCACCCTCTAACACATTGGCAGCTCTATCAGGTACATCTACCAATTATTCTCATCCTCGGCATTGCTCTTCTGACTCACACTTAAATGAATCCACTGCCTTCTCCTCCACACTTTGTATTCCTCAAGCCCCTTCCTCAGCTGACCGTTGTACCTATCTTGAAGACGTCGACTGTTCTAGGCGTCTCTCCTCCCTCCGCGTTTCTTCCTCGGTCTTTTCTAATCTCTCTGTTTCGATCGGTCTGTCCTTTCCCTCCAGCCAATCTTCTTCTTATTCCTTGGGAGTGCGTACAACTCCTCGTGATGTCAATAGTCCTAGGCAGCCAACTCCTATCCTTCCCTCTCGGGGATCCGCTCCAATTCAAGCTTGCTTGTCTCAGCCTCAGGTTTCTTCAACTCATCCCGCTATTCTTGATTGGGAGAGCAAGTTGGTTGTCAATTTATCTGATGCCACCTTGGACTCTCTGACTTTTAATTTCCTTAAAAAAGGTCTGTGGTTTGCCCTTTCTCCTTGATCGATTCCTCATATTTACTTTATCATTGAAGTCGAGAATTTGGTCTGGAATCTTCCTGTGGAGGTTGCTGAAGAAGTCAGACAAGATTGTGCTGTGGCACTTAGAAGGGCCAAGCCGCCTAGGTGCAATATCTCTAAAATAGAGGCTATTGCCTTTCAAAAATTATTGAAAAACAACGATTTAATCATTTCTAAAGCAGACAAAGGCAACGCCACAGTTATTCTAAACAAAAAAGATTATGTGTCCAAAATGCTCGACCTCTAGTCTGACTCTAGTAGTTACAAAATTGTCTGTCGTAACCCTTGTGCCAAAATCATAAAAAGTGTCAAATCTTTAATAGCTTGCTCCTCCTTTGATGATTACACCAAGAAGCACCTCATTCCTTGCAAAGAAGTGACCCCACGTATTTATGGCGCTCCCAAAATTCACAAAGAGGGCATACCCTTAAGGCCTATAGTGGATACTAGAGGCTCTCCGACTTACAAGTTGGCCTCTTTTCTCGCCAAACTAATCTCCCCTTTGGTGGGAAATTCTGATTCCTTCATCAAAGATTCCACCCATTTTGTCCAATTTATCCAGGACATCAAGCTAGAAAATAGTGACATCTTGGTAAGTTTTGACGTAATCTCCCTCTTCACCAAGGTTCCTATTCCTGACACCATTGAGATTGTTAAGCGTAAGGTGAGTTCTGAGATTGCCTCCTTGGTAGAATTTTGCCTGAGATCCACATTCTTTTATTTCCAAGGGGTCATCTATGAGCAAGTTGATGGTGTAGCTATGCGATCCCCCCTCTCGCCTGTCATTGCCAACCTATACATGGAGCACTTTGAACAAATGGCTCTCATGTCCTCTCCCCTAAAACTGAGGTGGTGGAAGAGGTATGTAGATGACACCAATGTTTGTTGGCCACATGGCCGTGATAAGTTAGAGGAATTTCATGCTCACGTCAACAGCATAGCCCCTTGCATCTCTTTCACCAAGGAGCTTGAATCTAACAACCAGTTGCCTTTCCTTGATGTTTTGCTCCTCAAGAAGTTTGATGGGTCCCTTGGCTGTTGAGTTTTCCGCAAAGCTACCCACACGGATTTATACCTTCATTCCTCTTCCCATCACCACCCTAGCCAAAAATTTGGGATCTTAAAAACCCTTACCACGATGGCTTATCGTATTTGTGATGAAGATCATATAGACCAAGAATTGAACCACCTTCGGGGTGTCTTTAAGTTAAACGGGTATACCAACCAACAAATTTCTAGAGCCCTTAGGCAAGCCAAATCAAGTTTCTTCTCCAACTCCAAATCCAATTCTTCCCAACCATCTTCTTTTTCGATTGCCTCTTTACCTTTTGTGGAAGGCATCTCCCACAAAATCTCCAAAATCCTCCTTAAAAGAGGCCTCTGTTGTGCCTTCAAACCCATCTCCAACTTAAAAGATCGTGTCCCCTTGCTTAAAGACTCAAGAGACATCCTTCTAGACTCAGGGGTATACAAGGTTGTCTGTTCTTGTGGCACTCCATATATAGGTGAAACGGGCCGCTCATTTTGCACCAGAATTAAAGAGCATAGTGCTGACATCAAGTATGAGCGTGTTATTAAATCTGCCCTAGCTGAACACTCCTCTTCAACCAAGCATCATATATGCTTAGAAAATACTCAAATCTTGTTCAAAGAGGACAATTTCTTCAAGAGGAAGCTTAAGGAGGCCATTGAAATCATCAATCATCCCACCAACCTTAATCGCGATGAAGGTCTGAGTTTAAGTCGAGCCTGGCATCCCCTTCTTTCTAACCTGAGAAACAACCATTACCATCACCCTTAATCACCCTCGTCTTCTCCTGACCCCTCCTGTATCCTTGGTTCTTCTTCTGCTCTCTTGTGCTTTTTCTCATTACATCTAGTGTGTGTTTCCCCCTTCCTTTCTTTTTGTTGCTTAGTTTTGTGTTGTTGTGAAATTTTATTTTTAGTTTCTCTTAATTCTTCCTTTGTCTTTTTCGGTTTCTCAGTTCCTCCTTGTGTTATACTCATTTTCTTGCATCTCATCAGTCTTCAAATTGCTATGCATTGTCCTTCTCTTTTTTGGGTTTTTGGTTTTTGTTAATTATTGCATTTGCTTTTATTGATTCAAGTTCATCGCTTTGGGCTTGTAGTTTATAGATATTTTAATTTTTCTTTTTCTCTTTTGACTCTTGCCTTTCTTTGTTTTTTACTCTTTGTGCTTTTATTAATCTTCTTGTATCTCTTTTTTAAAATTTTATAGTTTTTACTTTTATTTTCGTTTCAACTAGCTTTTGCAATTTTGTGCAATTTCAAGTTATTTTGCATTTATTTACCCATATAGTTTTTGGCACAATTTTTTAATTTTTAATTTTAATTTTATTTTATATTTTTTAATTTTTTGTCTTTCTTTTATCTTATTTTTTATATTTTATATAAAAATAAGATATTTATTTTATTTATCTTATCTTAATTTTGATTGTGTTCTAATTTTGATAATTATCTTATTTATCTTATCTTAATTGTGATTGTATTCTAATTTTTGTAGTTTAATTATTGCATTAATTAATATAAATATTTCACTGTTTATATTTATGTTTTTTGCAGTTCGATTTCTCTTTGTGCAATTTGTGCTCTTTGGTGGTCTTGAAGAATTTTAATTCTTGCAATTGCATATTTCATTTCCTTCTCATAAGTTATTCTCTTTGGGTGCATTAACCTTGCTCTTTAGTATTCTTTTAATTTATTAATTAACGTGTTTTCTTAACTTTTTGTTTTTTGTTTCTTATGGATGCAAATTGATTTACTTTCTTTGATTTACATTTTCCTTTTTAATTTTTCCTCTCTTTTTTATCCTTTTTTATCCTTTCAACTTCTCTCTCTCTCTCCTCGTACTTTGTGTCTTCTTTCCTCCTCTCTCCCCTTCTTTTAAGCAAATTTTGAGTCTGCAATGGAACATTATTCATCTCCTCATGCTCTCTTTACATCCTGATGATGGATCACAGAGTGTGATCCGAAACGTTGATGCAAAAATTAGAACACAATCAAAAACCAGAAATAGAAAAAATAAAAATTATAGGAATCAAAAAGACATTATTTAAATGCTAGTACTTAGTGGTCAATTAAAGTTAAATTCTCACACTTATCAACAATCAAAACTAGTGCATTCACTATGACTAAGGTAGTGACACATGTGATAATGAGAAACTAAGAACTAAGAAAGAAGTAGGATACAACCAAGTGTGGGGAACATGGACTATAATGGGTGAAGACAAAAAAAAAGTACTACTTGGGTTGGTTGTGTTTTTTGTATTGAGATAGACAATTATCAATGGGTGTACATGAGTGAAAGGAAAATAACATTTGGTTCAATTTGCAACTAATATCAACCATAACAAGTAAACCTAAATTATAAAAATTAAAATATAAGAGATTTTTTCCATAGATACTTATAAATTAAGACATGAATAATTTATAAATTCTAAGAATAGCATTTTTTGATAGATACCTAGGGTTTGAAAATAGTAAGAGGTCATTTTTTACCTTTTTTAACTTGCTACTATCTTACACCTCTTAAGTGCCATCATGGGACTAGAAAAACTAAAGAAAATTTAAGGAAAAATATTTTTTTGGGTGATGCAATATTTCCCCTACACCATTGGATGCAACTATATTAAATATATATTTTTAATAATATGAGCTTATATGGGGAAAATGGCCATGGACACATTGAACATTCATGTTTGTGATAAATTATTGTATTTATTCAACTAGGCCATAGAAGCATGTATTTACACACCTTAAAAATTTTCTTGGTTGAGATCATCATGAAGCATAATTAATGAAAAAATTCATTGTAAGATAAATATTAGAGGATGACCCCATTAGGTGGGCATACATCACTAGCTAATTGGTTGAAAACTCATAGCCATTGACCAAAATATCAATAGGAGTACATCATGAGAAAATAATAAACGACTAATATATTAAAAAAGAAACTATAAACAAGCCATATAGGATGACCACTTATTACAAGCTTGAAATTAAATATTGACCACTCCATAAAGATCAATGTATGTAAGAGAGAGTTGGGATCTAAAAATGTGCAAAAATCATACAAATATATGAATTTTACAAAAATAAATTGGTCACTATGTGCCACCACTATAACACAAGCCATATTGACATGAATTGGGCCCACCACTATAGAAAATACATGATGGATTCCTATTTTATTGTGACTTTATGTGAGCTTCACATAAAAAAAATCAATGGGAAAAGGTTAGGGTCCCATTACCATATACAATCTTATATGCATTAGGAACCTAGTGTTTTTTTCATGTATCACACTATTAGAGTAAAAATCCACCTAAATCCATGAATTGAATTGATTGTATAGATATAAATAAGAATTAATCACTTTGGAGTGAATAGTGGCATGGTGTGATGGTTAAAATATTGTGTTGTTGTTCTTCCCATCAAGGTTCAAACCCCATTGGGGTCTAGCTAATTGTTGAGTGTTATTTTGGGGATGAGGTCACCCATTTGTGATCTCACCACTTGATAGCTCTATATTCGAAGCATTTACCCCTCTTAAAAAAGAATTAATCATATTAGAGACAATAAAATTATAGGAATCAAAAATATGTTATTTGAAAACACTTAGTGGTCAAGAAAACTTAAATTTTCATACATATTAGGTATCAAAAATAGTGCATCCACTATGAATAAGGTAATGAAACATGTAACAATGAGAGCCTAAGAACTAATAAAGAAGTAGGATATGATCAAGTGTGGGGAACATGGACCATAATGGGTGAAGAATAGGTAGTAGAAAAAAGAAAAAAAATACTACTTGGGTTGGTTGTGTTTTCTATAGATGATTATCAATGGGTGGATATGAGTGAAAGGAAAATAACATATGGTTCAAGGCAAAACTTATATCAATCATGGGTGAAGCATAGGTAGTAGACAAAAAAAAAATACTACTTGGGTTGGTTGTGTTTTCTATAGATAATTATCAATGGGTGGATATGAGTGAAAGAAAAATAACATATGGTTTGAGGTAAAACGTATATCAATAATCACAAGTCAACCTAAATTATAAAATTTATAAGATAAGAGATTTCGAGGTAGATACTTATAAATTAAGACATGAACAATTTATAAATTCCAAGAATAGAATTTGTGAATGGATACCTAAGGTTTGAACATATTGTTAAACATAGTGGATTTACTAATTAGCTCTAAACTAGCAGAATATCACATAGGAAAAATATATAGGAGCACCATTTGGGACCTACAATTATAAAATACTTCCCCTAAAAGTATGAAACATAAAAATTCATATACATAATATGTAATTCCAATGTAATGGGACCAATTGAATACCCACCATAATAATTTATATAAAAATAGTGCACATCAACAATCACTTGATATAGAGAGGATATCATAGAAACAAACAAAATAATCCTTTACAACATGGAAAATAATGTTGAAAACAAGGTGAAACTAAACTACAACATTATCTTATGTATGCAAATTAAAATTTTAAAATAATATTATGAACTTAGATTATATTTATGTGATTACACATTCATCACAATAGAAAAATCAGCAAGCACAATATGACACCAAATTTACATGGAGAAACACTTTTGGTAAAAAATCCATATGAGAAAAGAGGGAAAGTATATTATTAAGTTTTACAAGATAAATACACCATAATACACTTCATACACCATAATACACTTTCACTACTTATCTTTGACAACTTAGATGCTTCTATATACCTATAAAGAAGATAATATGAAGTTATCATCTCATGGTTCTCATATATAGAACTTGTGGGATGAAAAAACATAATGGTAAACCAAAACAAGAGGTGTCAAAACCACTTGTGACAACTCACGCCACTTTATTGGAAGACCAAGAGCCATGATAAAACATTAAATAAAAATGTACTGTAAGGATCCAACATGGGTATCTAATGCATAACCACTTACACTACTTTCTTTTAGGATGATTTGGTGACTTTTTAGCTTCCAAATGGAATAATAATAGATACTTGTGTCCCTCCGAAATTGGGCACCCACTCAAGACATTTCACCTTCCCAATATGGATGCCTAGGAGGGAGAATTTTTCCTATAGTAATGTGCAACCTCTGCTTACATTAAAATTTATCTTGGGAATATAGTTAAAATTATATGCTATTATTAAATGAATCTCTCATGTCCCTTAGGGAAATTTCCAATAAATATGGAAATATATAATGACATAGTTTTGCAAGGTTAATGTCACCTTAACTAGAATTCCCCCACTCAATAGTAGACATTGCATTGAAATCCAAGACATGCAAATAATAAACTAAGTATAGTGATCAAGTCCCATGTCATTCTTACACCAAGAGGACTTATCATTGGTCATTGGTGTCACAGTATAATTTAAAACATTGTCCAAAGTGTCAAAATTATCAATCAAGACCTTAGTATTCTCAAACATTTATCACACAAAGTGATACTGAACATCAGAATATTTAGTATGAGTAAGATACATAATATTTTTGGCTAAAGGAATAGTACTCTAACTATCACATCCAATCCTTACTGTTCTATAATCAAAACCAATACTCTTACCAAGTATTTGTAACCATACCGCCTCCTTAGAGGCATGTGTAACAACCATATTGATCTGTTTAAGGATCTATGACAATTGCTTCAAATGCTTACAATAACAATTACAAACCAAAAGTTCTTAATTAAAATTAAATAGACAAACAAAATTTAAATAATGAAATTACATAGTAATTAAAGAAAGAACAAAATGAGAGATAAAGAGAGTGCAAACGAAAATTGATAATGGAGTTCGTCATTTAGAACAACTACGTCTGCAGGCCCCTCTCCAATTGAGTGGACCATTATTCCTCCATAAATTCGGTTACATTCATTGGCAGTACCTTCCCTTGGTTTACAAAGAAATTTACAAATGCACTTCCAAAGTGCGTGGAAACAAGCTTCTCCAAAATCACTAGTATTATTTTTATTTAGCCCATTATATTTATGTGAGGTAGATTTTATTTCTCGATAAGATATTTTTGACGTTATTTTATCCCTATATATAGGGCTACATTTTGAATTAGGAAAGTTTGTTTTTTAAAAAATAAATAAATATCATATCCCCCTTAAAAGGATCTTTTAAGGTATTTTATAGGGGGTGGTGGTCCCACCACACTCCCCTCCTTTTATCCTCTTCCTTAAAGAAGGGGATGCGTTCCCTTCAAAAGTGGGTTTCCCCCCATACCATGGGTGGCACCCCACTTAATGTGGGCTGCCCCATGGATGGGTGGGGCCCATCTTAGATATTTAAATATACATTTTATTATATTATATTATATTATATTTATTTATTATTTATTTTAAATTTGATTTTTTTTTAATTATTTTTGTCAAAATATTTTGTCACATGGAGGGATGAGGTATTTCTATATGTCACAGGCTGATTGGCCATTATGTTGATTGGGCACTGACATCATCGGGTTGACCCAATCTTTGACCTTCCATAACTTCACCATACAGACTCTGTTTTCCATGAAACGAACTCTGCCAGAATCGTGATGATGAGCACTTTGCAATGGTGTTGACTTTGACCAATTTTGACAACTTTTATTTTTGCCCCTTTTTTTCTGGTGGGTTCTAAGAGTTGATTAGAGGTTTGGCCATATATATCTTGAGCTCTAGGACTCCAATTGAATCCATTTGAGTTGCGTTGGAGTCAAGATCTTGAGCACTTTCTAATGATACCAAAACTGGAGAAAATGGAGAATTTCAAAATTTGACGAAAAATCCTCCAGATCAGTCCTCCCCATTGGAGAGCTTTTGGACCTCCAAAAGCTAGTTACTCAGAAGGTAAGTGAGGGTAAAATTCCCTCACTTTACCAATATCCATCCACTTTTCCTTGCTTGGATGCATCCCTTTTAGCCCCACTCAGAGGTATTCAATTGCTCCTCTTCGTGAAGTCCCGGTGTTCTTGTCAAGGATAACATCTTCAGGCAACTCTGACATGTATTCTGGTGAAAGGTCATCAATTGATGGAACTTTCACTTCAACCTCTTGATCCAGTATCATCAGAGGTTTGTACAACTTCAAGTTCTCAATGTTGACTACTAAGTAAATCTGCATGTATGGAGGAAGATTAAGGCAAGAGGCATTTGTGCTAATTTTTTCCATAATTTTGAATGGACCATATTTGATCGCCTTGAGCTTCCTTCCTTCATGTTGTATTCTTTCCTTGCTTATGTGTAAACAAACTCTGTCTCCAACTTGGAAATGATGATCACTATGATGCTTGTCATGATGAGCCTTGTACTTTGCTTGACTCTTTTCCAATTGTGCTTCTACAACCTGATGAATTGCTTGGCCTTCTAGATGAACTTTAAAGCCCTTTCTGCATCAAGGCATCCATCTTCAACATCATTTGTTCCAAAAGCAAAGTCCATTGGTGTCTTTGGAAAATAACCGAAGCAATTCTCAAAAGGAGACCTCTTTGTAGAAGAATGGGCTACATGGTTGTAGGCATGTTGTACATAATGAAGACTTTCATCCCACAACTTAGGATGCTTGCTATAATATCCTCTAAGCAGATGCACAACTTTCCTATTGACTACCTTTTTCTATCCATCGGTCTGCAGATGGAAGGTTGTACTCTTCTTCAATTTAGTATCCATAAGTCCCCATAATACTAACCAAAACTCCCCAAGGAATTGAGAATCTCGATCCAATACAATGGAAGTGGGTAACCCAAAGTGAACCCATACAAACTGAAAATACATATGAGTTGTCAATTCAGTAGTGACTTGCTTTTTACATGGCATAAGAATACACATCTTGTTGAACTGATCAACTACTACATACAAATAGTCATGCCCTTTCCTAGACATAGGTAACCCCTTGAAAAAATCCATAGATTCACTTTCCCATGGTCAGGACAGTACAGGTAAAGGTGTGTACAACCCTAATTTTTTGTTACTTGGTTTTCTAGTTGCACACAATGCATACCCTTTAATATATTTTGTTACAATTTCTTGCATTCGAAGCCAGTAGCAATATTTCTGTAGCTATACCAAAGTTTTACTAACCCCAAAATGTCCTGCAATTAGCAATGTGTGTGCCTCTCTAATTACATGTGCTTGTTCATTCTTTGGAATGCATAATTTTCCTAAGTGATACAAGATTTTATCATGCACATAGTAATCCTTTTTTCTACTTGTTTGCCTTAGATTAGAGCTGCATAGATATCCTTAAAATTTTCATCAGTAGCATATTGTTCTTCAAAACTTTCATGTATCATAGAAATATTTTTAAGGATTATCAAAGCATTAGAAAATGGAGGTCTGGAAAGCATATCTGCTACTTTGTTATGGGATCCTTTCTTATACTTAATGACTAAGTGAAACTATTGTAAAAATCCCATCCATCTAAAATGCCTACTTTGCTGCAACTTAGTTTGTGAATGAAGATATTGCAATGTATGATGATCGGTATGGATTACTGTTTCCTTGCCCATTATATAATGTTTCCATTTCTTAACACTCTGTACTAAAGCATAAAGTTCTTTATGGTAAGTTGAATAATTACTTATTACACCAGAAAAATTTTTAGAGTGGTAATAGATCGACTTACCTCCTTGTGTCAATATTGCTCCCATGGCAAATCCACTCGCATCTGTTTCAATTTCAAATGGTTGGTGCAAATCTGGTAGAGCTAGGACTAGTATGGTACTTAACTTTTCTTTTAGTGTGTCAAAGGCCTTCTGTTGTGGTCCTCCCTACTAAAAAGTTATCTTTGTACTTGTTAATGCATGCAACGGTGATGCGATGAAGGAAAAATTTGCAATAAACTTCCTCTAGTATTGGACAACACCCAAAAAACTCCTGACTTCAGTTATAGTACTTGGCTTAGGCCAGTTTACAATTGCCTCGACCTTCGTAGGGTTGAATTTCAATTGACCATTCCCTACGATACAACCTAAGTACACAAGAGATGTCTTTTCAAACTCACATTTAGACATATTTACATAGATTTTTTCTTTTCTTAGTACATCAAAAAAAAAAATTAACATGACTTACATGGTCTTCCCAAGACTTGCTAAAAACTAGGATATCATCAAGATATATAATAACAAAATCATAAATGTAAGGATGAAAGATGTCATTCATGACTCACATGAATGTAGCAGGTGCATTGGTAAGCCCGAAGGTCATAACCATCCATTCATAAAGTCCCTGTTTTGTCTTGAAAGAATTTTTCCAGTTATCATCCTCTACAATTCTAATATGATGATAACCACTTCACAAATCTAATTTAGATAAATAAATTACATGCTTAAGCTGATCAAGCAAGTCATCAATTCTAGGAAGTAGATACCTATTTTTTATGGTGATTTTGTTCAGTGCCTTGAAGTCGATGCACATCCTCCATGTTCCATCTTTCTTTGGACCAAAATGATCAGAGAACCACAAGGTGATGTGCTTGGATGAATCACTCCTCTATCGACGAGCTCTTGAACTTGATTTTTTATTTCTTCATTTTGCATGATAGACAAACAATACATGCCATATTAGGTAGTGGCACATCCTGCTGCAATTGAATTTCATGTTGAATATCTCTTTTAGGAGGTAATCCTTTTGGTTCCTAAAACAAGTCATCATAAGTGGCAACAACTTTGACCAATTCAGCCTTATGTTTAGCATTAATAGATTTTTTATTGTAGTTCACTAATCTTTTCATCTGACTAGCATTAACTAATGCAAGACTAGTTTTGACTTTGTGTGCACATACAATATATTCAATCCCATCCTTAAATAGATGATACTTTTTTTCCTCCCTAAAGAAGATAGCTTTATGGTCGTACAAATATGAACTTCCTAGCACAAGTCCACAAATATCTAAAGGTACAACATCCACTACAACGCTATCTTTAAAGTTTGTAGTGATTGTAAAACTAACCTTACATTGTTTAGTGGCTTGTAACTGTGCATCATTACAAACCCATCCCAAAGGGTATGGCTTTGGATGAGGAGTTGTAGTCAGATTTATCTTTTTAACAACTTCTTTAGATATGAGATTAACTTGTGAACCTGTGTCAAATAAAGTATCAACCTTAGTGTGTTTAGTTATCACACAAATATGAAAATGTTCATTCTTGTGCTTATCTACTTTAGGTTGCTTACTTTTACTTGCAGAAATACTTGATTCAAATGCAATAGATATACTTTTTTTTTTACCTTGAATACCAGTGGCGGTTATCTTCGTCTCATCCTCAGAATCAAATCCAAGATCCTGTTGTGTTACAACAGCTATCTTTTGCTTCCCTTTTTTTCCACTATACCTCTTTGGCCTAAGTTCTAGATGTAGTTTCCAACACTTAGAATCTTCGTGTCCTTCTTTCTTACAATGAGAACAAGTGGGTTTTTCACCCTCTTTCTTTACTGTGGGTGTCTTTTTTCCTTTTCCTTTATCTTTAGCCTTAGGTTTCCCCTCAGACTTAGATGGTTTCTTTGAGAAATTATCATTGAAAGTGTTCTTACCCCTTGCTTCTAAACGAGTGGCTTGGACTAACACTTCATCCAAATTAGAAGGACTAAACATTAGAATAGTTTGTCTTAGGTAAGAATGCAAACCACCTATGTACTTGAGTAATGTATCCTGAGTATACAGTGGAAAATTTAAAGCAATAGCCCGTTTTCTAAACTCATGAGTGTAATATTAGACAAAATGACCCTTACCTTGCCTAAAGGTTTTCCAATTCATGTTTAATTGTTGCATATGACCTAAAGGATAATTTTTTTTTAAGGGCAGCAATATATTCCATCCAAGTCATATTGACCTTACCATGGCGAGCAATTTCCTCCTGAGTCCTACTCTCCCACCAGGTGAGATTTGTACCTCCCAAATGGAGAGTGGATAACTGGATCATAGAAGAATCTTTTGTTAGGCCTTGAATCCTACAATAGACTTCTACCTACTGGATCCAATCATCTAACTTTTCAGCATTTAACTCACCACAATACTTAGGAAATTTAAATTTTACATCAAGTTTAATAATAAGCTTAGACTTTCTTTTGAAAGGATTAATAGTAGAAGGGGAAGAAGAAGGGAAAGATGAAGAAGAAGGGGAAGATGGAGGAGATGGAGCTTCTAGATCTTTTCCTCATTTTTCCTTTTGATCTTCCTTATTTTCTTGCTTTGACAAATCTCCCTTTTCGCGCTTCTTGTTTTCCACATACAATTCTTCCACCATAGCCTTCATTTTGAGAAAGACTCACTAGAAAGACTTATCATCAAGCTCTTTCTCGGTGCTTTTCCTAGCTTCAATTTCATCCATTGTCGGCAAAGTCTTTCATTTTCTGATCTCAAGATTGTATTCTTCAAGTTTTCCTTTGCCTTGATGAAGCTTCGAGCGTGTAAGCATTCAAATCTGCAATACTAGTCAAAGCATAGCTCTGATACCAATTTGATCTGTTTAAGGATCTATGATAATTGCTTCGAATGCTTACAATAACAATTACAAACCAAAAGTGCTTAACGAAAATTGATAACAGAGTTCATCGTTTAGAACGTCTACATCCCAGGCCCCTCTCCAATCGAGTGGACTGATCCAATTATTCCTCAAGAAATTTGGTTACATTCATTGGCAGAGCCTCCCCTTGGTTTACAAAGAAATTTACAAATGCACTTCCAAAGTGCGTGGAAACAAGCTTCTCCAAAAGTATGGAAATACAAAAATTCCTCCAAGGAAAACAATCTCTGACACTTGCAAAATACTTCCAAAATCACTTGACTTCTCTCACCTTTCTCACCTCCTTTTATAGCCCAAAATTACCAAAGTTGGTGTAAAACCAATTAACTACCCAATCTCCTTTACATAGTACAAATTTTTAAAAATATCCCCTTTTCACATCTCTCAAAGGATAATATATCCAATATTATTTTTATTTAGCCTTGAGACTTTACAAATGAAATTCTCCTTTTATATAGGATATTTTATTTCTCCATAAGATATTTTTGACTTTATTTTATCCCAATGTATAGGGCTACATTTTGAATTAGGCAAGTTTGTTTTTTTTTTTAAAAATAAATATCATATCCCCTTAAAGAGGATCTTTAAGGTATTTTATAGGGGGTGGTGGTCCCACCACACTCCCCTCCTTTTATCCTCTCCCCTTAAAGAAGGGGATGCGTTCCCTTCAAAAGTGGGTTTCCCCCCATACCATGGGTGGCGCCCCACTTAATGTTGGCTGCCCCATGGATGGGTGGGGCTCATCTTAGATATTTAAATATAAATTTTATTATATTTTATTTATTTATTTTAATTTGAATTTTTTTTTTAATTATTTTTGTCAAAATATTTTTGCAACATGGAGGGATGATGCATTACCATATGTCACAGGCTGATTGGCCATTATGCTGACTAGGCACTGACATCATCAGCTTGATCCAATCTTTGACCTTCAATAACTTCGCCATCCAGACTCTGTTTTCCATGAAACGAACTTTTCCAGAATTGTGATGATGAACACTTTGCAATGGTGTTGACTTTGACCAATTTTGACAACTTTTTATTTTTGCCCCTTTTTTCTGGCTGAGTTTTGAGAGTTGACCAGAGGTTTGACC
This sequence comes from Sequoia sempervirens, assembly GCA_007258455.2. NCBI lineage: Eukaryota > Viridiplantae > Streptophyta > Pinopsida > Cupressales > Cupressaceae > Sequoia > Sequoia sempervirens. The sequence goes on along the minus strand of VDFB02105785.1, from coordinate 164,173,442 downwards.
ATATATATCTTGAGCTCTAGGACTCCAATTGACTCCATTTGAGTTGCATTGGAGTCAAGATCCTAAGCACTTTCTAATGATACCAAAACTAGAGAAAATGGAGAATTTCAAAATTTGACGAAAAATCCTCTGGATCACATATAATCTAGTTCAATGGTAGATAATGAAAATGTAGGATTCCTCTTACTCATCAAAGTCATTGCACCTCCAAAAAAAGTAAATACATAGACACTATTTATACTTCAAATATCCAAGCCACCTACCCAATTTGCACCAACAAACCCATGTATGTACAATGACTTGATTACATCACTAGTACCAATAATAAACAAAACAATAATAAAAAGTTCCACAAAAATATGTAACCACTCTCTTAACCATTGGTCGAAAAATAAGTGTTTTACCTATCTAGTTGTCTAATAGGTCCTATTTACATGTTAGGTTTACTTAAGTCCTCAACATACTTCTAGAAGTCTTAGCTTTCAAGAAGATCTTATCATATGTTATCTACTTAGGCTTTTATTTAATTCTTGTGTCTTAAGTCATTTAATATTGTTGACGTATTTACCTCATTGTATAGGAATAATAAACATGTCAAGATCTTGTATAATACTAACTCACAACATTGCTTTATAAGAAAGACATCATATGTATATTATATATTCAATCTTTGAATTTTACACCCATAATCATAGAAATATATTCTTTCCAATTTCTCTCTTGTGAAATATATTTTTGTCTAGCAACTATTCCTAGAGGTGTTGGGAGTTCTTACTAACTCCTAATTGGTTTCAAAGCTCCAATGTTGAAAATTATATCTTAGATCCAAGGGTTTCATCTTGCCTTGAATATTTTGGTAGGTGAATTTTTAGGTTTCAAGGATCTCACATTTGAATCCAAGTCATCAAAGAAAGTTATGATTTCCTAATTATATAGCGAAATCATGTTATAGTGATGTAAGTGGTGAACAATGAGTTTCCTTCTTATTTCATTATTTTCCTCCCTTTGTTTCTATTTACAATTTTCAAGTGGTTGATGATAGTTTTCATGAGGATAAATTATGAACAACTTTATATGAAGATGAAATTTAGAAATAGATAATGTTGTACGTAATAAATTTATTGTAGCTGAATATTATGATGTGTGTGATCATGTGCATGCATATGAGAATCTCCTTCTTTGGGGTGTAATATGTTATCTTTTCTATGCACAACTCACTTCAAGTGGATCATATGAGAGTGATGTTGGTGATTTGAGCTTGCAAGAAGAAGTGTGACACATGTCTAATTTTTATAGAACATGTGTCATAACAAATTTCTAAGATTATCTTAAAAATAAGAGACAATTTGAGGAGTGTAACTCTTTGAAAGAAGTATTTCATGAAATAAATATTTTTCCTATTGGATTTCACATTAGCATGAGTGAATCCAAAGGTATGCTAGCTTCATGTTGTTCCATAGGTGTGCAAAACTGATTTTGTGACTTTCCTTTCTAATGAAGGTGTAGCTTCTTATAGTGTTGGTAGTAGTTTCAATATTTCACTTCGGCCCAATATGCATTTTGTGATGGTTTTGAGTAGAAAAATTCTCTAGGCTTATGATTAGCTCATTGCTCAAGTTTATTTTGTGCTAGAGCATTAATTTTTTTCAATTTGATGTACATGAGGAGTTTCTTTATCCAGATCAGCTTAGTGAAGAATATTTTTTTTCAATTGTGAATATGAAGTTCTCCTCTATTTTTTTGTCTCTTCACTCAAGTAGGTTAATAGGTATGAAAATACCATGGTTTGTTTTGTTGTAACTTGAGTTTTCAAGTCATCACTAGTTGGTATACAAATGAAGGATGTAACATGTTGAGCAATTTTGGTGGCTAATATTTTGTGGTTTTTCATGCAATATCAAGATCAATGGTCAAGAAATTATTAACTTATTTAGTGGTATTCACAAGATTGTGCTTGATAGAAAAAGGTTGCATTTGTTTCCCTTTTGTGAAAGAGGAAACTATGAGTTGAGGGAAATTATTTCCTTCAACATGATGGTGTTTGATAGAGGCAAGGAATTTATTTCAATCCTTAGTAGGGTTTCCCTACAATATTCAAAATTTCTTGGCATAGCCATACCTTTATTTTTCATATTATTTCTTATATTTTTTTTATGCCATCATCTATATACATTTTTTTGTCTTCCATGAGTTAGTTAAATTTCATGTTTTTCATAGTTTTTTTTTTGGTTAAAGATCTAGATTCTTATTTTCCCTATTAAAGGGACATATCCCCAACTAGAGCCATTATTGGGATGCAGTTTAATAATGCCATTTTTTCTTCATTCCCTTCCTTTGTGTGTGTTGATATGACATTATCCATGATTAATAATTGATTTTGAGAAGTCTATAAGGCTCATCATGTCATAATGTATTATTTACTAGATTTTACCTTCCAATTTCTTTAATAAGTTGACCAAAATAAAAATTTAAAATATTTCCCAAGTCAAAGGGGAAGGTGGCTACGGATGGTTCCTAGTGCATTGAAAACCTTAGGAGCCCCTAATGGGGTCCTAGTTTCACAATCAACCCCCAAGAAGGAGAATTAAATTATAAAAAATAAAATGCCAAGGTAGTAGAGGGGAGAAGGAACACAATAGGCTCAAGGCATGATAAAGTGTGTGGTAGGGGTTTGACATTTTTAATATTCTCCTTTCTTCAATAATGTAATTTTATTGAGCTTTGATGAACTCCCTATTTCTTGTTGAGGGTATTATAATTTTAATGCCACAAAATGGAACCACTAAAATGACTTTTTTTGTGCCTATGCATCTTGTACAACTTTTTTGTTGTGGTTAATTAGCCTAATGGTGTGTTTATTTTGCTATATTATCCACCTACTTGCATTCATGGAATGACCATCCCATCCACTAGTATTGATTATGATTGACCTCTATTGATATGGAATAATTATTTTGTGTTAGATTGTTCCTAGGTGATGAATTTTAAATGTGAATAGAATTATAGTTGTATTTGGTTTGATTCCATAGGTTTATATATTGTATAAGGTTATCATTTTTGGAAGGGGTTGGTTCTTCTTGTAGTTTTTGAAGGTTGTGTAGGTGCATATTTTTTTCTAGGGATTCAACTCATTCCTTCTCTAATTATAGGATGGATATGGATTTGTGGGGTATGTGAAGGATAAGATGCATGCATATATGTTGTGTAGAGAATGTATCCATTGATGTTTATATTTCTATAGGAAGGTATTTTATTGTTTTAAATGCTTCTGTTGCCATATTCACTTGTATGATTGTAACATGCAATTGGTGAATATAATAATATTCTAAATATTGTAATCTTTGGAATGACAGTTTCCATGTTTCAAATGCACTATATAAAACTCAATTTGGATGACTAAGTATGCTCTTTGTATGATATTTCTTCTTTGATGGATTATGTGCCCAAATGAATTCTTCTATTTTTCCTTTAATGGTTTTCTTTCTTGTTATCTATGACTTTATAACCCATTGGATGCACTAGTCTCCAATCTACCTAGCCAATATCAATTCATCAATAAAATAAATAAATCAATAGTATAGGAGTAGGGCTATTTTGTATACATTCATAACCTCATGATATAAATAGGGATCAATCTTCATTGAGCCTCAAATGAATGCATTTTTCTTATTTTACATTGTTTTACTTAGTTCAATGATAGTCTTTTGGGACAAGTAGGTATGTCGGGTTTGGCTATATTATTTAATTTTTTTTGTTCATTATGTGTGATCTCAATAGATTTTAAGGTATACCCCTAGGAACAACCTCTTGAGTCTAATATGATGTTAAATACTAGGAGATAAAACCCACTATCATAGAGTTGAACATTAACCCTCTATAGTTTGTTGATGGGATGATCTCACTTATATAATGAAAAATGTAGCCTTGTGAGTGATATTTTTGTCTAGGAAGCGGAGCAACATTTTTTAGCATCAACATAAGGGTATATGTATAAGATGAAATCTAGAGGGAGGTGGTATAATATAGAAGGGTCAATGAGACAAGACCAAGAGGAGATAATGGAACATAGGGTGAAATGAGAGAGGGTACAAATGGGATGGGAATAAAAGGGGATAATCGAACATAATATGAACTAGTAGAGACTAGTGTGATGGGCTAGGAGAAGATCATAAAATATAGGGTAAAATAATATATGCTAATAGAATATATAATTGGATATGCATGCTTTATGTAGACAAAAGGCTATATTTATTAACCCAATGTTGTATTGACTATTTGGTCCTCAAAATTTTGATTTATAAAAATATTTGAAGGTGCAATTAAAATACATCATTTTGGTACATTATATGGGATTTTAGTTATAGATTTATGAAGGATGATTCATAATGAATGTTATTAATACATATAAATCTACATTTTGAAATGTTATAAAAATATGTGATCAAGGCATCATTCTACTCCAACTCATCCTCCCACCACCATTTTAAAATATTTAAATGTAATTTTCACATTTAGTAGTATTTTTGGGCCCACTCTCTTTTATGGTTTAGAGTTAAAACTTGTGTTAAACATTTTGTGAGAATATAGATGATTGAAATTTCAATACACCCTATTAAATTTATTTGCAAGTTGGACGTGTATACACAAAGTTAAGAGGATTTAGGTGAAGTGGAAAAAAATATTCTTCATATTTTATTGCAAGCACAATATTAATGTTAATTACCTTAAATGAGGTCTTTCCATTCTATTCATAGCTCTCAAAATGGACATGATTTTATCAAGGCTAGGATTTTAATCTTGTAGTTATTTTTAATTTTCCCATTTATAACTTTAGAAATGTAGCCTCTTAGATTTATAAGAACCTAAAGAAGAAGAACAAAAACCATTTCTTATCACTTGATGCCTAGTTGTCGAATGACAACTCTTACTTTTATATCTTAGTTAATGTGAATTTTCGTGTTATTAAGTGCCTCTAGGATTTTTGGAGCCACAAATTTGATAGCCAATGAAAACCTATTTCCATATGATGCATACTAATTGCAATATAATTCATTTTCTTATTTACTTTGTATAACACATTTTAAAATCATACATGATCCAGTTTTAACTAATTATTCATAATTTTTGACATGCTATACACATTTACTAATTAATCACCTTATGATCATACATTACCTTATTTCGATTTTATATTTTTAACATTTGTACCATTATTATCTTATCATTACATGACAACAACATGCCTTCTCTATCCTCATTCATAATCTTCATTGTGTTATTTTCTTAATTTTTGGGCATCTCAATTTTCGTATATATATTCAAGATTATATCTATCAATATCTATCAACATTATTCATTTTATTGGTCTTTATTGAGACATGAAATTGTCATATATGATCATACTCAATATTGTGCATGAGAAAAGCCTAGAAATCATTTTACACTTTATATGTAGCTTTGAAGATTGATGAATGCCATTACATTTTTAAACACTATAAATTTGAGAATAAAAACTCTATGAGTGCAACAAAGGACATCACCATCTGAGAGTCTATTTATTTGAGAATTTATATAAGAAAATCCAAAAATCAATAGAGGTCAAGGTTATAAGAATAGATGATTTTGAATTATTGTTTTTTGGTTCGATAAATATATACCTAAGACATGGTCAAGCAAAATGTGTATGATGGCCATGAAAAAGCTGGATAGCTTATACGGAAAGGTAATAAGAAGCAAAAGGAAAAATGATTGGACATTTAGCCAGTGCAGGTAATAAAACACAAGAGCAGAAAAAACTCATTTTTGCAACGAGCGCGTGGGCATCTGCGGAACTCATTTTTCCTTGTTTCAGGCCGTCTACAACTGATGTTTGAACATAACTTCATTTCATTGCCTGGTGGGTAGTCACTGAATCATTTGCATAGTTTCTGTACAGTTTTATTCGTAGAATCGTAATTGAAATAATTATTGAATGTTCGTATTTGCCTTAGCAGACGCTTGTTCGCGAATTTCTAACAAAGCCATAACGAAAGGCAAGAAGTACAGCTTTCTTACAGAGATCAACCGCTGCTTGAAAATCTTTGCTCTCCTTTTCTCCCCCACTGCCGTTGAACTTTATTAAAGCCATTGAAAATGTGGCTCTAGAGTGAGATGCATTGACAGCCTTTTCCAAAAGTGAAATTCCTTCATCCCTGCGTTTACTCAAGTAGAATATGAGCAGCCCACACTATCAGTATGACCTGAGAAACATAATGCATTTAATAATTTGGTTTATAAAATGTTTGTTGGATTTATTTGGCCTGTGAGTGTAGGTTTTATCAGCCACAATTTGTTTCAATATTTTTTATCAGGAAGTATTTAATTTTCATGCCCAGCTGTTTGATTCATAGTGATAACATGTTTAATTTTACGGTGAAGTGATTGTTAATAGATCAATGAAACCTACAATATTTAATTGGCAGAGGACGGGATCAATAATTTAGTCTTGGCAGGTAAGTTGGTCAAAAGTAAAATCATCCACAATGCACAAGACATTGAAACTACCACAGATTTAATTCCTGATAATGACATTTCCTGTTAAATTTAATTCATCCACAACTAGACCTGATAATGGTATTTCTTGTAAAATTTAACTCGTCCACAACTAGATAGACCTGATAATGGCATTTCCTGTAAAATTTAACTCGTCCACAACTAGGACCCGATAATGACATTTCCTGTTAAAGCCAGCCTAATGCTGATGCAGAAAAGCTAAATTTGGGGCATCATTATTTCCTATCCATCCACAACTAGACTTGATCATATCCCTAAAGGAAAGGCTCATGATACTTTGGATGAGTAAGATATATCTTGTAAAAGCCGGCCTAATACAATCTAAGGTGTTAGTGATACAGTAAACCCAAATTTGGGACTTCATTATTTTCTACTGAGTGTTTTACAGAAATCTGTTGATTCCACATTTAGGCTAGAAAGTTGACTATCAACAGAGGTGTCTTGACTGTAAAGTAGTGTCAATCAACAGCGGTCTCTTGACTACACATTATTATGGCTCATTTTGTGGTTAGTTTGTTAACTGTGAAAACATACAGAATGCAGAAGATATCAACACCACAACTATTCCTGAGAATGTCCCCTAAGGCAGGGGTGACCTAATACCTTGATTCTTTTGGGGAGTAAGATATTTCTCATTAAAGGTAACCTAATTGTAGTTTCTGAAAAGAGGCCTCACCTGTAAGCCAGCTGATTAAAGAAATGAAACAGCAGAGAAAGAAAACAAACTGACACTAATGGTGATAAACAAAATAATATATCATAATGCTGTAACAGAATAAACTGCAATCTATTAACTCATTAAATAACAATCTCTCACATTCTTCCTCTATTCTGCAGACTGCTGTTAAAAAGAATAAAATACTGTTTTTCACCGCTGTGAAACATTATAGAAGCTACCTATAAAAAGAGTTCGAACACACTAAAAACAGAGCATGACTGCCCAAAAACAGGGCATACAAAGCACATGTTTTTCCACGCATAGCACATGTTTTTCCACGCATAGTTGATTTTGTCATGCTGGAAAAAACAAGATTCGACAGCATCAGTTATCTTCACTAATCCCTTCCTCAGAACTAAATCCAAGGAGTATGGTGATGCATGTTTGTGGTTTCGTAGACAAATTTTTTTACTGGGTACGCTCACCTGTTGTTTTACTGATAGCTTGTGTAATAGGGACATTGTGATTCCAAGTGGGTGCTTTACAGAAATAAACCTACTCTACAGATGTGCTAGGGTTTAGGATTTGTAAGAGGGTAAATGTATAGATCTAATAAAATTATAAATATTCTTGATGTTAAAAGGCCTGTAGACAAATAGATCTAAATATATGAAGGTATTCAGTTACCTTGGAATGGAAAGTACATCACAAAATGAATACAGTATGTGTTGTTGTACTAGTATAGTGTAATAAGGAAATATGCTCAATATCATTTTAAGATAAAATAAGAGAGCGCAGTGTATGAAGTTGCGTCTTACTATTCCAAGCATGTAACAAGGCTCAATGTTTCTGGCATCTACACATTTTTGGATGAAAGACAAGTTCTTTGAAGTCCATAAGGATTGGGAGGCGCATTGCAACACTTCTTTCTGGTTGCCTAGCCTATTAAATGTCTTGCATCTGCATAAATAAGATGAAAAAAATCTCTATAAATGAAGAAACTCTCTTATACAAAGAACTACTTTTAAAGAAAAATAGATTTCTTACACTAGAAGTGCTCTGAAGAAATCTCTAGAATGGTTTGAACTGGAGCTAAGTTTGTAGAAAATGCAAGTGACCAGTTCATCTGGGATCTGGTTAAAATGATTGATTGCAGAATTCTTGCAACCTTTTACCATCTTAGGGCTTTTATGATCAGATTTCAGATCAGTATCCCACTTTTCCATTAGATGGAGAGAAAGCAATAGATATCAGGTTAGGTAAGTCTTTACAATTTAGGGTTCATAAATTTTTTTAGTGGCTACAACTTTTTGTTGGAGGATTTTATAAGCAATTTCCATATTTAAGGGCCATGCAATCCCAGAATTTTAGTGGCTACCATGTGTAGATAGAGGATTCCTAGAAAGAATCTTCACATGAGCCATAATTAATACGATAAAAGCGATCTTTTAGGATTAAATTTTATTACACCTACATGTGTTGTACAATAACATTAAAGAATCTTGTGTCATTACCCATATACATAAAAATGAAAACATAAGAATTTTTTTCTTAAAATAATAAATACATTAAAATAATTATTAAATAATTGTAACTTAAAGAAACTCTTAAATAACTAAAATAATTATAGATAACTCTTAAATAAATAAAACAACTCATTAAATATAAGAACCACATAAAAAAAATAAAGGCATGCCCATGTCACAAGGGGTGCCACATGCCAACATCTGTACTGACCAAAAATCCTAGTAGATGAACAAAACATGCATTTTACTAGCACCAAGAACTACAATAGCCAAAGATTGGGAGTGCACCTTAATACTCAGATTTGACTTTTCTCTCTAGCCAAGGGAGAACGTAAAGACATTGAGTGTTTGAGACTGGAAGAGAGTGATTTTTTTTCTTAACATCTTTCCAAGGCTGATTAGGCAAAAATGTGGTTTTCTGCTCATTGTAGTTGTCTTCCAATGATGATCTATCACCCGTTGAACTAGTAGAAATCCCCCCTACAAACTAGAGATCTTTGATAATGGTTCAAGCTTTAGAATATGATGAGGAGATGCTTTATCAACCACATGACTCACTAGAGGCATACATTCTTGGACTAGGGTGGGATAGGCCATTGAGGGTGGAGAACCCAAGAGCAACCCATGCTTAGCATTGGAGTGAGGTGAGTCACCTACAACATTTGGAGTAATGACATAATGGCTAGAATCAACCCGAATCCACCAGGTGGGCTGAAACTTCACAATATGATGAGGAGATGCTTTATCAACCATGAGACTCACTATAGACATACATTCTTGGACCGGGGTTGGACAGGCCATTGAGGGGTGAGAACCCGAGAGCAACCCATGCTTAGCATTGGAGTGAGGCGAGTCACCTACAACATTCAGAGTAATGACATAATGGCTAGAATCAACCCCAATCCATGAGGTGGGCTGATTTAGATCATTGTTGCCACACACACATGTTTGCTTCTTATTGCACTTGTAGGCATTGTGAGCAGTTTAATAGCATTTTTTGCACCTAAATGGGATCTCTTTGTAATCAATAGGTTGTCTCTAGCACATTTTTCCAACCTTTAATGAGATTTCAGTTGGAAGGCCTTTGGATAGGTCGAATTCGACATAAAGGCAAGCAAAGGTAGAGCTTTCATAATTGATTGTTTGTTTAGAAATGCAGTGGAACTTTCCCAAGCCATTGGGTATAGCTTTCAAACACCCAATCTCCCAAAATTGCAGAGGTAAATAGGGAAATCTTACCCAGAGAAAAGAAGAGGAAAATGCCTCAGACCATGGATTGTGTTGGGTTCAATGAATCCCAAATTAGCAAGTTTCTTCTTTAATTCAAAATAGTTTTTTACTTTGTAATTACTTCTATTGGCATGTATTGGCCAATTTAGAGGTTGTCTATTTCAAATGAATTTTTCCATTTCTTAGGTTGGAGAATGATTTATAAATATAGTTGCTGCTTGGTTATGTAATTCATTCAGAACTTGATAATAAGAGATAATCCCCGAGTATGGACATAGCCATCAAATTGATGGTGAACCACAATAAATCTATGTTCTTTTTTTGTGATTGCTTTCAATCTTTTATATTTTGCAATATGTTTTTCATTTGATTCTTCAAATTATATTCAACAATTGGTATCAAAGTAGGTTCAAGAAATTTGGTGCAGGAAATTGTGAAGAACTTTTGCAGCAATAGAAGATGCAAACAAGTGAAAAATCAAAAAGTTTACAAGACAAAATTTCAGCCTTTGGAAAGTATAGATGGAATCCCTTCTCATCAAACAAGATCTTTTGAATGCATTGGTTGACAAAGCCAAAGGGAAAGGATCTTTGTTAGATGAAGAATGGGAGAAGCTAAACAAAAAAGCAAGAGCTACAATTTTCCTGTCGCTATCTAGCAATGTCTTATTTAATGTCTCTACAGAGAAGGCAACACAAGAGCTATAGGAAAAATTGTCTTCAATGTATGAGATGGCTTCTGCCTCCAATAAGGTATTTAGTATGAAGAAAGTATATAATTTAAAAATGTGAGGGGTTATGTCAAATCATTTAAATGAATTTAATGCATTAATTACCTAGCTGATTTCTATAGGCATTAATTTGGATGATGAGATCAAAGCTATTTTATTATTGTGTTCTTTACCAAATAGATGGGAAGGTGTTGTGATGGCAGTGAGCACTTTAGTGGTGCCAAAAGAAAGCTAAAATTTGATAATGTTGCTACCACTTTATTGGGTGAAAATATGCAGAGAAAAAATCAGGAACCCTTGTTTAGTGAAGCACTAACTGCTATAAGTACCGATAATAGAGGTAGAAGTAAAGAAAGAGGAAAATATAATAATCGAAGAAGGTCAAAATCTATATCGCAATCAAGAGGAAAAATAGGTTCCTGTTGGTTTTGTGGCAAGCCAGGCCACACAAAGAAAAAATGTTAGAATTATAAGAAGGCACAAGACATAGTCATTAAAAATCAAGCAAACACTGTAGCTGAAAAAGATGATGGATTTTTAATTTTGGCTACTAGTGACATGACTGTAGACTCTTGGGTACTTGATTCTAGTGCTTCTTTCCATGGTACTTCATGCATGAAAGCTTTCACAAATTTCAAAGAAGGTGTTTTCAGTAAGGTTTTTCTTGGTGGCAATAAGGAGTGTGAAATTGTTGGTAAGGGTGATATAGTTTTAAATTTTAAAAATGGTAGTCAATGGATTTTAAAGGATGTTAGATATGTTCCTTTGTTAAAAATAAATTTAATTTTTGTTAGTCAATTAATTTCTTCTCGGTGTGATGTTAAATTCTCTTTAGAAAATTGGCAAGTAATAAAAGGGGTTTTAGTGATTGCAAAAGGCAAGAAGTTGGGTAATCTTTATATTTTAAAATGCCATGGTGAAGTGGGAGCTACCATGATAGTCATGAACAACAATTCAGAAATTTGGCACAAGAAGTTTGGTCACATGAGCAAGAAAGGGCTTGAATTAATGCTTCAACGAGATTAGCTTCCTGACTTGCAATCAGTGGATTTGGAGTTTTTCGAACATTATCTTTATGGAAAACAAAGTCAGGCCAACTTCTTGGGAATAGATCATGATTAGAAAACTACTCCTCTGGCAATTGTGCATTCAGACATTTTTGGTCTCACTGAGGTAACTTCATTTGGTGGTGCAAATTACTTTGTTACTTTCTTGGATGATTACACTAGAAAAGCTTGGATTTACATGTTCAATAGAAAATCATAAGTTTTTTCAAAATTTAAAATTTTCAAGGCTCTTGTAAAAAATCAAATAGGGCATAAAATTAAATGTCTGAAAATTGACAATGGAGGAGAGTTTTGTTCCTCATAGTTTGATAATTTTTTGTGCAGACAATGACATTCGTAGAATCAAGGTGGTCCCATTCACCCCTCAAGAAAATAGATCAACTGAGTGGTTGAATCAAACAATTTTATAGAGAGCTCAATGTATGCTCTCCAATGCCAAGTTGGGAAAATAGTTTTGGGCAGAGGTGTGCAACACTGCAATATATTTGATCAACTGTGCCCCATCATCTCATTTGGATTTTGGCATTCCTAAGGAGAGATGGCTTGGAAAAATTATTTCATATCATCATTTGTGGGTGTTTGGTTGTGAAGCATTCGTGCATATTCCCAAAGAATAATGAATGAAGCTTGATTTCAAATTGAAAAGGTGCATTTTTCTAGGCTATGGAGAAGATCAATTTGGTTTTAGGTTGTGCGCTCCCATTGCAAAAAATATTATTTGTGATCGAGATGTTGTCTTCAATGAGAAAAAATTTGTAAGTTTGTAGCCTTTGGATAAATCATTTCATGAATATTTTAATATTGATTTATTTGACAATGGTTGTGTTAAGAAAACTTTAGTTACATTCTCCTAGCCTTTAATAATTCCTTCAAATTTGAGTACCCCTATTTGTTCACAACCATCTATTTAAAACACTCTTCCTTCAACTATTGTTTCACCTATTTTTTCTACCACATAGCCTCTTTGCACTTCATAACCACCTCTGTTTAATGCATCACAACCTGATCAAAGTGGTTCACTATCTTCTACTGTAAATATGTAACCTTCTTTATATCATATGATGCCTTCCTTATTCCATACACAACCTCTTAACCATGAGACACCTTTCCATGATCATGCACAACCTTTATTGGTTCCTACGCAGCCTTCTTCACACTTTTCATGGCCTTTACCATGTTGTACGCAACCTCCTATGCATCATTCGATGCCTTCAAATTATTATAAGTAGCCTTTAATTAGATCATTGCCTTCCCGCCTCTCATCATAGCCTTGAATGCTCAATAAGCAGCCTTTAGAACCTCATTCACACCCTCTGATGGTTACACAACCCTTGGACAAGTCACTGCTTCTTATAAATCAAATGATGCCTTTTCCAGTCCCCACACACCCTTTAATTGGTGAATCACTACCTTTATTAAAGAGTATGCAACCCTTGAGAGTCAATGTGTAGCCTTTGTTGAATTCCCAGGCATCTCACAATGCACTTGAATTGCTTCCTTCTCCATTCCATTCATAGTATCAAGTGGGATTCGGTGGTTCTCTTGAACAAAGTCATTTTGGTGGTCTGAAATAGGGGCAAAAAATTAGAGAAATGCAATAGGAGACTGTTGAAAAATAGGGCATTGGTGATATTTTCACAATAATAAAAAAAAAATAGAGAAACAAAGGGTGTTTTACAATTAGAAAATGGTTCTCAATTTAGGAGATCAACATGGAAGAGGAAACTACCACACAAGTATGCTAATTTTGAGTTATTTTCTTCTAATGATTATAATTATTAGTTGTTGCTTTGTGGTGAGACAAAGCCAACAACTTTCAAACAAGCTTGAAAATATGCAAATTCAGTCAAATGGATGGAGGCAATGAATAATGAAATGGAATCTTTGCAAAAAAATAACACTTGGGATTTGGTTCCTCTTCCACCAAATTGGAAACCATTAAAAAATAAATGGGTGTATTGTGTAAAAGGGGAAGAGGGAGGTAATCAATGTTATAGGGCTAGATTAGTTGTCAATGGTTTTGCTCAAGAAAAAGGCTTTGATTTCAATGAAATATGTTCACCAGTAGTGAGAATCACCACCATTCAAGCAGTGTTAGGCTTGGTAGCCATTTGGGATCTTGAACTTGAGCGATTAGATGTCAAAGCTACTTTTCTTCATGGAGATGTTGAAGAGGAATTATACATGGAGCAACCTGAAGGTTTTGCAACACCGATTCAAGAACATTTATATTGCAAATTGAAGCAGAGTTTATATGGGCTCAAGCAAGGCCCCAGGCAATGGTATTTAAAATTTGATAGCTTCATGACTCAACAAAAAATTATTCATTGTGATTCAGACTTGTTTGTTTATTACAAGAAGCTTCCAAATGGTGATTTTATCATTTTATTACTTTATGTTGATGATATGTTGGTTGCTGGTAATAGTGTGAGGATAGTTTGTGAGTTAAAACAACATTTATCTCATATATTTTCCATGAAGGATTGAGGGGCAGCAAAGAGAATTCTTGGGATGAATATAATTACAGATAGAAAAAAAAGAGAACTTAGATTATCTCAAGAAAAATATATTCTAAAAATCTTAGATAGGTTCAATATAAAGAATACCAAATATGTGAGTACTCCTTTGGTTGATCATTTTAAGTTATCCTCAACTATGTGTCCTAAAACAAAAGAAGAAAAAGAACACATGAAGCATGTTCCATATTCATCGACAGTTGCTAGTTTAATGTATGCCATGACTTGTACTTGTCCAGATATTGCTCAAGATGTGGAAGTTGTCAGCAGGTTTATGAGTAATCCAGGTAAACAACATTGGCATGTAGTACAGTGGATATTTAGGTATTTGAAAGGTACTTCAGATCATGCTTTATGTTTTGGTGGTAAGGACATTCATCTATGAGGTTATATTGATTCAGATATGGCTAGAGATCTAGATAAATGACTTTCTACCATTGGTTATATGTATTCACTTTTACTGGGGCAACAATCAATTGGGTTTCTCGGTTGCAATAGGTGGTTGCACTTTCTTCTATGAAAGTAGAAGATAGTGCTCTTTTTGAAGGGGTAAAGGAAATGATTTGGTTATACATAGATTGATAGGTGATTTATGGTTTCAACAATTGGTTTTCACTCTCTTTTGTGATAACAATAGTGCTATTCACTTGTCAAAAAATTCAGCCTTTCACAATCAGACGAAGCACATAGAGCTGCGATATCACTTCATTTTCCATTGTATCAAAGAATAGAAGCTACAGGTGGAAAAAATTGACACAAAGTTCTATCCTACTGACATGTTGACAAAAGTAGTTCTGAAGGAGAAGTTCAAATTATATAGAGCTTCTTTCAGACTTGTGCAACTCTAACATTAACTCTGCAGTGGTGGGATATCTCTGAGTAGCGATTAGGTCTTCAAGTGGGAGATTGTTGGGTTTAGTGAAGCCTAAATTAACAAGTTTCTCCTTTAATTTGAAATAGTTTCTTACTTTGTAATTACTTCTATTGGCATGTATTGGCCAATTTAGAAGTTGTCTATTTTGAATGGATTTTTCCATTTCTTAGGTTGGAGATTGATTTATAAATACAGTTGTTGGTTGGTTATGTAGTTCATTCAAAACTTGATAATAAGAGATAATGCCTAAGTGCGAATGTAGCCATCAAATTGATGGTGAACCACAATAAATTTGTGTTCTTGTTTTGTGATTTCTTTCAATCTTTTATATTTTGCAATATGTTTTTCATTTGATTCTTCAAATTATATTCAACATATCAAATGAGGGAAAGTAGGGCTTGATGCAAAGGAAGTCACCTTGATAGAACCATGGACTAGTATTAAGTATTAGTTCTTTGTCTTCCTTTTGATTCAAATTCCTATATGAAGAACCCCTTGGCATAGGGGTAAATACTAATTTCATCCTGCAGTGCTTTTCAATTATTACTTATCCATGTGTGCAGGTCACTTAATTTTGGCTAGATTTGCATGAATCTACAAATTAGGGCATCTTCCATCAAGTACGCCTCTTTGTCATAGGTAGTCTTGTCCAAATAAATTTTAGGAATTGAATTGGAGTTATAGAAAGAAAATGAGGAATGTTGAGAGGTGCGAGGGCGCGAGGGAGAATGTACCTGACTAACATCTTTTGATTGTGAGCAAGAACTAGACAACATACCACCAACCATTGCACCATGGGTATTGAAACCTAGGGCTGCCTTGAAATCAAGTTGAGGGTTCACAACCACCAAGTTAGAGTAACTGTGAGCCACCAAAGTTGGAAAGTTCCTGTGTAAAGGAAATAGAGCACCTGCCTCACCCAAGGGTTGGTGGGAGTATGTAGAACCTAATGCAGTGTCACCACCCTGATCACCATCCACTTTCGTAGGCTAGGTGTTGGATATTTTTAGAGCGGATTGAGCCATCCCGATATTATATTATAATATTATATTATCCTATATATAAATATATATTATTTTAAATATATTTATCTAAAAAATATTTCTTTTTTATTTATTTGTTTATTTAATCCTTATAAGAATAGATGAGAGAATATAAATGTATTTTAATATAAGATGAAATAATTCTGTAATAAAAAAAAATATATATTTATTTATGAATATACTACACCTAAAGGCCCAAACCCTAGTATATAAAATAAAAGATAGGTGAATAGATAGTTAAAGGAGATCTAACAATAAACAATGTACCAAAAATAAAATACAATCATAAAGAGGAATGAAAACAAGAGTTAAGACAAATATTTTTCTTTATTAAGGATTGATGGTATAGTAAAATTCCTAAAATTTAATGGGTACAACTTTTGAATAGATAAATCTCCATGTTAGAAGATTCTTAGAAGCAATTTCATAGCCATTCAATTCTAAAATTTTAGTGGTTACAAGACTTAGAGGATTCCAAGAAGAAATCTTCATATGACTAATTAATATGATAAAAGTGATCTTTACAATTGTGTTATACAATGGCATCAAATAGTCTTATGTAATTACTCATATAAAAGAAATCAAATATATTGAACATTAATTTTTTTTAAAAGATAAAATAATTATTTCATAAATATTAGTAAATATAACACAATAATTCTTAAATAATTGCAACATAAAATTAATTTATTGATAATCAAAACAACTCTTTAAATATAAAAATATAAAAAATTTTAGATAGAGGATGAATAAATATAAAAAAATTACATAGATGAATAAATTATATGAAAAAGTGTGGATAGAAGAGAGAATAGAAAAATACTTCAATGTAAAATAAAATAAATCTTAAATAAATAAAACACATATTTTTTATATCAATAAACTATAATATAAGAGTTCATTCTTTTTTTAAGCATTTAAAATAACAAAAAAAAAGAAGATACATAATTTTTTATCTTTCAAAAACCTAACACATGAACACTAATGTTCTAATTCTTTGTTGACCTGCTAAGTTGATTTCTAATTTTTTAAGTTACAACCTGGGTCCGCTTAAGTCATTCATCAACCGTCCTTGTCTACCTTCACCTTTATCATATTTTAAGAATAACTTATTGAGCATATGCATAAATCCTTTGCTTAAGTTCTTGGCCTTCACTCCGCTCAAAACATATGCCACCTTCTCATTCCATTGCCCGCATCTTTCACATCGCAGTTTGATTCTCCACCACTTAATCTAATGGATAGGTGTTAGCATTTTATTTCATCATGACATCCCTTCATATCACACTTTTTGTAAGGAGCTTTCAAGGAAAAGTTGTGCAATGTGCTAAAGGAAAGAATGGGATAGGTGGTGAGCCCATGATGCATCATGTTGCTTCTTCAGAGCATATTTTATATATGAGCTAGTCATGTTGAAAATGTTTTTTGTGCGGATAGCTAAGATAGAAATACATGGCCACATTTGAACTCATGTCTAAGGCATCACAATTTGAAGTTAACAGTATACTAGTACTTGCATTTCAATGAGGTGCAATACTTACGTCGATAAGCTAAGCCCACATTATTTAGGTTGTGAAGAGCCACACCCATATAAAAGAGACTTTCATTTCTAACTTAAATTGTGTTGTTTGATATGCGTTCTTACTAAAAATAAACAAAAACTCAATCAGGGGAAGAAGATAATTGAAGGAATTCTTTAATGAACTCTATAACATGCTTAAGTTCCATTGCAAGAGTAAATGTTTTGCTGATGAACTAACTGAATCTATTCCATTGTCAAACTTCAATAGACAAAAATTGAAGAATGACATTTAAGATAAAAAAAGGGAGCTTGGTTTTTTTCAGGTCTCACAATCACATGCCCATCAAAGAACCCCTGTTATGTAACCTAGGAAGCAATCATATCTCCTAAACTTTTGGCTCTAGATTTGATAGTCATCAGTCAAGAAACATTGTTTGGATCCAGTCATTTGTGTGATGGAAGAGATTTGTGAGCTGTAGGCCTCACCCAATATTAGCCTGGGAGTTGTTATACCATCCTTTCTGAATGTACTAACAACAGACATAATAGGGAGTAGAAAAAAATATAGAGAAATATTTT
Organism: Sequoia sempervirens; assembly: GCA_007258455.2. Taxonomy (NCBI): domain Eukaryota; kingdom Viridiplantae; phylum Streptophyta; class Pinopsida; order Cupressales; family Cupressaceae; genus Sequoia; species Sequoia sempervirens. The sequence goes on along the minus strand of VDFB02105785.1, from coordinate 164,155,145 downwards.
CTTTGACAATAGAGGATTTATACAATGACATAACAAATCAGAAACAATATTAATTATCATATACCAACTAAAAATCATACTTATTCAAGAATACAAAGTTGATTGAGATTTGGCATGTGTATCTTTATTGTATAGAACTCAAAATATTATATTAATGACCAGGATTCATAGTTAGATTAGTTCTTCAATAAGGAGGATTTCATCCATACATAGATTATCAAAACATTATAAAAATGTGGTCTTTAAATTTCACCATAACTTCAAGTACATGCCAACAGATACAGTGGTTGGAAAATATATTTGTCTTCCAAGCTTCCAAGTAAGATAATCAAATCCACTTGTCATAATATGAAGACAGATTCCTCTTCAATGAGCTAAGGAAACACTCAAAGCACTTAAGCGTTAAAGTGAAAATATTGGCCTTTTGGTATCTTTACAATTTATATACGTCAGTTTCCTTGAATAAGAAAAAAACAATCAAAGGTAAATTTTCATTTGTACATAGATTACCAACAGCAAATAGCACTCTTAAAGTCATAATCAGGAACGCCAAAAAAATGTCTCATTATTTCCTCCACAATCTGAGATATTACACCCATAAAATTGAGGTACAAAGAACTTTCCTTCAAATTGGAAAAAATAGTCCTAAAAATTATTTTGAATGCATATTATCATTCAATTTAGGCATCTTTTAGCCCTTTGACGTACCTAAATGTTGTTAGATCTTCCTTCTAAGGCACAAGATAAGATTGTTCTCAATAATCTTGGGATAAACGTGAGAAACATATGTTGTATAAAATAAAAAGATTTAGATATTTCTCACACCAAAGATATTTATAAATGGTTTCTAAACAATAATTTTTGGTCAAGGTATGGATACAATTCCCAGTCTCTCCAAATTCAAATCAAATTTACACTCAATACCAGTTATTCTGTCAAATATTCAACAAATCTTGTCCACATCTTTATTAAACCAACTTGAACCCCCAACTTATACATTTGTATTGCTCCTTTATCCACACAAATATGCCACTTTGTGTGGGGATTGCAATGTAAATAATCATTGCATTGTATGATTTCCACAATAAAAACATTTGCAGTAGAAGATGGTACTATGAGACAGATGAACTTGAGGCAAAAAGGAAAATAATCATAGTGATACAGCTGCTACCAGTTCAACAACCATACATATCCACACCATTTGTGGGCTTAGCGAAGTCTTTCTTGAATAGAGTTGGACTTCTGGAGCCTCAACTGTTGGTGCATTCTAGCAATAAATGCATCTACTTTCCTGTTCACCTCATCAGGGCTAGGACTGGGACAGAACGATGAATTAGCATTAGTTAGAGAAAATTACTTTCTAAAAAAAAATGACCAGTCACTTTCAGGATCATTTTCTGGCTCTCGCACTGACTCAGGTTCAACCAATTCTGCAGGAGAAGAGATTTTACTCTTCTGAAATTTTGGGTCATCATAGAAAGACCAGTGGTGCTCAACCATTCGGAATGGTGGTGGCGGGGGAGGAGGAAGAGGAATTGATGATGATTTCCTCTCAGTCAACTTTTCTTGCTTTAGCATCCTCGTTCTCATTTTCTTTCCTGTATTCTGACGAGTCTCTCCTTCTAGAGGCTTTTTTCATTTTGGGTAGACCAATTTCCTTAAAGCCTTCATCTGTTAGGTACCCTAGATCAAGCATATAAATTGGGAGTTTCGGTGCCTCAATTTTTTCAGAGGCTTCAACATTCTTCGGGTAATTTGAATTAGTAGAATAGATAGGGGATTTTGACTTTCCACTTTTTTCAGAATCTCTCTTCTTTGGATGGATTGGATCAATAGTATAAATGTGAGCAGGGGGTGGTGGTGCAGGAGGCGGAGGAGAGGAGGAAGAATGCACCTTCCTTCTTGATTTGTCAGACCGATGTCAAGGTGAAGGCTCTGAATCCTTGATCTTATTCTTGGAATCTCTCTTGTAAGATGAAAATCATTGCTGGAGCGTCGATTGCTGGAGAATTGAAGGTAGTGGTGGAGGTACTGGTGGGGGTGGTATTGGATTCCTCTTGTGCTTTCTCTCAGACTGTGGAAGTAGACCAAGTGCATTGACAATTGCATTTCTACTAGGCTTGTGTTCCCTAGTTCTATGTTTGGGATCATCCTTGCTTCTGCTACATCGATGCCTAGATTCATGCTTCGGGATTTCAATAGGAAGAGGAGGAATGGGGGGATTAGGAATAGGATTCACTGGAAACGTTTCATCTGATTTTATCTTTTCTAATTTTTGTAGTTTTTCATGGCTGTGGTTGGGACTGGAGTCAGGGGGCCCCTGATCATTTGTTTGAACAAATGGGTTTCCAATGCAGGAAGAGGACACTATGATGGAGGAGGAGGAGGAGGGTAGGTCGCTGGTGCAGGAGGAGGCGAGGGAGGTTTTCCCATAGGGTTCATGTTCTTTGGAGGTGAGGGAGGTGTTGGGTTTGAATCTCTTTGAGGTAATGCAATTGGGGGAGGAGATGGTAGCAAAGGTGAATGTTTCCAAAGTTCTTATGTGACTATATTGTTTTTAATTTGAGCTGAAAAATCAAAATCTTGAGGCTTTACCTCTACTTTTTTAGGGCTCTGGATGTCTTCAGAATGCGAAATGGCTCAAGGACTAGTTGATTTTTGTGTTGAATCTGCAGACCTAATGGCAGAATCTTCACTCACATTTGACACTTTGACAAAATCTCCAACCCATTTGATACTAGAATAGAATAATTGAGGCCGTTAGCTTTGGAATTTTCTGGTGCGTGATGATTTCTCCAAACCCAATCAGTGTCATCCATTGCCTGGGGTGGACTCAAATCATCCCAAGCATTGATAGCCTCTCTCAAATCATGATATGAAATGCTAGCTCTCATCCTTCACAATGGAGGCACCATCACAACCACTGGACATTCATATGCATACTCATGTTCATACGAGTTCAAACTCTTGACCACCTCGCTCTCAGAACTATCGACCACATTATGGTCGAGAAGGCCCCTCCATCTGCTGATAGAACCATAATCTAAGATTCTTTCCTCAAACTTGAGGGTTTCCATTCCAATCATCCTGATCCCCATGTCCAAGTGGAGTCAAAGTGGAGTCGGGATTTCTCAATCTCTACACTGCCAACAAGAAAAACTACCACTTCACCAAATCCAGCGCACAGGAGCAAATACATGCCAAGGTTAAAAGACTAGCTGAAATGTACAAGGGGGAATGTTGAGCATAACAATCATGGGCCTCCCGTTGTTGCTCTTCTCTATTCTCTTCTGCACCCAGTTTGAGTAGTCTCCCAGCCGGTAATCTTTGTACCCTCTCCCTGAGATGGCATGACCGGCGCCCTTGTTGGTGATGACGAAGGCAAAGACAATGAAGTAGAACAAGAGAAGAATAAGCGCAAACATGGTGGCCAAGTAAAGCCAGAGCAACCATGTGATTCTGCAGCAGGTTCCTACCAAGCCGGTGAGAGAGATGATCATGAGAAATGCTTTGAGGACTATCGCAGGCCATTGAAGAAGCATTTCACAGTCACTACTTGCCTTCGTTGTTAGCCATATTCCAGCACCCAAATGCAGAATTATTAGCCAAAGAAATTTTGCGGGGTTCCTGCTGGCATCATGGGAAAATGCCGGTGGGGTTCCCCCACATATAATAGCCTATTGGCTAAAAATGCAAAATACAATGTGTGATAAGGAGCTATAAAAGAGTTTATGTTAGGGGAATATTAGAAGGACATGTGTTGATAAAGGGAACTCCCCTTATAAATCTGAAAACTCATAACACAATTCAAATTTACAAAATTATATGTAAGGAGGAAACACTATATTTTATTGTAACAAATATGAAATGGGATTACAACATATATAGAAGCTCACAAGCTTCCCTTTACAACATGGGATTTTTGATTAGATATATCAAAAATATGGAGTTAGAACCTCTTCACATAAATCTACAAATTTGGATTCACAAATCCTCTATCTAATCTAGGAGCATCCTATTATCTTAAACTCCAACTCTCCAAAGCCAACTTCTCAAATGAAAAAAGCCTCAATATATAAAATTTTGTGAATGAGAAAACCACTTTGGTTTTCCCAAAAAACATGCAATTACCACCTTGGAAAAATCATGACCCAATTTGAGGAAAGACCATAAAATAATAAAATATTCTAAATGCTCACATAGCCTTCACATGGGAACCTATACTTCAACCAATCAAATTTGGTTAAATTGTATTTTTCATTAATCTCTTATGGATTCAATGAATCCAGGCAAGAACATGCACCAACATGCAAGTTTGGGCACCAAAAATGGAAGAGCGTGCAAATCATAAAAATCAACATGAAATAACATGAATGGTAAAGTGGTTCTCACCTTGAAAAAATTCCCAAGATGGAATATTCCTTTGAGATGCTTTTGTAACTCTTACTAAAGTTGATTTTCCTCCAAATTTACAATTATAAATGGTCATAGAGGAAAATTGCATATTTTGGAAATTAAAACAATTATTTTCCCACACATTAGCCCATATTATCCCTTATCAATAATTAAATAAAGAAAAAATAATATTTTTAGTGATGTTGATTGCTAGTACCCATATGCTCTTGCATCATTTCCATCTCCTAGTGAATCACAAGGATTGTATGCATCACAGTTTATGTTTCTCTATAAAGGGAAAAAGGTGAGTTATGCTTGAATGAGTGCTCTAGATTATGGCATGTGGTTGCATATTAATGCAACACACAACCCTAATGCATCAAAGTTTCATGTTGAGGGACAAAAGTGAAAATACAATGTGTGGTGAGTGATAAACATGAAGGGGATCCCAAAATAGAATATTCTATGATAGGTGTCCATAGGATGGCTCATCTCAAACTTTCAATACATCACACTTTACAGTAAAGGGGTATAGTGATAAAATACGATGTGCACTACAGTATAGAGGGGAGATATAAGGGTGATGTTTCCACATATGATTGTATCATAGAGATGAGTCATTCCATTTTAATATACAAAATAAAAGAGGGTGGGGGTAAATTTTAAAAGTAGTTGAGTACATGTGGCACTTCAGGGTTGCAATGCATGATCTCTATACATCGAAACTTGATAAAAGCTGATTTGAAACTAGTTGAGTATGTGTGGCACATCAGGGTTGTCATGCATGACCATAGGCCTCTAGCCATTGATCAAGATTTAAAGAGTTGTCATCATCAGTTAGAATTCAAATGAGAATGCCTAACTGGGAAATTAAATCCTTGACTCACATGAGCTGTCAGGTTACATTAATGGTGTATTTGTTTCATTCCAAAGGTGATAAAGCAATGAATTGCCTTGTTTTTCACTATTTTCATAAGAATATTCAAGCATTATGGCAAGAGGAGCTCCTAGAAAGAAAATTTAGGTGAAGAGAAAGCTAGGGTTTCTCGAATAAGTCCACATTTTATCCTTCTGAGCAAGAATTTGGTTAAGTATAAAAGAAAAAGGGGTGTAAGCATTTATAGGGTTCTCGTGTTGCATTTTCAAGGGAGAATTATTGAACCCTAGATTTTTCAATGTATATTTATGAAATTCTACAAGAATTGAGTTAAATTTAAAAAAAAAATCCTAAGAGGTTATTGAATATTTGTAAAACCCTAGCTGCTTTAATGTATATTTTTAAACCCTAGTTATTGAAATTTTATCAAAATGAGTGAAATTAGGGGGACCTCCAAAAGTAAAGCCAAGTACAAGGGATTGAAAAGGGTTTTGTCCATATTCATAGAGCATGACCTCATGATCCAATTTCTTACTATAAAGAAGGTGGGGATGTTAGGTAATAATGCATTCAATCCACATTCTTAATTCATTTCCTACATAAATCCAAGAGAGAAAATCAATAATACAAGTAACCAAAATTAATAGATCAAATAGACAAGCCACGAAATAACACATGATATACCTTGGAAACACCATTAAGAGAGAAAATCCCATCCTCCAACATATTATTCAATAATAAAGCAATATAAGAGGTACAATGAATACCTCTAAAGCATCAAGCTTCTCAATGCATACTGATGTGTCTAAGCATGAATCCACACATCCCATGCCATGCTTCACATATGTACTCCTTATAAAGGCTCAATAATGACATCCCACTCACCGAGCCAACTTTAACCACTAAACATGTGCTTTCTTTTATAGATTCAAGCTCACACAAATACAACCAAGCGGTAAGATAAAACCATGTACCATAAAACCATGTGAAAACAAAACCACTTTTTAAATATTGGGTACTAATTTTTTACTTTATTTAATAATTCCCTAATATTAAATTATTATCATATGTCTCCCACAAATTAAATAATAATACAATGTTACAATACAACATAAAGTGTTCACCAAATAATTACCTAGTGTGATTAACCACACCACCTAGGGGAATCACAACTAAATAATTATTTAATTACATTATGATAACTCATTTTTATACAATGGTGTACAACACCATATCTCAATATTATCCCACTTGTTGGATGCATTGCATAAGGGGTAAATCAAGGAAATACATCATCATAGCCATATGTGAAACTGTTGAGTACACCAAATATTGAGAGGGGGACTAAATCAATATTTTTCTAACAAAATTTAGTATCAACCATCCAATTATTAATCCACATCTAGCTGCAATAGTGAACCAAAACATAGAAGAAGAATAATGAAAAGGATGATGAGGATAGAAGGAATAAAGAAAACATGGATAAATCTTTTGGAAAGTCATCTAGAGAATAAGAAGAAGAAAAATAAAAGGAAAATGAAGAAGAAAAAGAGAAGGAAAAAGAAGAAGAAGAAGAAGAAAAGGAAGAAGAAAAGAAGAAAGAGGAAATTAAGAGAGACATTCTAGCTAAAGGAGAAATTTTCAAAGGCCCTAAGCCATCAAAGCCATCCAGAGAATCATTCGAAAGTACCCTTAAAGGTCTTCTTTCAAGAGAAACTATACTTCAACCTATGCTTCCAGCGTAGCTAGCTAGAGTAACATCTCAACCATGTTGTGTGGATTTGACAAAGATTACACCCACTAATAGAATAAACTTAAGTGGCACTTTTCTCAACTCTGTCACACAAGAAGTTACTAAGTCATATCAAAAGGGGAATGAATTAATAAATGAAGCAATCAAATCTTTATAGGAGACAACCCCCGGTGTTACATTAGACAACTCTTTAACTCTGATAAAAAAATTGGGGCTTATAGTTGATTCAGTCAAAGGTTACATGTCTAATCTTAAGGTACATAGTGCAAAAGAAGTGGAGTTGATTTTGCTAGAGAAAAGCTTGTTGTTTCTACAAAATAAGTCTATAATTGGACATGACAAAGCTTTGGAAACTTTGAAACAAGAGAATGTGATGAGGAAGCTTAGCTACTATTTTTTTACTGCATGAAGTGGCCAGAAGCTTCTCAAGGTATCAGGGATTTAATGGACTCAATTGAGTCTCAACTTGTTGATGCCTCCAAAGATTATACGATTGCAAATGATAGAAACTATGTTAGGCAGGGTTCTATTGCAGATCTTCAAAGTAAATTTTTCATCTTGTAGAGGCAAAAAGAAGATGATATGAGACAGTATGCCCAACTTGGAGACCTAGTTATGTTTAGACATGTCTCTATATTAAATTCATTGATGGAAGTAGGAAAGCTTAAGAAAATGAATATTGCTCCATCTACTTCAGAAGAAGGAGAAGAATGCTTGGTGGAGGTAGAATCTTTGCATAAAACTCTCTCTAGGGAAAAATGAGTCTAGGATGATGGAATGCTAGCTTGGGAAGTGATTCTCAAGGAGTTATTGGGTGGCCCCAGTTCTTGATTTGAAGTTTTTATCCTTTCCCATTATGTTGTCCTTGATGTCAAAGGGGGAGAAGAGGAGAAGAGTATGTATAAAGAATGTTATGTTATATTTTTGTGTCTTGTACATATGTCAGGGGTAGTTGAGCACCTTTTTTTTGTAAAGCAACTCTCATTTTTGGCACATGTTTCCATCAATGACAAAGGGGGAGAAATTATTAGATGAATGAAGAAGGTTACCTTCGACTTTGTTATCATTGATACCAACAATTGGTTGGTAACTAACTAAGTTTAATATGCGTCTATGTTGATCTTGTATTTTGATCTAAAAAATCCTCTGAGTAAAAGGAAGTTCTAAGAGTTTTTGAAATGTTGAGGAAGAGTGTCAGTTATAGGTCTAAACAAGCTTTCAACGAGTTTTTGTGATCCAGTTGAGTTATCCAAGGGACATAAGTTTGGTATTCTTTCAGAAAACAAGGTTGAGAATTGTCTATATCCTTTTTATGTTCCTTATTAGGTATGGGATGACCTAATGTTTAGGTAACACATTTTGTTTTGTGTGCCAAAAGGAATTTTGAATTGGGTTGACAAGTCATTTTGAATTTTGGGTATTCACATTCAATTAGGTTGAACTAATTGATGAAGGGAGACATGATTGTGTATGCATATAAATTTATGTGTGTGTATGATGGATAGATATAGATACATAACATGGTATTCAAGTGAAGCAACAAGAGTAATAGTGTGAAGTGACTGATAGTGATTGTATATATGCAACTAGAGCATAATTTTGGTTTTTTCTAGAGCATAACTGGAACTAATTTTGCACTTTTTAGGTTCACTTCTCCAATTCAATTTTGGCAATGAACCACACCTTTTTGTATCTTGGCTATAAGCCATTTTTTTGTATTTAGCCTATGAGCCTTTCAAGGAGAGTGAGTTGTGAGCACTGTAATATCTTATAACCAATTATACTATATTGTGAGCTAATCCTCATTATAGTTTTTCCCACTTTGGGTTTTCCACAAAAATCCTAGTGTCAATATGTTATGATCTCTTTTATGTTTTGGTTCACTATTGTAGCTAACACATGGATTAATAATTGGATGGTTGATAATTAATTTTGTTAGTAGAATACTAATTCACCCCCTTCTTAGTATTTTTCTAACAAAATTAATTATCAACCATCCAACTATTAATCCACATCTGGACACTATAGTGAACCAAAACATACCAGAGATCATAATAAATTGACACTAGGATTTTTACGTGGAAAACCAAAAGTGGGAAAACCACAGTTAGGATTAGCTCACAATATATTATAACTGGTTATAAGATATTGCAGAGCTCATTGCTAGGACTCACTGTCTTGGAAAGGCTCACAACCTAAATACAAAAAATAGGTTTATAGCCAAGATACAAAAGGTGTGGATCACTACCAAAAGTGAACTAGAGAAGTGCACCTACAAAAGTGCAAAACCCAGTTTTGGTTATGCTTTGGAAAATACCAAAATTAGGCTCTAATTGCAAATATACAATCACTATCAGCCAATTCACACTATTATTTTTGTCACTTTTCTCACATACCATACTATGTATCTATATCTATCCATAATACACACACACATGTATATATACATAGGCATGTATTCCTTCATCAACTAGGTCGACCTAATTGAATGTGAACACCCAAAATTCAAAATGACTTGTCAGCCCAATTCAAGATTCATTTTGGTGCACAAAACAAAATGTGTTATCCAAACATTAGGTCGACTTAGACCTAATAAGGAACACACAAACGAAAAATAGTTCTTAACCTTGTTTTCCAAAAGAATACCAAACTTCTATCACTTGGATAACCCAACTATATCACACAAACTTACTAAAAGCTCATTTATACCTATAACTGACACTCCTAAGCAACATATCAAAAACTCATGGAATTTCCTTTTACCGAGAGAATTTTTGGACTAAAATACCATATCAACATCGATGCATAGATTACTTAGTTAGTTACCAACCAATTTTGGCATGAACAACAAAAAACTCAGAGGGAACCTGATTTATTCTTCCAGCAAAAACCACATGAATCTATAGCATGCTCTTGTGCTCCATCAAGATACCCGCACAATAAGAACAAAGTAACCACCATCTCAAGAAATAAATCCTCCTTTCATCCAACATTCCATCTGTGGAAGGAAAGCAACAATGTGCTAAGGTGAAGATGCACCAATCCAAGAATAGAAGCATCAAATCCAAGTGATAAAAAAGTCTCTAGCTAAGTTGTTATCATGAAGACAAAACTACATGATTAGAAATAGCATCTACAAACACATTAATAAAAAGAACCATACATACCTTCAAGGTATCAATAACATTAGTATACTCATGCCAAGAACATATGCAACCCATATTTACAATCACAAGATCCATTTATCAAACTTGTCATTGAAGAACATACATATCCAAGCACTCCCACTACATAGGTAATGTCAAAGAATATCAAGTCTACCAATCAACACTAGATCAAGGTGTGATAAATAATCAAAACTTAAAATACTAAAAAATATAACAATGATCCACACATGCAACCGAATTGGCTACATAATTTGTAACAATATGTTTCCACCATCCTCCCACATCATATGAACATAAGCCTCCAAGAAGGAACCATGAAGAGAGAAAACCTATAAACCATAACATTTCCTTTGGATACCAACATCTCAAATGTGCTATGATGTGTCAAGTAAATGATTTCCTAACAACCCCAAATTAGTAGTCTTAACAACACCCAAAACAATGTTTAATACCTTAGATCAAACACAACATATGAATCAATGTATAATGTCAACATGGATGTAAGCCTCTCTAACCAAGAAGATCAAGCTCAAAGTAACCATTCTGAAATCTAAAAACTAGCCCATTATTTATATCCTAAACTCCTCATCAATGAATGATAACATAAACTCAAATGCACAAGGAGATAATCATGCCTCGAACATATCTCAAAACTATCCATAGCTCAAGGTCTATATCAATGAAAGATAAAGCATCATAAACTCATGCTAAACAATCTTCAAATGAGTCTCCAAAATCAATCACCATGACTTTACTCTACCCCATGAAAAAAAAATGCATGAAAGGTAAATGTGTTTGAAATAAATAATGGAAGAATACCTCTCAAATGATAAACCACCGAGTAGACCAAGAGCATGGAATGAGAATGCTCCTCTAGGATAACCAAGTCATCATTAATCACTCCAAGAAAATTCTCCTCTATAGGTCTAGGCTACTTCATGTGGTATGACCGACTGGCAATCTGGCCTAATCTGTATTTCACATTCTTCATGATCCTGGGACCAAAACTATAATAGTTTCATACTACAACAATCTATCTCAAATCTTTTCCTGATTTAACTGAACACATCGGGATTCTCTTCTACTAGATCTTTGATTGACTCATTATGTTTCTTTTTCCCACTATTCTCAAATTTATGATTCATAATTTTTAAAGAAGGAATTTCAATTTGGTGATCTTCATGTCTCAATGAGATCTTATGTTTCCAAAACTGAAGTGGCTCATATGTTGTCAGAAACAAAAATCCTAACAGAGCATTGTCTTCAAGATCATTATATTCAATGAAATCAATGATGAACATTTTACGCATAATTTCTATATGGACATCTTGCGCATACCTTCCCATTTGAATCCATTCTCCATTAATTGCATGACTATGTGGAAGATTAGGTGTTTCTTTCCAAAACTATGGAGGGATTGCATTGGTTTTAGCCAATGATCTTGAGGATCTTGTATCCACAAATGCATCTAATGGGATTTTCTTATACCCTGGAAAACAAAACTTAATTCTAACATAATTTCCATTATTAGCAAGCAATAGGGAGCATGATTTTTCTCTTGTTTTCTCAATCAGACTATTACTGTTGCTACTACTACTTTCTAGTTCTTCGCCGGTAGCTTCTTTCTCTATCTAAGCTTGTTGATTTTATTTGAACAAAATTTCTTTAATTTCTCCCACCTCGGTAGCGATATTCCTTTTCTTTTTTTGCTGAGTTTTAAGCAATCTTTTGAGATTTGCAACATCATCCATTAGTAAATCAAATTTTTTGAAGATTGCGATAACATCAAGATCTGTATTGGAAGCTTTTGTTTTGGAAGAAGTTTTGGAAGAAGAGACTTTTTTGTTCTTTTTCCATGGAGGAATCTTATATCCATGCTCAATATCTTTTGCTAATTCCTTGGAGGGTTTTTTTCCAACTTAAGTTGTTTTTCCACCTTGGCCATATCTGACTCTAAGCTCTTTAATTTTTCCAAATGTTGGCAGACAACTTTCTTTCTTTCTTCTTTTGTTCTTGCTATTTTTAAAGGATATTTGGATTTTTCAATCTATATATTGACCTTGAGGTCTTGTAGAGTGTCCTTGAGGAGTGAGGTTAGAAATTCCTCATTAGGATCTAAACTTTTAGACTAAGGTTTAGATAAGTTTTGCAAATATCTATGTCGATCCTTTATATCTTTAAATTTTAGCATAAAACTTGAATCAGGAATAGCTTCAATTAATTCATACAAATCTTGTATATCTAAAATTCTACTACTATCAATAACTTCCTATCCTAGGTTATCGTACTCAAACATTGCATGAATCTTTGTGCCAAGATTTAATATTTTGGGACAGTTAGTAGCATAGTGTGGTCCTTTACAAATAAAGCATTCAATTCTGTTGGGGAACTTATTATTCCTTTTTCTTAGCAAGTAGGGTGGAGTCTTATCGAATTTTCTTCTTTTATAGGGTACTGTCCTATACATTTTTTTAGAGCCATACTTACCATGTTTGCTACATCTAAAAGTGTATTCTCCTTCATGGTACTTGTTTTGAGAACATCTTTTACATTTGCATTTTCTACTGCAGCCACCTCTTTTGAACTGTTTTATCTGTTGGAAGTTTTTGAGCTAGTTAATTGGAGGAAGATAACAAAATTCTTTCAGATTACATGTATAGTTATATTCCTCCTTATTGAGTTGAAGAGCACCCAACAAACACTACTTTTCTAGCTTGTATCTAATCAACCTTTTAATTGTAGGGAAACTTACATTATTAATTTGTTTGTGTTCCTTTTGATAATGTAATCTTGAGCCCAGGCGACTAAACCACAGGGAAGAGAATTTAAGTAATACTGCTTTGTGGTTAGGTCATGTATGTTATCTACTGCAACCATATATGACTCAAGCATATAATTATATTCATCAAACCTAGCTAAACTCTTTAGCTTCATAGATTGCAGAGTCTTATTTGCTTCTAGGGCTTGATTTGAGATGTCATCATAGAAAAGATTTGTTAATAACCACTTAAATTCATCAAATCTAGCTTGAAATACATCATCTTTTCCAAAATTCTTACAATCCACTAAAATTGGATCTGTTGGTTGTGTAGGAATGTTTTTAGGCATTGGGCCTTGATCTAGTAGATTTTTCCACCAATTTCTCAATTTTCCAGACATAAGCCTTACTGCATAGAGAACCTTAGCTAGCTCTAACCATGACCCACTCCTTTCAAACATGTTTTCTAATGTATTGGTCTAGGTATAGATTGCTTCATAAGGATTGACCATCTTGTCAATATTCAAAATATAACCACTAGATGCATATGGTCTCAACTACTTAGGTTTGAGATTTTTTGTTACTGGTTCTTGCATTTCAATGTCCATGGTTAATTTCTTCAATTATTCCCATGGTTCTTTTTCTTCTATTTGCTTATATCTAGAGAAATTGAAATCTATTTCCTTAAAACCATTATGTACAAAGGAAGCAGAATCACTAGAACTATCATAAACAACTAAAGTATTAACATCAAAAGATTCAACATCAGATTCTTTATTAACATAACCAGGTTCATTCATGTAAACCAGTTATTCTTGTTCTTATGTTATTCCCACTTCGGCAATAAAATATTTTAGTGGTTCTTCTTTATTAGCCAAAGTATGTTCTTTAAATTTGGGCATTGGAATGTGTGGGATTGGCTTGTGTGAAGGTTTTCTAGAAGTTGAGGCTTTGTCTTCTTCAATGTGCAGGGGTATCCTTCTTTGGTTTGGGAGGCTCCATAGATTTTCCTTTTTTCTCTCTATCTTCTTCTTCTAAACTATCCTTAACAATTTGAGACACTCTTATCTTTTTTGTGAGAATCCTTACCTTTTCTAATTTCTTAGCAACAAAGTCTAAGAGATTATTATTTTATAAATCAGCAACTTTTCTATAAGTCTCATTAGTCTGTTGATTAGCATAAATATGGGTAAGGTAGTTGTCCTTATGATGTTGTGTGGAGATGATAGTTTTTACACTGCTATGAACTTGCTTCATATCATAACTGACACCTGAAATGTCATTAGACACAGTAGAACAATAATGTTTAGAATTCTTTACAAAAGTACAAATCTTTTGTTGATCTTCAGAAACTATCTCTATTTTATTTACAACTTCTAATGTTAAATCACCACTACATCTAATATCTATAACCATTCCATCCAAGTTATCTTGTGTGGAAATCATCCACCATGCCATCCAATTTCTCTAGCCTTCAGAATTCTTTTGCTTTTTACCCAAGTCTGTATGAAGTTGTGCTTCATATCTTCCCTAGGCCAACGACCAGGCTCATACCCTATAATATCTTATTTTTGATTATTCAACTCCATCTAATATATACTCTTTTTCTCAGATCCAACTCTTGGGAGATTTGTTTTAGGCATCTTTTCTTTCGTCATACAACCTTTTTTTCCCATCTTTGTGAGTTTAATGCCTTTTTCTTTCTAATCATGTTTTTGTTCTTCCTTAGGAGTTAGAGCAAGTTTCTGACTAACTTGTTGGGGTAGCTAATCCATAAGTTTAGGGTTATTACTCATATAAGAGAGAGTTGCTAATGAAGCCCGGGAAGGATATGAATTGATAGATGGTTTTCTATACAAGGGAAACTAACTTGATCCTAAAGATTCTTCTAGATTGTAGTCAAGATATGGCTTATTGGATGTACTAGGGAAATTGTGTGACATGGAATAGGATCGAGTGTACATGCTTGGTCATCCACTAGTTGAGGCTTGAGGTTGTTCAAACAAAGTTTCATCAGGTAAATCTTGGAGATCTATGGTAGCAAGCCTATGATTTTTTGTACAAGGTTTCTCAGAGAAAACACTCCTTGAGGGAGTCAGAAGTTCTTGCAACTTAGGCTATGACTGGTTTATTAGTTTTTCAATGACAAGAAACCCAATATCAAAAATAGTTGCATCAATTCACCTACCAAAATCATCAACATTTGTGTTTGCTTCCATATAACTTACCCTGGCTGAAAATTTGGAAGGAGGGAAAACAATATTCAATAACCTATCGACACACCTACCACCTATAGTAGCATACAAATAATCTGGTTGTAGGATGACACCTTTGACTTGTAACAAAAGACAAAATATAGATTGGACATATTTTTCATCAATATTTATGGTGAAGTTTGGTCTGACAGACATGCGGGCATCTCCACCTTTTTCTTCATTAGAAGATTTCACAAGGCGACCTCAGAATTGGCCGATAATAGTTTTATACTAGATTCTACATTGGGTATCTATTAGACTGGAAAAGTATTCAACACCTATATCATAGTTGAAATGGGGATGTAATATGATGTCAATTAAAGAGAAATGCACATGGAAGAAATCCTTTTCTTTCCATCTCTTAATGTCTTCAGGAAGTAGAAATGGCAGATAGACTGAACAGATACCAACACCAGAAACTCTAAGATTTATCTCTGATTGTCTTACAAAATTCATCATTTTAGCTTTAATTCCTTTCTCCAGATATAAATCAGAAATCTTAATATCTAGAAATTTGAAGTTGCCATTTTCGTCTACAAGTTCTTTATCTTGGAAATGATTATGGATAACTGAAGAAAGAGAATTGCTTGCATTCATTGAGTGTTGACTAGCCATTATGGAGGAATTAGAACTTACTTTATTTTTATCATCCATTTTCTGCTAGGTTTTCCATCTTACTGCTCACCCTTCACACGCTTGTCCTTCAGCTACAATACAAGATTTACGGTCTTACTACAGGTCCACTACTACTCGCGATAGCTAGTTTCATTTAGAACTGAATTCTCTAATAGATGACTAATAGAACATAATGAGGCAACAACTTTTTCAATTTCTAAACCAAAACCAAGATAATAGCAATAACTACACAGACTGCTTTAACAAAGATTCCATAACCAGATGAAAAATACACACTTGTATATGTATTATGAATTTGTTGCTCAATATTAGGCATTATATGCTTATATAAATGCAAGGAACCATAGATAACAAAGCAATTTTATACTAATAACTAGTCCAAATATAAATGCCAATTTGTATCGCAATGCTTTGATACCATTTTGTGGATAATTCATTGAAATCATAAACATATGTTATTCTTATTAAATTGGAAAATTTAGATTACATTCAAATGAGCATCTAGATTCTGATCATCCAGATCGTACGAAGCATAGGAGAGAGCATAAGTCTGATATAAAAGACTTCAAACTCTTTCTAGACTCTAGACTCCAATAATAGACAACCCATGCCAAGAATGAGGCATCCTCAACAATTTAAAGGAGAGGCTAAGCTTGTAACCTCATGGCATATTACATTATTGGCACATGTCCCACAAACCTACCGCACTATGGAGTAGACAACTGTTAAGCAGTCTGCCATAAGCACTAACATAGTGGAGAATAAAGATAGTCACTTTTAGGAAACCTGTGAGTGAGAAGGGCCCACTTAACACCTGTAAGTGGCTACAAGGATCTTGCTTTTTATGACAGGATTGCATTCTATTGTCACGTCTTAACATGGGTGACATCATGACACAAACAAGCCCATGTTCTAGCCATTAGAATGGTATCATATCTAATAATTGATCTAGTAAGTCTTGCTAAACTTGAACCCAATCTTTGGACCTGGGGTTAAAGGAATAGTCAATTTGAACCACATAAGCTTGAGAATAGGCTTGATCTAATTCAACTCTTCTAGCAAGAAGTGCTAGTTTGAGTTTTATCTCCATATTTTCAATTATTACTTTTGGTCTCTATCTAGCTTCAAGAGGATATAATTCAATTCTAAGAAAATGATGTCCTATTCTGGGATAATGAACTAGATATTGAATCATATAGTCATACATTATTCTTTTGAACTGAGGATATAATAAATTCAGGAATTCTTCCATGTCAAGATTGAATTTGGCACCAACAATGTCAACATATTGTTCAAAGGTATCTTGATCAAAACTTATACGAGTGATAAAACCAAATTTAAGACATTTTAACAAATTCATCTTACTCTATTTTGACCAATTCATGCCAAACAAACCTTTAATGCGAATGGGGATAGAATTATTTCCACACCAATACCTGACTAGAGCTTTAGCTAATCCAATGGATTCTTTAAATTCTTCTTCTTCATCTAAATCTATTAATCCTTGACCATGATAGTAATGAATCAGACTTTTTATATCCAAAAGCCACTTATTCAAAAAGTAAGATTCCAACAAAACAATAATTATCTCCTTGGGAAGAGCGGGAAGAGTGATTATATTTCCATTACCAAAATTTACCATATACATTGCGATACCATTTGGTCTATACCAATTTGGGGAATTAACTCAAGATCAGTATATATAGAACCTGCAATTCTCTAGTTAGAGTATCAGCTAGTGGATTATTCTCACCTTTTATCCATTCAATGTCAAAATCATAGCTAAGAAATTCAAAAAACCACCTAGCAATTCTAACGTATGTAATATCTTTGTTAGGTTTTATCTTAAGCAAGCTTCTCATGGCTTGATTGTTAGTTCTTATAGTGAATTTTACTGGCTTGAGGAAAATCTTAAACATTTTTATTCCTTTTGTAACTGCTAGTATTTCCTTTTCATAAATATGATATATGCTTTCTGTGTCTGTGAAAGTACCAGAATGATAGCCGTAGATATTCTATTTCCCATCTCTTTCTTCCTGTATCAACACAACAGACCAAGTATTGTCAAAAGCATCAGCATACAAAAACAAAGGTAAATCAAAATTAGGAGTTTGTAGAGAGGGAAAATTTTGCATTTTGCTTTAATTCTTTGAACTGCTTTTGTAGCTTCTAAAGACCATCCTTCTTTTCCTTCTTTCAGATGAGATTGAATGACTCAGTGATCTTCAGCTAAGCCCTTGTAGAAATGAGAGACATAGTTTAGATATCCCAAATATCTTTGAATTTTCTTTTCATCCTAAAGGATATTAGGAAATTCTTGAATGCGTTCTAGGATGTGTGGTTGAAGTTGAACCTTGCCATTATTCAGGTTTAAGCCAAGGAAGTCAATCTAGCTTTGTCCAATCACCATATTATTCTTTGTTAAGCATATCCCATGCTTTCTGATGGCTTCATAAAGCTCTTCAAGATTTTGTAAATGATCATTAGTAGAATTAAAAAATATAAGAATGTCATCAATATGAACAACACAAAAATCTTTAAGATGACTCAGAGCTTAATCCATGCATTGCTGGATATATGCAAGAGTTGTGCACAGACCGAAAGGCATCACATTTCATTCATACAATCCTTGTGGGACTAAAAATGTTGTTTATATCTATCAGATTCTTTTACCTTAATTTGCCAAAATCCTAATTTATAGTCAAACTTGGAGAAAACTTTCTTAGTGGCAGCTGTTCTAATTAAATCAGTACTAAATGGAATGGGATAATTAAATGGAAGGATAATGTAAGTCAGAGGCTTGTAATTGATAGAAAGTATCTTTTTTGCTCGTACCTATTTTTCTCTCTTATTTACCAGGAATGGTGGACATGCAAATGGACTCTTACTGGGATGAATGAAATGTCCATCAAGTAGTTCTTTTAGTTCCTCATCCATTTCTTTTGTCTCTTTTGGACTCATCAGGTAGGTTGGCTCATGTGGTATGATATATTAGCATTATAGCCTAATCTGTATTTCATATTCTTCATGGATTCATCAAACAGGCTGACTCATGAGGTATGACCGACTGGCATTTTGGCCTAATCTATATTTCACATTCTTCATGATCCTAGGACCAAAATTGTAATGGGTTCATACTTCAACAATCTATCTCAAATCTTTGCCTGATTTGACTGAACACGTCAAGATTCTCTTCTGTTAGCTCTTTGACTAACTCTTTCTGTTTCTTTTTCCCACTATTCTCAAATTTATGATTCACAATTTTTAAAGCAGGAATTTCAATCTAGCCATCTTCATGTCTCAATGAGATCCTATTTTTCCAAAAATGAAGTGGCTCATATTTTTTCAGAAACAGAAATCCTAATAGAGCATTATCTTCAAGATCGTTATATTCAATGAAATCAGTGATAAATATTTTAGCCATAATTTCTATATGAACATCTTGCGCATACCTTCCCATCTGAATTTGTTCTCCATTAATTGCATACTTATGTGGAAGATTAGGTCTTTCTTTCCAAAACTCTGGAGGGATTCCATTAGTTTTAGCCAACGATCTTGAGGATTATGTATCCACAAATGCATATAGTGAGATTTTCTTATACCTTGGAAAACAAAAATTAATTTTGGCTTAATTTCCATTATTAGCAAGCAATAGGGAGCATGATTTTTCTCTTGTTTTCTTAATAATACTATTACTGCTGCTACTGCTACTTTATACTTCTTCGTCAATAGCTTCTTTCTCTATCTCAGCTTGTTGATCTGCTAGGCTAGCTCATGTGGTATGACCGAATCAATAGTAATCAATGATTGACTTGATTTTGGCCAATTTTGAGGTTTCCTTGTGAAATCTTCTAATGAAGAAAAATGTGGAGATGCCTGCATGTCTATCAGACCAAACTTCACCATAAATCTTGATGAAAAATATGTCCAATCTACATTTTGTCTTTTGTTACAAGTGAAAGGAATTATCCTACAACTAGATTCTATGTATGTTACTATAGGTGGTAGGTTTGTCTATAGGTTATTGAATACTATTTTTCCTCCTTCCAAATTTTTAGTTGGGGTAAGTTATATGGAAGAAAACACAAATGTTGATGATTTTGGTAGGCCAATTGATGCAACTTGTTTTAATATTGGGTTCCTTGTCATTGAAAAACTAATAAACCAGTCACAACCTAAGTTCCAAGAACTTTTGACTCCCTCAAGGAGTGTTTTCTTTGAGAAACCCCATACACAAAGTCATAGGCTTGCTATCATAGATCTCGAGGCTTTACTTGATGAAAATTTGTTTGAACAACTTGAAGCCTCAACCAATGGATGACCAAGCATGTCCACTTGATCCTATTCCATGCCACATAATTTCCCTAGTACATCTAATAAACCATATCTTGACTAAAATCCTGAAGAATATTTAGGATCAAGTCAGTTTCCCTTGTATAGACAACCATCTATCAATCCATATCCTTCTCGAGCTTCATTAGAAACTCTCTCTCATCTGAGTAATAACCCTAAACTTATGGATCAGCTAGCCTAACAAGTTAGTCAAAAACTTGCTCCGACTCCTAACGAAGAACAAAAACATGATTAGAAAGGAAAATGCATTAAACTCACAAAGATGGGTGAAAAGGGTTGTATGATGAAAGAAAATATGCCTAAAACAAAGCTCCCAAGGTTTGGATCTGAGAAAAAGATTATATATAAGATGGAGTTGAATAATCAAGAATAGGAGGTTATAGGGTATGAGCCTGGCTATTGGCCTACTCCTGAAACTTTCATAGTGATCAACTCTGACAAAAGACTATGGGGAAGATATGAACCACAACTTCATACAGACCTAGGTAAAAAGAAAAAGAATTTTGAAGCCCAAAGAAATTGGATGGCACAATGGATGATTTATGCACAAGATAACTTAGATGACATGGCTATAGATATTAGATGTAGTGGTGATTTAGCATTAGAAGATGTAAATATAATAGAGATACTTTTTGAAGATCAACAAAATATTTTTACTTCTGTAAAGAATTCTGAACATTATTGTTCTACTCTATCTAACAACACTTCAAGTGTCAGTTATGATGTAAAGCAAGTTCATAGCAGTGTAAAAACTATTATCTCCACACAACAGCATCAGGACAACTACCTTACCCATATTTATGCTGATCAACAGACTAATGATACTTCTAGAAAAGTTTTTGATTTACAAAATAAGAATCTCTTAGACTTTGTTGCTAAGAAATTATAAAAGGTAAGGATGCTCACAAAAAAGATAAGAGTGTCTCAAACTGGTAAGGATAGTTTAGAAGAAGAAGATAGAAAGAAAAAAGGAAAATTTGTCGAGCCTTGCAAACCAAAGAAGGTTTTGATCCAAAGAAGGATACCCCTACACATTGAAGAAGGTAAAGCCTCAACTTCTAGAAAACCTTCACACAAGCCAGTTTTAGACGTTCCAATGCCCAAAGTTAAAGAACATACTTTGGCTAATAAAGAAGAAGCACTAAAATATTGGCTTTCCGAAGTGGGAATAATATAAGAACAAGAAGAACCGGTTTACATGGATGAACCTGGTTATGTTAATAAAGAATTTGATGTTGAATCTTCTGATGTAAATACTTTTGTTGCTTTTGATAGTTCTAGTGGTTATGATTCCTCTGTAGATAATGGTTTTGAGGAAATTGATTTAGATTTTTCTAGATATAAGAAAATAGAAGAAAAAGAACCATGGGAATCATTGAAGAAATTAACCATGGACATTGAAATGCAAGAACCAGTAATAGAGAATCTCAAACCTAAGCAGTTGAGACCATATGCATCCAATGGTTATATTTTGAATATTGACAAGCTAGTCAATCCTTATGAAGCAATCTATACATGGACTGATACATTGGAAAACATGTTTGAAAGGAGTGGTTCATGGTTAGAGCCAGCTAAGGTTCTCTATGCACTAAGGCTTATGTCTAGAAAATTGAGAAATTGGTGGAACAATCTACTAGATCAAGGTCCAATGACTAAAAACATTCTTGCACAACCAACAGATCCAATTTTAGTGGATTCTAAGAATATGAGAAAAGATGATGTATTTCAAGCTAGATTTGATGAATTTAAGTGGTTATTAACAAATCTTTTCTATGATGACATCTGAAATCAAACCCTAGAAGCAAATAAGATTTTTCAATCTATGAAGCTAAAGAATTTAGCTAAGTTCGATGAATATAACTGTATGTTTTAGTCATATATGGTTGCAACAGATAAAATGCATGACCTAACCACAAAGTAGTATTACTTAAACTCTCTTCCATGTGGTTTAGGTGCCTGGGCTCAAGATTACATTATCAGGAAAGAACACAAACAACTTGATGATGCAAGTTTCCCTACAATTAAAAGGTTGATTAGATACAAGCTAGAAAATAAGTGTTTGTTGGGTGCTCTTCAACTCAATAAGGAGGAATATAAGTATATGTGTAATCTGAAATAATTCTATGATCTTCCTCCAATTAAATAGCTCAAAGACTTCCAATAGCTAAAAAAATTCAAAAGAGGTGGCTACGGTAGAAAATACAAATGTAAAAGATGTTTTCGAAACAAGTACCATGAAGGAGAATACACTTTTAGACGCAACAAACATGGTAAGTGTAGCTCTTAAAAGAAGTATAGGGCAATCCCCTATAAAAGAAGAAAATTTCATAAGACTCCATTGTACTTGCTAAGAAAAAGGAATAATAAGGTCCCCAAAGGAATTAAATGCTTTATTTGTAAAGGTCCACACTATGCTACTAACTGTCCCAAAAAAATTAAATCTTGGCACAAAGATTTATGCAATTTTTGAGTATGATAACCCAAGATAGGAAGTGATTGATAGTAGTAGTATTTCAGATTTACAAGAATTGCATGAAATAGTTTAAGTTGTTCTTGATTCGAGTTTTATGTTAAAATTTAAAGATATAAAGGATCGACATAGATATTTGCAGAACTTATCTAAACCTGAGTGTGAAAGTTCAGATCCTAATGAGGGATTTCTAACCTCACTCCTCAAGGACACTTTGCAAGACCTCAGGGTCAAGATACAGATTGAAAAACCCAAAGATCTTTACAAAATAGTAGGAACAAAAGAAGAAAGAAATAAAGTTGTCCACCAACATTTGGAAAAATTGAAGAGCTTAGAGTCAGATAAGACCGAGGTGGAAAAACAACTTAAGTTGCAAAAAAACCCTCCAAGGAACTAGCAAAAGATATTGAGCATGGATATAAGATTCCTCCATTGCAAAAGAAAGAAAAAGCCTCTTCTTCCAAAACTTCTTCTAGAATAGAAGCTTCCAATACAGATCCTGATGTTATCACAATCTTGAAAAAAATTGATTTACTAATGGATGATGTTACAAAATCTCAAAAGATTGCTTAAAACTTAGCAAAAAAAAAAGGAATCTTGCTGCCGAGGTGGGAGAAATTAAGAAATTTTGTTCAAAGAAAATCAACAAGCTTAGATAGAGAAAGAAGCTACCAACGAAGAAACAAAAAGTAGTAGTAGCAATAGTAATAATCTGATTGAGAAAACAAGAGAAAAATCATGCTCCCTATTGCTTGCTAATAATGGA
This sequence comes from Sequoia sempervirens, assembly GCA_007258455.2. Lineage (NCBI taxonomy): Eukaryota > Viridiplantae > Streptophyta > Pinopsida > Cupressales > Cupressaceae > Sequoia > Sequoia sempervirens. Next base: position 164,131,715 of record VDFB02105785.1, on the reverse strand, counting down.
AATTATGTTAGAATTATTTTTTGCTTTCCAGGGTATAAGAAAATCCCATTAGATGCATTTGTGGATACAAGATCCTCAAGATCATTGGCTAAAACCAATGCAATCCCTCCAGAGTTTTTGAAAGAAACACCTAATCTTACACATAGTCATCCAATTAATGGAGAATGGATTCAGATGGGAAGGTATGCACAGGATGTCCATATAGAAATTATGGGTAAAATTTTCATCACTAATTTCATTGAATATAATCATCTTGAAGATGATGCTTTGTTAGGATTTCTATTTCTGACAAAATATGAGCCACTTGGGTATGTGGCTGACGATGTTGTTTTAACCAAAATTGATGAAACGAAAAGGGTTTTGAAAGGAGATTCTTAGCTTTCCACAAATATAAATTATGCTTTAATTTGAATTTAATAAGTAATTATTATTCATTTTCTATTCAAATTATGACTAAAGTCCTGATTGATAGACTAATTGAAAAATATCTATAAATTTCACAAAATATCACATTTTTTTAATCCAAAACATGTGTCACATTCTATGCTTTGTATACTATAGGATTAAAAAAAGAAAAATTAAATTTCATGAAGTTTTAACCAAGTCATGGTGGTTAGATAGACAATTTTTTTATATTTTTTAAAAGTTGTAATAAAAAAATTATAATTAATTATTTACTTGAAAAAAATTTATGAAGAAATATGCATCACATCAGAACATGAGTCATATACTTATATCTAAAATATTATAAAAAAATATTTTTATTTTATTGTGGTTACGGTAGTCAGACATACACCTACTTCTTATGTTTTCCTTAAAATTTAAGTACTATTGCATTGAAATTTCAAATATTTACCAAATAGTTTTTTTTTTTTTTTTAAAACCTAAACTACATTCAATTTGCTATAGATTCTATACTTACATATTTTTAAAATAGTATAGATAAAGGTATGTGTAGGATCATGATGGGCCAAAATGTGGCAATATTATGGGTATGTGGCTGATGATTATTTTTTTACCCAAAATTGATGAAATGAAAATAGTTTTTAAAGGAGATTATTAGCTTTCCACTAATATAAATTATATTTTATTTTGAATTTAATAATTAATTATTATTCATTTTCTTTTCAAATTATGACTAAAGTCCTGATTGGTAGGCTTATTGAAAAAATCTATAGCTTTCAAACGGTATCATATATTTTGAATCCAAAAAATGCATCACATTCTATGCTTCACATACTATAGGATTAAAAAATAAAAAATGAATTTCATGAAGTTTTGATGAAGTTAAGGTGGTCAGACATATGAGTTTTTATATTTTTTAAAAAGTTGTAATAAAAAATTCATAATTAATTATTTACTTGGAAAAAAATTACAAAAACATATTCATCACATTGAGGCTAAGTCCTCTACTTATATCTAAAATCTTATAAAAATATTTTTATTTTATTGTGGTTAGGGTGATCAAACATACACCTATTTCTTATTTTCTCCTTGAAATTTAAGTACCATAGCATTGAAATTTAAAATTTTCACGAAATAGTTTTTTTTTTTTTTAAAAAAACCTAGTAGTTTAGAAACTACATTCAATTTTCTATAGATTCTATTCTTACATATTTTTGAAATAATATAGATAACTTATTTAGATTTTTACATCAAGTTTCCTAACTCTATTTTTTCTGAATTTTTTGCCACTTACAGGCTTGTTTTTTCCATGATGATCCTACACATACCCATAACTTATTCAAATATTTATGTCAAGTTTCCTAACTCTTTTTTTTTTGTGACTTAAGGGCTTGGTTTTTCCATGATGATCTTGCACATACCTACTTTAGTTTTGGAAACATAAGACCTCATTAAGACATGAAGATGGCCAGATTGAAATTCTTGCTCTAAAAAATGTGAATCATAAAATTGACAATAGTGGGAAAAATAAATAGAAAGAGTCAATCAAAGAGCTAGCAAAAGAGAATCTCGATGTGTTCAGTGAAATCAGACAAAGATTTGAGACAGATTGTTGAAGTATGAACCCATTACAATTCTGGTCCCAGGATCATGAAGAATGTGAAATACAGATTAGGCCAAAATGCCAGTCAGTCATAGCGCATGAGCCAGCCTACTTGAAAGTCCAAAATACACAAAATAAATGGACGAGCAACTAAAAGAACTACTTGATGGACATTTCATTCATCCTAGTAAGAGTCCATTTACATGTCTAGCATTCCTAGTAAATAAGAGAGCATAATAGGTACAAGGAAAACAGATACTTTGTATCAATTACAAGCCTTTGACTTACATTATCCTTCCATTTAGTACTGATTTAATTAGAAGAGCCGCCACTAAGTTTTCTCCAAGTTTGACTATAAATCAGTATTTTGGATAATTAAGGTAAAAGAATCTGATAGATATAAAACAACATTTTCAGTCCCACAAGGATTGTATGAATGAAATGTGATGCCTTTCGGTCTATTCACAACTCTTGCATATATGGGTATGTGCAGGATCATCATGGAAAAAATAGGCCCTTAAATGGCAAAAAATTCAGAAAAATCAGTGCTAGTCAACTTGACGTAAAAATTTGAATAAGTTATCTGTATTATTTCAAAAATATGTAAGAATAGAATGTATATAAAATTAAATGTAGTTTCTAAACTACTAGGTTTATTTAAAAATAAATAAAATCTATTTAGTAAAAATTTGAAATTTCAATGCAATAGTACTTAAATTTCATGGAAAAAATAAGAAGTAGGTGTCTGTCTGACCACCCTAACCATAATAAAATGATAATATTTTTTTATAAGATTTTACATATAAGTAGAGGACTCATGTTTGGATGTGATGCATATTTTTTAATAATTTTTTTCCAAGTAAATAATTAATTATCAATTTTTTATTACAACTTATAAAAAATATAAAAACTTGTATGTCTGACCACCTTAACTTGGTCAAAACTTCTTGAAATTTAATTTTTCTTTTTTTAATCCTATAGTATGTGAAGTATAGAATGTGATGCATGTTTCAGATTCAAAAAATGTGATATCGTTTGAAAATTATAGATGTTTTTCAATCAACCTATTGATCAGGATTTTAGTTGTAATTCGAATAGAAAATAAATAATAATTATTTATTAAATTCAGATTAAAGAATAATTTATATTGGTGGAAAGCTGAGAATCTTCTATAAAAACCCTTTTCATTTCATCAATTTTAGGTTAAAAAAAGTCATCAGCCACATACCCTACAAATACCCATAATATTGCCACTTTTTGGCCTATCATGATCCTACACATACCCATATCCAGCAATGCATGGATCAAGCTCTAAGGCATCTTAAAGATCTTTGTGTTGTTTATATTGATGACATTCTTATATTTTTTGATTCTGCTAATCATCATTTACAACATCTTGAAGAGCTTTATGAAGCCATCAGAAATTATGGGATATGCTTAACAAAAAATAATACGGTGATTGGACAAAGCTAGATTGACTTCCTTGGCTTACAGCTGAATAATGACAAGGTTCAACTTTAGCCGCACATCCTGCAATGCATTCGAGAATTTCCTGATATCCTTTAGGATGAAAAGCAAATTCAAAGATTTTTGGGATTTCTAAACTATGTCTCTCCTTTCTACAAGGGCTTAGCTAAAGATCGTTGAGTCATTCAATCTCATTTGAAAGAAGGAAAAGAAGGATGGTCTTTAGAAGCTACAAAATCAGTTCAAAGAATTAAAGCAAAATGCCAACATTTTCCCTCTCTACAAACTCCTGATTTTGATTTACCTTTATTTTTCTATACTGATGCTTCTGACAATTCTTGGTCTATTGTGTTAATACAGGAAGAAAGAGATGGGAAACACAATATCTATGGCTATCGTTCCGGTACTTTCACAGATAGAGAAAGTAGATATCATATTTATGAAAAGGAAATACTAGCAGTTAAGAAAGGAATAGAAAAGTTTAAGATTTTACTCAAGCCATTAAAATTTACTATAAGAACTGACAGTTAACCCATGAGAAGCATCCTGAAGAAAAAACCTAACAAAGATATTGCACAGGGTAGAATTGCTAAGTGGTATTTTGAATTTCTTAGCTATGATTTTGACATTGAATGGATAAAAGGTGAGAATAATCCACTAGCTGATACTCTAACTAGAGAACTTGCAGGGTCTATATATGCTAATCTTGAGTTTAATTCCCCAAATTGGTATAGACCAGATGGTATCATAATGTATATGGTAAATTTTGGTAATAGAAATATGATCACTCTCCCTGCTCTTCCCAAGGAGATAATTATTGTTTTGCTAAAATCTTACTTTTTGAATAAGTGGCTTTTGGATGTAAAAAGTTAGATTCATTACTATCATGGTCAAGGATTAATAGATTCAGATGAAAAAGAAGAATTTAAAAAATCCATTGGATTAGCTAGAGCTCTAGTCAGGTATTGGTGTGGAAATAATTCTATCCACATTCACATTAAAGGTTTGTTTGGAATGAATTGGTCAAAATAGAGTAAGATGAATGTGTTAGAAGGTCTTAAATTTGGTTTTGTCACTCATATAAGTTTTGATCAAGATACCTTTGAAGAATATGCTGACATTATTGGCGCCAGATTCAATCCTGACATGGAAGAATTCTTGAATTTATTATATCCTAATTTCAAAAGAACAATGTATGACTATATGATTCAATAACTAGTTCATTATACCAAAACATGACATCATTTTCCTAGAATTTAATTATATCCTCCTTAATCCAGATGGAGAACAGAAGTAAGAATTGAAAATATGGAGATAACATTTAAACCAACACTTCTTGCCAGAAGAGTTGAATTAGATCAAGCCTATTCTCAAGACTACGTGGTTCAAATTGACTATGCCTTTAACCCTATGTCCGAAGATTGGGTTCGATTTTATCAAGACTTACTAGATGAATTATTAGATCTAATACCATTCTGATGGCTAGCACATGGGCTTGTTTGTGTCGTGATGTCACCTAGGTTAAGACATGACAACATGATGCAATCCTATCATAAAAGGAAAGATCCATGTAGCCACTTATGGGTGTTAAGTGGTCCCTTCTCACTCATGGGTGTCCTAAAAGTGACTATTTTTATTCTCCACTATGTTAGTGCTTACGATAGACTACTTAACAACTATTTACTCCATAGTGCGGTAGGTTTGTGGGACATGTGTCAATAATGTATGGACAGATTCCAAATTAATTGTAATATGCCATGAGGTTTCAAGCTCAACCTCTCCTTTAAATTTTTGAGGATGCCCCATTCTTGGTATGGGTTGTCTAGGATTGGAGTCTAGAGTCTAGAAAGAGTCCCAAGTCTTGCATATTAGACTTATGCTCTCTCCTACGCTTCATGTGATCTAGATGATCAGAATCTATATGCTTATTTGAATGTGTATATGTGGATAATCAGACTCATGCTCTTTGGACATAAGTCTGATTAATTAGACTTATGCATATTACAATTAATATGCATAATTCTAATTAATCAGAGCTTAATATCATTGAAATCATTGAATACACATTAATGCCTTTGCATTAATTATTGAATTCATAATTGATGCATTAATTACTTGTTAGTCCACAAAATGATATTGAGCAAAAAGTTTAGGATACATATACTCAAAGAATATCAAGTCTACCAATCAACACTATATCAAGGTGTGATAAATAATCAAAACATAAAATACCAAAAAATATAACAATGATCCACACATGCAACCCAATTAGCTACATAATCTATCATGATATGTTTCCACCATCCTCCTAAATCATATGAACATAAGCCTCCAAGAAGGAACCATGAAGAGAGAAAACCTATAAACCATAACATTTCCTTCTACCAACACCTCAATGTGATATGATGTGTCAAGTACATGATTTCCTAACAACCCAAAATTAGTAGTCTTAACAACGCCCAAAACAATATTTAATACCTTAGATCAAACACAACATATGAATCAATGTATAATGTCAACATGGATGTAATCCTCTATAACCAAGAAGATCAAACTCAAAGTAACCATTCTAAAATCTAAAAACCAGCCCATTATTTATCTCCTAAACTCCTCATCAATGAATGATAACATAAACTCAAATGCACAAGGAGATAATCATGCCTTGAACATCTCTCAAAATGAATCCTCCAAAACTAACTATCCATAGCTCAAGGTCTATATCAATGAAATATAAAGCATCATAAACTCATGCTAAACAATCTTCAAATGAGTCTCCAAAATCAATCACCATAACTCTACTCAACCCCATGACAAACAAAAGCATGAAAGATAAATTTGTTTGAAATAAATAATGGAAAAATATCTCTCAAATGATAAACCACCGAGTAGACAAAGAGTGGGCAATGAGAATGCTCCTCTAGGACAATCGAGTCATCATGAATCACTCCAAGAAAATTCTCCTCTATAGGTCCTTCACGAACTCACATCCATATCTAGGTGAAATCTCCCCAGTCTACCTACTAAAACCTCCAAAGAGTAATTGTCATAGTAAAATGTCTCTAATCATAAGAGAACTTCAATTTCACCCACATCTCCAAGTATCCATCAACACTTGTAACCAATCAATATATGCAAAAATCAAAATGCAACATCACACTAGATCATGAAGTAATAAAGAAAATTATCATGTAATCAATAAAAATAGAACTACTAAGATCAATGTCAAATATCTAATCAAATAATCAATAACCTATCATGAAAACATGATCTAACCACCTCTACCTAGGAGATCACATGCACCAATGTATACATCCTAGTTTCAAGAGAACACATATCATACCAATAATCTAAGCTAGAATCAAGAGTAAACCATTAACCATTACATAATATCAAACACACTCTAAACCAAGAAACCACATCTCCAATCACATGAAGATAACCATCACCAATGATGCATTTATATCACTGCCAGTAACTCCCATTGAACAATGATACCGAGCTACACATGCCATTGTGATAACCATCCCCTCCATGAAGATCATCTAGGTCTACACACACAACTAAAATTTTAGTAATATACAAGTGAAACAAAGATCTCCAAGCCAAAAAGATACACACAACCACAATCAAAACATCAAGAACCAGTCCTACACCACCAATTCATAATTTTCAAAAGCTCACACTAAAACTGTATAGCCAATGAATGTACCAAGCTATCATGAAAACATTAATAAATCACATGATATAAATCCCATGAATTGACTAATTAGTGACTCTAATCATCCATCCTCTCATCCCAAAACAATATACCAATTCTCAAATGACCACAGAAAAATCCAATTGACAAAATTTGCATGAAAAATGAAACAATATCATAGATACAGACAGTCTACATAGAATCATCCCACTACAAATAAATGGGTAATCAATCCATACAATTTAATAACTTATATATACCAAACATTGAAGCATGCAAACTCATTATCACATTAGTAACATGCAAACTAAGATATCAAAGAAGATAACCCTCTAGACATCAAGACTCAAACAAAAAATCAACCACAAATCTGATTTTCCAAACATGCTGACAAATGAGTAACCATAGTCAAGGAACCAAATAACCATCAAGGAGATAAGAACAACCTCCTAACATCAAACCATAACACCACCAAACAACCACATACATGATCATGTTGTGCCAATGCATAAATCTACCTACATACCTATGATACCATAATCATAGCCTAAATGTACCTAGATACCTATGATACATAATAGAGTTCAAGCAAGATCTAATAGCACAAATGTTCCCTATGAGTTGTGGTATATAAGGATCCCTATTTTAAAAATACTTTAGAGAATATGGAAGAAAATTAAACTATATTAGAAGAGATGATGAAAACTTAGGAAAGTTTGATGCAAGATCTAATAAAGGTATCTTCCATCATGGATATTCTATTAAAAGAAAATCTTATAGATGTTACAACAAAATGCTAAGAAGGATTTTTGAAAGTGAAAGTGTCAAGGTTGATGAAGATTTAAGGAATTCAATAGTAATAGATGGAGATTAGTCAAATGAATCTTCTTACAGAGAAGAAGGAAAAGATAATGAAAAAGAATTGTAGAACAAAGAGGATGAAGCACTAGAAAAAACCCCTATGTCCCCTAAGTATGTATAGAGAAATCATTTTGAATAAAATATATCATTGGATACAAAATCAAGATGCTGAAGTAGAGGTAAATCTATGTTTACTCTCTAAAGTTGAACCTAAGATAATTATTGAGGCATGCAAAGATGAATATTGGATGAAGGAAATGGAAGAATAACTTATACAAATTCAAAAGAATCAGACTTGGGAATTGGTTCCTAGAACTAAAAACCAAAACATTATTAGAACTAAGTGGCTATTTAGAAATAAGATGAATGAGAATGGAGAAGTGGTAAGGAACAAGGAAATTATTATATGTAAGGGAAATGCATTAGATAAAGGAATAGAATTTTAGGAAACATTTAATCTAGTGGCTAGAATGGAAGAAATCAAAATGTTTTTGGCATTTGTAGCACATAAGGATTTTAAAGTATATTAGTTGGATGTGAAGTCTACTTTCTTGAATGGAGAATTGGAAGGAGAAGTTTACATGGAAAAACTAGAAGGATTTTAGCTATCAGATAAACCTAATATGGTATGTAGATTAAAGAAGGAATTGTATGGATTGAATCAACCTCCTAGAGGTTAGTATGCAAGGTTGGATAAATATTTGATACAACAAAGATTCAATACAAGTACCAAAAATAGTAATCTCTACTTTAAAGTTCAATAAGATTGAATCTTGATAGTGGTTGTATTTGTTGATGATATAATCTTTGGAGGAAATGAAGCAATGTGCACGAAGTTTGTAGAAGAGATGTAGAAATATTTTGAGATGTCTATGTTTGTGGAGATAAATTTCTTCCTTGGGATACAAATCAATTAGAAAGAGAAAGGAATATTCATTTCACAATAAAAGTATGTTAAAGAGATGTCGAAGAAGTTTGGAATGGAAGACTCCAAATTGGTATGTACTCCTATGGTTATTGGTTGTAAACTAAATAAGGATGATGAATCTCGTAAGGTTGATGAGAGAAAGTATAGATATATGATTGGTGGACTGCTAAACCCGACTACTACTAGATTGGATATCATGCATTTAGTTTTTCTTGTGGCTAGATTTGAAGAACCTAAAGAGATAAATGTTGCAATAGTTAAGAGAATATTCTAATATTTGAAGGGAACTCTATATTTTGGCTAGTGGTATCCTAAGGATAATAATCCCACATTGAGTGCTTACATAGATGTAGATTAGGTTGGCTATGTTGATGACAAGAAAAGTACCGTTCGTGGTGCATTCTTTCTTGGATGTAGATTGGTATCATGGCTAAGTAAGAAACATGATTTTGTTTCTTTATCTACTATAGAGGCTGAGTATATTGCAACACCTTGTTGTACATATGTATTATGGATGAGAAAAGCATTGAAGGATATCAAAGTGGTAAATGATAAGCCTATTTATATCTCCTATGATAATGAAAGTGTAATCAACATTTCAACGAATCCTATAATGCATTCAAGAAGAAATAATATATCAATAAGGTGTCACTTTTTGAGAGAGAAGGTAGTGGAAAATGAAGTAAATCTTGAATATGTCCCTAGAAAGGATCAGATTCCTAACATATTTACTAATGCTCTTCCTAACGATACCTTCAAGTATCTTTGGGAGAAGTTGGGGTTATTTCCCCTCGTTTGAACTAGATGCATATGGAGATGCATCAATCGAATGGATGTATGGATTCATTCATTGTTTGGACTAATGTTGGTGGCTACTTCTCAGGGGGAGTAGGTGGTGACATTGTTATAGTATGGAATATATTTTGTCATTTATGTATAGGTTGTTGAGTTGATTGGTGTGTACTCCTAAGGGGGAGTACTCAAAATAGTTGCAAGTATCTTGGTTCTATGTCAAAGGGGACAATAATGAAAAATATTTTATCCTTTCCAATTGATAACCAAAGGGGGAGAGACATAATACATGTGAAAATGTCTATTTATACAAAGGGGGAAGAAGAAAAGTATCAAAGAGGGAGAGAGTGTAATGAGTTAGTTGTGCAATGGGGAGAAAAGAGAAAAGGAAATTGTTGGAATTATGGAGTCTTGCAACATCAGCATGAAGTGTATATGGATTGATCTAGTTGTTCTTGTGTTTTCATTGATGTCAACATGGTGACAATAGTATGGAAAGCTTACTTGGTATACTAGAAGCTATTGTTTACTGGAAGTGTTCTTTATTGATGAACTAGTGTGTTGGATTTTGAGTCCGAAAGTAACTACAATAAAAGATGACTCTGATATCTTAACCATGTTATTTTGATTGATTCAAACAACTATTTCTAGGATCTTGAGAATTTTTTTGTCAAGGGAAGAAATTTATCATTGAAAAAGTTTAACTATGTACACTACAATTTATTCTTTTCTTTACATATAAGTGTGGGTGACTACACATTTTCCTAAGAGGAACATTATAATGCTATAGTTCTAATGGTAGTCTCTATGATGGTAATGTGATGAGAAGTAGATGTAATGCCAGATGTGGAGAGTGTTTTCTTTGAGAAATGTATTTTGGTTTGGAGTTTTTGTATTTAGGTCCTAGTCTTAGCTAACCTTACATATGACATGCATGAAGAGGATTAAATATACTTTGCAATTGTTTTCTATGGATCTTTACTGAATTGATATGATGCACTACATGGATAATATTGTTTTAAATCTTATATGGTGTTGACAAGAGTGCTTTTGAATAGTTTTTCTTCATTTAATTAGGCTAACCTAATTGATGAATGAGATATACTTGCATATAAATATATAAGACCCTTTGAAGGAGAAAAGTATTGATGTGGAGTGAACATGTGAAAGTGTGAGCATAGGAATGAGAAAGAAGAGAGGTATGGTGAAGTGTGAAGAGTATTGAGGAATGTTTGAATATGTGAGCCTAAATGATTTATTAGTTGGGGATTAGAACAAAATTGTTGAGCGACTGTTGTGAAAAGCAATACTTCTTATTTAGATTTTGATTGGAAATAAACCCAACACATAAAAGGTGTATTTATTATGTAGAACCCTAATCATTATACCTACATAAACAAAAGAAACAAACACAATATTAGATAAAATGTAAGCAAGAACCAAGATTCCCAATGAAATCCATTTACAATGCCCAAATAGGAAAGAAATTGAAGAACAAAGCAAAGAAAGTGATTGAAATCTTATTTTAACATGCAAACCCTCAATCCCATGGGAGAATTGGTGCCAATTTTATGTGGAAATTTTCCCTTTCCCAACTCCTATACAAGCTTGATGAAGATTTGTGGATTATTGAAGCTCTTGATGAAATTTTGGGATAAGCTTGCTATAGAACCATGAAAATGAACTTTTTTATGAGTTTTGGATCCAAAATACAAAGAGAAGCATCCCATTTATAGATGAGAATGTTGAAGAATGAGGAAAAATGGATGAATGTGGGATCATTCAACATCCAATGGCCAAGTGCCACTTGTCAAGATGTGAATGGAGGAAGGATGAGCACATTTTGATGAATGTGCACAATAAATTATATTAGGTGGAATTTGAAATTTGAAAGTTGGCTTGTTGGAGGGAGAAGAAATAGTCTTAAATGCTAAGTGGGAGACATGTAGGAGATAGTGTAAGAGGATTTAATCCCATGTTGGAGGACAAGAAACTTGGAAGGGAGAATTCAAATTTGGAGAATATTCCCTCTTGATTCCTTTTGAAAGAAATAGAAGAATTTATAAATCAAATAAATTGATTTATTGAGCAAGTTGCAAAATCTAAAGAATTTGATGGATTAGGATTAGGATTAATCATAATTTGATTAATTTAGATGAAGATTTAGATAATTTTTGCTTTTGACTTAGATACTTGGATTTATTTAAATCAAATGGGAGGAAATTGATACATTAGATTTAATTAAATAAAGTTTAATTTATTTAATGAAAAGGGATGGTGTTAGATTTAAATCAAACAAACATTAATTTATTCAATTTAAAGGAGATGACTTTAGAAATTAAATTAAATGAATTTTGTGGATTCTAAAATTTGTAAATACTCAAAACAAACAACTATTAACATTGTTAGTCAAACTTAAATACAGTAAATCAATTACCCCTAGATGAAATATTGGATCATGCTACCTATGTAAACAAAGAAGATATCAAATATATTAAGTGAAAGTATAAGAAAGAAAGAATCAAACTCTATCCCATAGTGGATTGGTGCTTCTTTTATGTGGAAAGAAGCCCTTTCCCAATCCTTGATAAGATCCTAGATGATGGATGTGGATTCAAATGATTGAGATTTTTGGAGGATTAATATAATAGATGAGGCCTCTATTTATAACAAAGAAGGATGGAAGAATGAAAAACATGGAGGATGTGTGACAAAACATGTGCCAATGATAGGATGCCACTTGTCAAGATGTAAGAGGATGAAGGCTGAGTAGATTTTGGTCATTGTGCATGATAAATGCTATTAGGTGTATTTGAAATTTGAACGTTGGCTTGTTGAAGGGAGAAGAAAGAGTCTTAAATGCCAAGTTGGAGACATGTAAGAGACAATGTAAGAGGAGTTAATGCCATGTTGGAGGAAAAAACACTTGTGATAGTGAATTCAAATTTGGTGAATATTCCCTCTATATGCCTTTTGAAAGAAATAGAAGAATTTATAAATCAAATAAATTGATTTATTGAGCAAGTTGAAAAATCTAGAGAATTTGATGGATTAGAATTAGGATTAATCATAATTTGATTAATTTAGATGAAGATTTAGCTGATTTTGACTTTTGACTTAGATACTTGGCTTTATTTAAATCAAATGGGAGGAAATTGATGCATTAGATTTAATTAAATAAAGTTTGATTTATTTAATTAAAAGGGATGGTGTTAGATTTAAATCAAATAAAGGTTAATTTATTCAATTTAAAGGAGATGAATTTAGAATTTAATTAAATCAAACGAATTATTTAATGAACAAAGGAACATTAGGAATAATTAAATAAAATGATTTATTTAATTAAAAGAAGATGATGACTTAATCAAATAAAGTTAATTTATTTTATTAACAAAGGAAATGTGATTAATTTAATTAAATAAAGATTATTTAATTAAATAGTTAGTAAAGAAGTGATTTAGGCAGAATTGATGTTACTAAATTAGGATTAAGTGTGTCAGTATATTTTTCATTTCTACACCTTTAGTTCATAATTTTGGTAGTGAGCCATGCAATATACTATATCTGGATATGATATATCATGATCTAATCATCCTTATGTTTTCTCCCTTTTTGGGTTTTCCATGTAAAAATCTTGGCGTTCATGTGTGTTGATGCATTATATTGTTTTCATGTTCTATCTTGTTGATTCAGTTAGAGTTGAGATGATGTTTATATGGATTTTATGTGAATAGTTTTATGGAATACTGATTCACCTCCCCTCTCAATATTTTAGATATTCAACAATGTGTATCAGAGCTTGGTTCCTATGAAGAAGCCTAATAGTTTGAGGAAGGTCCTAGAATTTGATTATAAGAATTTTTTTCCTCCAAAAGTGATCTTTGTTGAGCATTCAAAAGAAAATGAAGATTTGAAGAATAAGTTGAAAGATGAAAATGATTGTATCAAGATTTTGAGGAGAAAATATGAAGAGGCCCATGATCAATTAATAAGAGAACATGATAATATCACCAAACAACTACAACAATTGAAAGAAAATAAAATAATTAAATAGTATCAGAAAGTTAAAATTGAAGAGAAGATGGATGAATGTGTCAAGCTCAAGCAAGAAATGGAGATTTTAAGATTATATCTATAAAAGGAGAAAGATCAAAGGATAAATTCAAGGAAAGCTCTACAATGCTTGATGAGTTGATAATTTCTTAGAGGCCTATAATGGATAAAAGAGGTTTAGGATTTGAAGAAGGAAAATGTTACAAAAAAGGCTACCTCTTGACAAGAAGACTTATTGCAAAGATGGAAAAATCAAGGACTTTAGAAGCAATATCAGAAGGAATCCAATTGGACAACCTAATTCTCAAAGGTACTTATCTTTTAATTATTTTTGTTATTCCTGCAATAAATTTGGACATAAGGCAAATAACTACAAAAATAGAATGAATGATATTTTATCATTATCCAATAAATGATTTAAGTGCAAGAAGTTTTGACACAAGCCTAATTAGTGTGAATATAGTTTGAATAAAATAAAGTATGGAAGGAAGAATGTTTTTTGCTAGGATTGCAGTAATATGGAACATTCTACTAGAGATTATAGAGGGATACAAAAATCCTATTTGGCAAAGAGGCATGAACCAATCATTGATCTAGAAGAAGTAAGAAAAGAGATGATAAGAATCTAAAGAAAGGAAGGAGAATTCAAACAAGCTGAATTGAAATCATTAGTTTTATATGTGCCATCCTCTAGTGTAGATACACCTATTAGATTTTGAGTTTGGTAATGACTAAGGGGGAGCAATTATAGATAAATTTAATAAACCCCTCATCGATAATTGATATCACATCATGAAAAAGGTATATTTAATGTGGTAACTATTAATTTAGGTGATCAGATTTAGTGCATAGAAAATAATTCAAAATCAGAGGCAATAACACAACAGTTACCCTGGGAAAACCCTCCTCTTGAGGGAGAAAAGCCCAGCAACAAAGATCTCTCTTCTATTTATGAACAAAGGCAATTTTACACATTACAATGAGGTCTAACACAAGAACAATAAAAACCATAAAACAGTCCTTGATTTTGCATAGATTTGATGTGGAGAGTTCACAACTTAGCACCAATCCAATAGGACTGAGTTTTCCCAGATCCGAAATGGCTAAGTTTGCATAGATCCTAAATTGAGAATTTGCAACTAACACGAATATGAAGAGTTCACATCTAAAATAGATATGAATGGTTCGCTGTCTCTTATTCGCACATGATAACCTGTTCGTCCTTGATTGCAATATCCACATTTGATAATGTAGATCAGAGAATGTAGTGATCGAGCTTCTTGGTTATAACAAATGACGAAAAAATGGTGAATAAATACAAGTGAACATCTTTCAAAGATTTGCAAGTTGGCCTCTAGGGAATCACGCATTTTCTTAGGTGAAAGTCGGCCTCAAATAATCATTAAATGACTTCTAAGAATTTTGAGTTCTTTTATGTCAGCCATAGGATCAATATAATACAAGACAATGAATGTAAATTGACTAGCCAATGGCTATCTTCAATTTATGTCTTCCAAGAAGGTACTGAGCTGGAAGGAGCTACCGAAGCTACTAAAAACATTAACACTCCCTCTCAGCTAGGGAGAGAACTTCTAGCTACATAATACAACTCATCTCAATATGAGGTTCATCTACCACTATTGCCTGCAATCAGATATAAAGATAGAAATATCACCTCAATGTGATATCAACCATCACATGGTTAAGTACTAGTGTTCATCACTTGTGTGATGTTGTCACCTCAACGTGACTTCCACCATGGCTCTCCCAGAGGGTGAAACACGAGTACAAGAAGATCATCATGGACTCTCTCACATGATGTTGTCATGGAGTCACACACATGACATTCACCATGACTCAGCTCAAAGGGTGGAAATGAGGGCTTTCACCTCAAGTTCTTCTGTCACAGAAGAAAGTGCAATAGTAAGTAAAAGTGTTCATCACTTGCGTGATGTTGTCACCTCAATGTGACTTTCACCATGGCTCTCCCAGAGGGTGAAACACAAGTACAACATATGTCATGGAGTTGCACACATGACATCCACCATGACTTAGCTTAGAGGGTGGAAACAAGGGCTTTCACCTCAAATTCTTTCATCACAGAAGAAAATGCATTAACAAGGGATTTCACCTCGAACTTCTCTCACAGAGAAGAACTCATTAAGCAAGGCTCACTGATACTGAGACTCATACTCAGTCAAGGCTGGATTCTCCACCATACCAAGCTTGTCTCGAAAGTATACAAACTTTACCCTGGTGAGAGGCTTGGTGAGAATATCTGTTGTCTGCTCATTAGTGCTAATGTACGTCAACTATACAACCTTTCACAGTACCATATCTCTGATATAGTGGTACTTGATCTTAACATGCTTGGATCTGTCATGAAACACAGGATTGACAGAAAGCTTCACCCAACTTTTATTATCACAATGAATAATGGTAGGCTCCATTGATTGTCCAAACAATCCTACAAGAAGCTTATGAAGCCACATTGCTTCTCGAGTTGCCATGCAAGCTGCAATGTACTCAGTCTCTACTGTACTCAATGCTACAGAAGACTGCTTCCTACTGCATCAAGAAATCATAGCAGAACCCAAACTGAAGCAAAAGCTAGAGGTGCTCTTCATATATGTGACACAACTTGCCCAATCAAAATCAGTGAAACCAAGTAACTCCAAGTCAACATTTGAAGTATACTTCAACCCATATCCAATTGTGCTATGCAAGTATCTCAGGATATATTTAGCTACAACAAGATGTATCTGTCTCAGATCACACATAAACTAGCTAAGTGCACTCACTGCATAGCAAATATCAGGTTTAGTGTTAACTAGATACATCAAGGATCCAATCAGCTGTCTATACAATGTAGGATCCACCAAATCTGAACTAGTTGCAGCCTCCATAGATGTAGACATGGATTTGCAATTCATCATGCCAAATCTCTTAAGTATATCAATGGTGTACTTTTCTTGAATTAGAATCATCTCATCTAGTTTCTGCCAGACTTCTAATCCAAGGCAGTAATGCATGAGCCCAAGGTCCTTCATCTCCAGTTTCAAAGTCAACTCCTTCTTACACTCAAGAATTGGGTGATCTTCTCTAGTAAGGATTAGATCATCAACATATAAAACCAAAATTAATGCATCACCAATGATTACCTCGAAGTAGAGATTTGAATCAGCATCATTCTTTAAGAAGCCCAAACTTGACAGGTATCAATTAATCCTTTCATACCATGTGCAAGGAACTTGCTTAAGACCATACAAGGCCTTATGTAGCTTGCAAACATGTGACTTCTTCCCATGAACCTTGAAACAGTGAGCAACAGGAGCAAATGTTTCTTCATAAACAACTCCCTCTTTCTGTGAAAACCCACGAGCTATGAATCTTGCCTTGTACTTCTTCAATGCTTTCATCTGCATCTTTAAGTATGGGTTGTACTCTCATAACACTCTATTGCAGTCTTCACTTCTTCTCAGCAAGTCATTGAACTCCCTCTGAAGGTTAAATCTTCCTTTTTCGAAGAGATGTCTTTAGCCATCCACTCGGTCCCATGGCTACATTATGTGTCTCCATACTTCAATCTACATAATGCAACAAGCTCTTCTTGAAAGCAATCTCTTACACTTCTTGGTATGTCATGAAGGCATTAAGAAGAGATTACTAATAATTCATGGAACTCAACTATCTTGAAGAGAAGTACCATTGCTGAAAGCATACATGATTGACAATCACAAGGTTTATAGCATGAATTACATAATAATTTATGAACAGAATTAAAAAAATGGATTAAACAAATAAACCTATAAGAGAAATACATCAAGGAATCAGAATGAAGGGATAATGAAACTTATCTTTATTGAATTCTAATATATCCTACTTCCATCTTTTGCTCCTCTTGAGAGTGCTAAACTCAGCATCAACAAAAAAAATAGTTTACACAACTATAGATTTCTTACATGTAGTCAACATATTCGATATAGGACTAGCCTTCTCAAGGCACCTTCTCAGTCCATGAACATGGAGAAAGATATTGATGTGAACATCACAACAAAATTTTATTTCACTTTTCATCTCAGAGTCACACTCAGAGATCTGTACTACGAAATGCAATGAGTGATGACATCTGCCAAAGATCTCTATCACACATGATTTAAGTAAGAAATGCAATGAATGATGACATCTACCAAAGATCTCATGCCAGTGATTACTATCATGAATTTTACCAAACATTCATGATTCAAGTAAACAATGTCAGACCTACTCAACTTAGCAGACTGAAAACATAAACAAAAAATACTTATCTGAACTATTCAACAAATGTAGAGTGCTAATTCCATGTCTGGGAAGTAGTGCCAGAGGCATACGCTTGGTCAAGGCTCTATTCAATGATCTCTGCCTAGATGGTAAAATGCTAGAATGAGGAGAGAAAGAAAACACAAAAGGAGATCAGAGTTTCTCTTAAAGATTGACAACTTAAAAAAAATGGTGAGCACCCAGATTCCTGCAACATCATACTTTGGTCCTGAAAGCTCAAAAACTTTTCTCTTAAACCTATACAGATGATCACACGACCTCTTCATTGAATAAAATGACCATTTACAGATCTAAGTCATCAGATTTTAGCTTCGTTGATTACACAAACATCTGATCGACCCATGAAAACTTCCATGATCTTGTCAACTTCCTATTCTTGACAACACAGAAAAACTCCATTGAATTTTTCGACATGAATATTGCAATAACTGCTCAACCATGAATAGGTGGAAGGCATGAATAGAATAAATATGACCATAAGAAATATAGGCCCACAAAGCTGATGATGAATAATAATCGCAAATCTGGTCCAGTGCAAAAGAGTTGCATGAATGGTAATCAGAATACATGTACCATATATGAATCCGTTAGGATAAAAATAATTTTGGCACTATGATTGCATTTGAGCTATGCCGACATTGACCAAAGATAATAAATCATAACCACCAACCAGAATAATGAATTTGATCGCTTAAATTCTTCCAAGAAATCCTTGACTCTGATTGAATCTTCACACAGACCCTTTAAACTAACCTGATCAGATATTTTCACCAACCCGCTTTGATACCATGTTAATTTAGGTGATCAGATTTGGTGCATAGAAAATAATTCAAAATCAGAGGCAATAACACAACAGTTACCTTGGGAAAACCCTCCTCTTTAGGGAGAAAAACCTAGCAACAAAGATCTCTCTTCTATTTATGAACAAAGGAAATTTTACACATTACAATGAGGTCTAACACAAGACCAATAAAAACCATAAAACAGTCCTTGATTTCACACAGATTTGATGTGGAGAGTTCACAACTTAGCACCGATCCAATATGACTGAGTTTGCCCAGATCTGAAATGGTTGAGTTCGCATAGATCCTAAATTGAGAAATCACAACTAACACGAATATGAAGAGTTCACATCTAACACAGATATGAATGGTTCATTGTCTATTATTCACACATGATAACCTGTTCGCCCTTCATTGCAATATCCACATTTGATAATGTAGGTTAGAGAATGTAGTGATTGAGCTTCTTAGTTATAACAAATGACAAAACAATGGTGAATAAATACAAGTGAACATCTTTCAAAGACTTGCAAGTCGGCCTCTAAGGAATCACGCATTTTCTTAAGTGAAAGTCAGCCTCAAATAATCATTAAATGACTTCTAATAATTTTGAGTTCTTTTATGTCGGCCATAGGATCAATATAATACAAGACAATGAATGTAAATTGAATAGCCAATGGCTATCTTTAATTTATGGCTTCCAAGAAGGTGCTGAGCTGGATGGAGCTACCGAAGCTGCTAAAAACATTAACAGTAACAAACTCAAGGAATTTTCTTAGACACATGTCTAAAGAATAAAGTTTGCATAATTTGAAAGGATGGAAATGTGCACAAATTATGAGGTGATATGCCTACAATTTGAAGCATTTATTGCAAAATAATTCATAATGAAAGAAATAAATTCAGAAGTATCAAGGAAATCATATTCAAGGAAAAAGGAATTTGTGAAAATGAAGAAGCATGCAAATGAATTTTAAAGAAACTAGAGAAATTCAATACATCAAAGTTTCAAGATTTGTTGAAGGAAGAAGAAATCAAAGTGGATTCAAAGCATACTCTAGAAATTGATCATCTATCCTATTCTTCATTGAAAATTACAGAGGTATTCTACTTGAATCTTTCAATTTTATGCAATGGATAATTCAAAGGTTGTGAAATTTTGGATAAATCACAAACTGAGGAAATATTTAAAAAATATGTTAGAAGAATCTGTTGGTGCATTTTCATGTATTCCTCCCAGAGTATTACCCATTGAAGATATCTATGCATATGTCTATAGTAAAATTGAGGAAATGACACTAGTTCGGTTAAGTATCCTATGGAAGAATGGATTGGAAGAAAATCATGATGCAACAAAATATTAGTTGAGAAGAAGTTGGATGTATGGTAGGAAGCCCCTTTGTTTGATTTCAAGAAGAAACACATTTAAATAATTTTGAGCAAGATTCATGGTGAGTCACACTTGATAACTAGAGAAGCAATAAGAGATATAACTAGTTTGTGTTCCACCAAACTAGTTTCAAGATGAAAGTCTATGATTGAACAAGATATAATTGAGATGACTAGTGTGAACCTTGAAGGAAAATAACTTTTCTTGAGATCAATTGAAGATATGATCATTAGGTATGTTGCAATGGTTATTGGTCACAAAGTTTTCTTACCTAGCAATGACCACATAGTCTCTACTATTGTTTTTTACACTGCTATTGATAGTATGGCTAGGAGAGGTATGGATTATGACCTAGTTGAGCTACTTTGAATGCATCTTTTGAAGAACTTGAAGGAAATCAAGAAGTGCAAGAGAAATACATTCCAGTACATAACTTTGATTACCTGCTTACTCTTTTACTTCATGAAAGAGTTACTGGTAATTGGTGGGATATAATGGACAAGTGCAAAGCCTATTGCTCATCTAATTAAGAATTTCATGATAAAACTTGGTGGTTCAGATGCTCAAGAGATTTCTCTTGTTGCATTCTTTGAAACATTTTAGATTAGGATGAACAAAATATCAAGGATTTCAAAAAGTGTGACTAAGAAGTACTCTGAAAATATTAATTTCCTAGTTTCTATAGACTTTTGTTATATGGAAGCAATTGAATCTAGACTCATGTGGATATCTAAATTAGATTATGAAGTGATTGAGGTTGAGATTTTTCATTATGAAAAAATACTTTTAGAGATCCCCAAGAATCCTAATGAAGAAGAAGCCTTCGACAGTGCAACTAGAACATGAAAGAAGACAAAAGGTGTTGTTATCAAACAAGAAGTCATAAAAGAAAGTGAATCAAAGAAATCTCAACATGAGCATGAAAGCAAAAAAATTCAAGGATCTTTAAAAGAAATGTAGAAGGTAACCCCTAGAGCTAAGTTAGATTCATTTGTATAAATTGTTGAAAATCCTAGAAGCATGATTAACTCTTTGAAAGCATATATCCTCAGACTACAAGTACAAACTAGAATTACATCTACAGAAGAAAATTTAGAAGATATCAAGAAGAAATGTGTAGATGTACAATGCAGAGTGGTGAAGGAATTGAAGGGTCTATAGGTTTGTGAGGAAAAATCTCAAGATCTACTTTCTTTCTTCTTGAATTGGTATAACAATACACTAAATACAAGAGATGAAATAAGGAAGAGTGAAATTCAAATTTGTACTCAAGTAGATACCTATAACCTAACAGATGATAGAAATAATCAAAGATGGTCCTACATTGTGCAGCTTTAGGACAAATTATTTTCCCTAGAGGATCAAAGACCATAACTAATTAAGTAGTTTGTAACACTCAGAGATATGGTAAAAATCGAGCATATCCCCATTTTCTATGCTCTTGACAGTATTAGTGCTCTATAATAAGTTAATATTAGTCCCAATATTTTGGTAGATGGTAAGAAGGAAAAGCTTGAACTACTATACAAGAATCGTGTAAGCAAGAAATAAAAATGGGAAGAAGGAAAAGCTTCATGGAAGGGTAGCTTGAAGAACCTCAAGATATCCCCCTCTTCCAGTTAATACATTCTTTTGTTGCATACCATTTTTTGGTCCTTTTTTTTATGCATATGCATATACCAAACCCCTATACATCCTTTTATATTGATGTCAAAGGGGGAAAGATAAGAGATAGAGATTTAGATAGAGGGGAAAAAAAATTGGAAATATTTTTTTTGAAATGGGGAGTATTTATTTGCCTTATATTGAACAAAATGTTTTTGATATACATGCTGCCATCAATGCCAAAGGGTGAGATTGTTGAAATTATAAAGTCTTGCAACATGAGCATGAAGTGTATATGGATTGATCTAGTTGTTCCCATGTTTTGATTGATGTCAACATGGTGAGAATAGTACAAGAAGCTTACTTGGTATATCGAAAGATATTGTCTACCAGAAGTGTTCTTTACTAATGAACCAA
This sequence comes from Sequoia sempervirens, assembly GCA_007258455.2. Taxonomy (NCBI): domain Eukaryota; kingdom Viridiplantae; phylum Streptophyta; class Pinopsida; order Cupressales; family Cupressaceae; genus Sequoia; species Sequoia sempervirens. The sequence goes on along the minus strand of VDFB02105785.1, from coordinate 164,109,395 downwards.
TGTGTTGGTTTTTTAGTTTGAAATTCACCACAAGAAAAGATATGACTTTGATAACTTAACCATTTTATTATGACTCATTTAGATAGCTATTTCTAGGAACTTGAGATGTTTTGTGTTGAGTGTAGAAAGTTATCAATGAAGGAGGTTAACTTTGTACACTTTAGTTGTTTGTCTACTCTGCATATCACTGTGGGAGACTTTGCATTTTCTTAAGAACATTCTAATCTCGTGAGTCTAATGATAGTCTCTATGATGGTAATGTGACAAGAAATTGATGTACTATTGGATTTGGAAGGTTTTTTATTTGAAAATTCTATGTTGGTTTGGATTTTTTATGTTTAGGTCCTAGTCTTGAATGACCTAACATATGACATGCATTAAGAAGATTAAATATACTTTGTAAATTTTTTTTATGGATCTTCATCAACTTCAATGATGCAATACATGGATAAAATTATTTTAAATCTGTTGTGGTGCTGACAAGAGTGATTTTGATTATTTTATCTTCATCTAATTAGGTCGACCTAATTGATGAATGAGATATACTTGCATATATATGTAATACTTTTTGAAGGAGAAAAGTATGGGTGTGGACTGAACATGTGAAAGTGTGAGAATGGAAATGAGAAATAAGAGAGCTATGGTAAAGTGTGGAGAGTATTGGAGAATTTTTGAATATGCAAGCCTAAAAGATTTATCAGTTGAGGATCAAAATAAAATTATTCAATGATATTTGTGAGAAGCAATACTTCTTATTCAAATCTTCATTAGAACTAAGCCCTGCACACATAAGATGTATTCCATTAGTTCACACTTTTGGTAGTGAGACATAAATTTTGTATCTTGGTAGTTATTTATCTTTTGTATTCAGGTTGTGGGCCTTTCATGGATAGTGAGTCTTGGTGGTGAGCCACGTAATATATTGTGTCTAGATATAATGCATTGTGATCTAATCCTCACCATTCTTTTTCACATTTTTGGTTTTCCACATAAAAATCCTAGTGTTCATGTGTGTTGATGCATTGTCTTGTTTTTATGTTCTCTCTTGTTGATTTAGTTAGGGTTGAGATAATGTTTAGATAGATTTTATTTGAATGGTTTTATGGAATACTAATTCACCCCTCCTCTCAATATTCAAAATATTCAAAAAAAAAAAGTTTGTTTAGAGTTGGATGTTATATTGATTGTTTTTCACATCTTGTGTTGCCATCAATGACAAATGAGGAGATTGTTACAAGTATGAATGTGTTGTCACTGATTCCAACTAGCTTGTGCTATAATTTACGATAGTTGTGTAGTGGTTGGGAAGAGATTGTTTCTTTGATTAGTTGCATTATGTTTCCATTAGTTACTTACTATTTTTAACCTTTGGTGTCACTTCTATAATCTTTTGTTTATGGTTAGATGTCAAGTATATTGAGATAATTGATAAAATAAGGAAATATGGTGTTGTATGGGTATTCTAGTTTATTGAGGTGTTTTGGTTTTTCTTCACATTTCTTTTGAGATTAATATTTTCTTGTATGGTTTGGATATATTAGAAAGAGGTGTTCATAGTTTATATATCCAAAATTTCTATTTTTGGATTGATGTTCAAATGAATTTATGTTCACTAGTGTGTGAACTAGTTTTGTCATGTTGCTTACATAGGTGTCTGGGAGAAATGTTTTTGCTCCATATTTCTCCATAGTTCTTCTTCAGATCTTGAAATTATAAATATATCTTTATGGTGTTAATCTCTTTCCTATATCAAGAGTATTTGTGGTTTGTTGCTCTGGAAGTTGGATTTTACTGTTACAATGTATGGTAGTATAGTCTGAATGTACAAGATATGTATATTCTAAAGGTGTGAATTATTATGAAGTTTTTTGATCAATTTAGTGTTGATAGAGGAATATTCTAGATCTTGATGAAGTGTGGTAGGTGGTTTTCAATTCATCTTTGGATCTAAGGAAGTGGGTAATTCTAGTTTTACTGGTGTAACTTGCATAAGTAACAATTGACTTGGTGTTTACAAGACATTTGAAGATGATCAAGCATTAATGAAAGTGTAACATGGCATGTGAGAGTTAATTTGGGTCCTAGTTAAGTTATATTTTTGTAAACTTCCATTCCTATCCACCACATGAATGTTCAGTTCCTATCTAGTTTGAATTTGTACATCCAAGGTGAGTGTATTCAACTTGAAGATGTTTTCAAGTTGTGGATGGTATAAATGAAAGGTGAATTGATGTGAGATGAGGTGTGGAATAACATGGAGTGATGTGATGCAAAGTTAATTGTGTAGAAGTGTGCATTGTAGTGTGAGCTATAACACAAGATTATTGAATGCAGTGAGCTAAGGTATCTTGATCTCTTAGAGACTACACGTGTTGTTGGAGCCAAAGGGACAATGAAAAGTGCCATACTAGGAAAAGTAATACAAAAGAAGACAACAATCCAAAGGGACAATGATATGTTTCATACTAGGAGCATTATGGTGGTGGTAGACAATGAAATTATAGAAATCAAGAAAACATTATTTTAGTGGTAAACTAAAGTTAAATTCTCACACATATTAGCTATGGACAATAGTGCATTCACTATGAATAAGGTAGTGAAACATGTAACAATGAGAAACTAAGAACTAAGAAATAATTAAGATATGACCAAGTTTGTGTAACATGAACCATAATTAGTAAATCATAGGTAGCAGTAGACAAAAAATAATACTAATTGGGTTGTGTTTTTTGCATTGAGATAGATAATTATCAATTGGTGGATATGAGTGAAAGGAAAATAACATATGGTTCAAGGTACAACTTATATAAATCATTACAAGTCAACCTAAATTATAAAATTTATAATATATAAGGGAATTTTCTTGTAGATACTTATAAATTAAGACATGAATAATTTATAAATTTCAAGAATATAATTTATTAATGAATACCTAGGGTTTGAACACATTGTAAGAATTATATTTGTTTAATTTTTTGTGAAAGTGAAAAATATGAGCTGAGGGAAATTAATTCCTTCAACATGATGGTGTTTGATAGAGGCAAGAAATTTCTTTCCATCCTTAGCAGGAGGTGATCCCACAATAGTGGTTTACAATTTTTGGCCAAACTGGACATTGAAATTATTATTTTTAACTAAATCTTCACATTCGGGCACCTATAGCGGCTAAACCATGAGGAATTTGAAGATGATGAAAACTATAGTCTCATCACATTTTGTTTGTAGATTCTAAAAATATTTTTTGCAAAATTTTTGGAATCAAATTGCACTTCTTTTTCTATCTCCCACGAAAACTGGTTTTTTGTCAGAAAACTACATTTTTAAAAAGTGGCGCACACCGTATAAAGCATAATTTTTTTTCTATGAAAGAAAAAATTATAATTCTTTCAAATTTAGATTCGTAACTTTGATATCTAGTGCTTCCACTTGGTTAGATAGTTTTTTATTGAATATTTTTTCTTTAATCAAGTTTCGAAGTCAAACCAATTACAATTTAGACATAGCACGATCGTATAAATCGTAACTTTTTTTTGTGTATATCAAAATTCAATTTTATTTTTTTGTTGGATCAAGGAATTCAATATTTGCTTCACTCATATTTTAATTTTTTTTTGATAATGTGATATTTTTCCACATGTGCAAAACAAAGACCTTCATTTTTGATGAAAAACCTATGTTTAATAAAACTAAATAAACAAATACATAATAAAACCAAAACATATTAAAATTATATTCATTGGATAGCTCATTCTGAGGACCACATAATTCCAGTTGGGTTTGTGAATATATCTCCATTTTTATCCTCAACCCAAGCTCCAAAGTGCCAAAATTTAGGCTTTTTCTATGTCTAGGGGGGATGAGGCATAAGGGGGGTTCGGTCAAACCAAGGTTTGGTCGAACCCTGGTTTGAATGAACACATTAAAATAGGTTTGGTCGAACCCATTTGCATGCTTTCTTTTTGTTTTCTTTGGTAGGAAAATTTTAAAGGGGTTTGGTCGAACCCTAATTCAGTCGAACCCCTTATGGGTTCGATTGAACCAATAGATTCTTACGAACTCCCAAAAACACTTTTTTTGCCTTGGGGTCTTTTTTGTGATTTTTCCTTCCTCATTTCAATTGTAAACCACTATTGTGGCTTCACCCTAGGGTTTCCTACAATATGTTAGAATTTTGTTTCATAGCCATACTTTTATTGTCCATATTGTATCCTAAATTTTCGTTTGATCCCATCATGTGTATCATTTTTTCTTCCATGATTTAGATCTATTTATTCTTTTTCCTAGTTTTTGTTTGATAAAAGATCTTAGATTCTTGTTGTCCTTATGAGAGGAACATATCCCCAACTACAGCCATTATTGGGACTCAATTTACCAATGTCATTTATTCTTGATTTCCTTCCTTTGTGTGTGTTCATATGACATTATCCATACTTAATAATTGATTTTAAGAAGTGTATGAGGCTCATCATGTCATAATGTGGTATCTACTAGATTTTCCCTTCCATATGTTTTAATCAATTGACCAAAATAAAACATAAAATTATTGGCTAAATCAAAGGGGAAGGTGTCTATTGATGGTTCCGTGTGTATCAAAAATCTTAGGATCCCCTAGTGATTTAGAAACTACATTCAATTTGCAGCATATTCTATTCTTACATATTTTTGAAATAATATAGATAACTTATTAAAAATTTTACATCAAGTTACATAACTCTATTTTTTAAAATTTTTTCACCACTTAAGGGCCTATTTTTTCCATGATGATCCTCCACATACCTGATTACCTAAAATACATTATTTTTGAGCTTAAATGTAAGTAAGGCCATCATTGATGAGCGCACAAGACACAAATATTTAAATAACATGAAAATTCAAAAAATAGAAATATAACATTTCAAAAACATCAAAAACATCCAAATATTTGAAAAAATCCATCTATCCAATTCTGTTGAACACCCATGATAATTAATCATCGATAATAAATCAATCATCACCTTCATCCTTTGGAAAAACAAACAAAAAAAAAAGTACAACAATCAGCAAAAAAAAACTTCAAACACAAAATCAAAATCGAAACAACAAACTTTGAAATGCAAAATCAAACTCTTGATCATTTGCAAACATGCCAATCATCCTTATATCAATAGACTTTTTAAAAAACCTATCAACTTTCCACCATCCACTAACATGTCCTAGGATGTATCCTTCCTACAATGGGCATTATCTATTGGCAAAACACTTTGGATACTTATCCTAAACAAACAACTTGCCACCATCTACTAACATGTCCTAGGATGCATCCTTCCTACAATGGGCATTATCTTTGGAAAAACACTTTGGATTCTTATCCTCAAAATAAATCCCTTTGGCTAGAGGTATGAAGAACATTGGCCTATTTTTTTAATGATCTTTTCTTTTGACTTATCTTTTTGCAGTCATTCCAATGACCTCTCAATGATGTTTAATCAAAATGATATAGAGAGAAAGGAATGGGGCATTGATCATTATATTTTGTCTATTTTTCTTGTTGGATATTCTTGTAATATAAATTGATCATACTTACTTTGTTTGGTTTCTAGGGAAGGTGTTTTAGATTTCTTGTTTCCTATTACATAGGAAGGTTTTTCTTTTCTATGTTTTGGTCTAAGATGTTTGAAATATCTAAGTTACATCCTAATAAGGTTTCCTACGCCAAGTGTGAACAAGATTACTCCTATCTATTTGTCAAGTCAAAGTCCATCACGCTAGATACAACACCATCCTAGTTTTCTAAACCTTGATGCATCTTATCTATGTGTGTGATCAAAAATAAAAAAGTTTACACTCTTTACATACCCAATCCCTTAGAGATAAGCAATACATCATCATCATTCATCACCATACCTAATAAATCCTTGATGATTCATATACTTGTTGGACTTCTCAATCTCCTCAAAATCAAGGGTTGATCCCTCTCATTCTTCTATCCTCTTTCATGCTAGTCCATACTATCATGACATACATCCATCATGCATTCATAAATATCAACATACTTATCCTACATACTCATACATATAAACATAATAGGAAAAATCATTCATCTCACATGCATTTGCATCATCATCACAATATAGATCTATTACTCTAAGCATCTAATAACATAACCATCCATATATACATTTTCAACCTCTTTCTCATGAGATCGACCCTAAAATTGAAATTTTCACCCGATCTCTCAAGGGGGCAATGTACAAATGTACTTTTTGTTGGGGTATCCAAAATAAATTAAAAAAAATTTCAATTTCAATCTTGGTAGTGTTATTCTTTGAACCAACACAACAGGTACACTGCTTCAAAGAGGGACAAAATGTAGACACTGAAAATAATTTTGACATTATACATCTAATTTCGATCAAATATCATCAAATTCTACTATTAATCAAGCAACTAAGTTTATTTGATTAATTCACTTTCTGCTAACTAATGTCATCTCTTTTAATTAAATAAATCAATATATTTAATTAAAATCCTAATGTTCTAACATTCTCTCATTTGATTTAATAAATAAACCCAAAAATTTAAATTAAGTGTCATAAATCAGCTACTTTCATCCAAGTTAACTAATCCTAAATTAATTAACTCTTAATACTAATCCTTCATTTCTCTAGATTTTTGCTCAACCTAGGTCAAACCTAAACCCCTAACTAACTCACTAACTTGCACATGAAAATCAATTTCTTTAATTATCTAATTAACTTATTTTTCCTCAAAAAGGAATATTCCCTAGGAATATTCCTTCATTTACTCCACTTATTTCACTTTCTTTCCTAAACCATTTCCCTCCAAAACATCACAACCATATGCATTTAATGCCTCTTACACATGCATTTATCTCTATTACACCTCTCAAATCCTCAACCATATGCATTAACCAAGAACTTATCAAAAGGGTTTGGGAAAGGGATCTATTTTCAAATCAAAGGAGCACCAATTTCCCTATGGGATGATGGTTTGGTTGATTTAAATTAAATTTACACATTTAGTTCTACGTTATGTTGCATGCCTTACTTCATGTTTTCTCTTATATGTTTGACCAACAATTTCATAGGGAGTGGTTTATTTAAGTTTTCTAACAATGGATAATTTGGTATATTTTATCTATTGTTAGTGATTGTAGGTTCACCTCTCACATGTGTTAATCTATTACCTGCATCAAGAGTGTTTGTGGTTTAGTGCTCTGGAAGTTGGATTTTATTGTTGCATGTTCGGCAATATAGTCTAAATGTACAAGCTGTGTACATTCTAAAGGTGTGAATTATAATGAAGGTTTTTTTATGGATTTAGTGTTGATAGAGGAATATTCTAGATCATGATGAAGTTTGGTATGTGTTTTGTAATTCATCTTTGGATCTGAGGAAGCGTGTAATTCAAATTTTAATAGTGTAACTTGCATAGGTAATGACTAACCTGGTGTTTACAATATATTTGAAGATGATAAGCATTAATGATGTTGGTGTAAATAAAGTATTGTACCTATTTAGTTCATTACTAGGGGACACTCCACCTATGGTCAAAATACAATTCTGGCTAGCTATCAGACAAATCCAGCAATAAGATTCCATCAGTGACAAATCCAAATATTCCCATAGAATATTCTATTTGGTGTTGTCAGAAGCATATACCGGTAGCATTTGAGGATATTCCAGCCTAGGAGCATATTTTTTTTGACAGGTGGGAAACTGTCAAATTTAACATAGTGTTTTGCTAACATCAGCAATACATTAGCATTTTCAATTTTGTAGGTGAACTTTGGAGGCCCATAACTTAGTCATTTTGGCTCCTTGTTTCAAGAATTTTTTTTTATTTGGGCTAATTTTTCATGGTCTTCATAGTGGTATAATTAGAATTTGATTTTGGTTCCTAGTTTTTCCAGAAATTAAAGATTCTCACAGGTGTTGTTGCTTCATCCTCATTTTGAGAACTTCGGGAGCTCATATCTTGCTCCTACAGTAACATTTTTGGGTGCAGTTTTTTTTTAAAGTGCACAATTTTTCATGTAATTCTCAGTGGCATGATTAGATTGATCTCATTGAAAGCCAAAAATTGTACTTGATTTTGTAGCCTATTGTGGGAATTTGCATGTACTAAGATCAAGACCACTTGGCTGTATTTGGCAAGTGGCAATTGTAAATGCACTACTCATAAAGTTCCAAGCTCATATATTGCTAGGTGGTTCTTTGATTGAGTGAAGTTTGGGGGCTAATCTTGTGGATGATTCATTTGTGTTGATCATTTGAGGAGGTATCATGGGTTTTTCTATTCATCCTTCTATGGTAATGCTGAATAAGGATAATTATGAGTCTTGGAAGAAAGGTATTCTTACACATCTCAGGTGGCTTAAGCTTTTGCCATACCTTTATGGGCTCATACCTGAACTAGACACACCTTGGAAGCAATCAGTTTGGGGTAATAATAATGATCACATTATAGGATTAAATGGTTCATATATTAGTGTTGATATTCCTATGGAGATCTTAGATATCAAGTGCCCACACACACTTTGGACCAAGATTTGGGAGATCTTTGGAGACCATCATATCTCTCCATTCCCAGATGATCCTGTTGTAGATTGTTTAATTCCCCTTGATGATGTTGATAATATACCCTATGATGATGATACTTTAGAGGAGCTTGAGTATAATAAATGTCTTGAATTTCTAGTTGATAAAGAGACTTCTCTTCTTTATTCTTCTCCTCCTATTGAGATCACATATTCATCCACTATTGTACCTGAGGATACTTGTGATTCAATAGTTTTGGCTCCTAGTGATTCAGTGCAGCAGGATCTTGATTGTCTTCCAGATATGGCTGCTTTGGATGACTTCTTGAAAGGTATTTCAGACTTGTTTGTGGAGTCTCATCTTGTAGATTTGGAGGAAACCATTGATAGCATTCATCTTCTCTTTAATGAAGATGTATCTTCTTCAGTTGTTGTGAGGGAACACCTTGACCCTCTTTTTCATTCTCTACATGATCATTCTTCACAGATTGGCATAAGCGTGGGTTCTTTTGGACAAAATTTGGAGGCTTCTTTTTCTTTAGAGGGGATATCTTTTTCTTTGGATTATGTTCTACATCATTCTCTACTAGATGTTGGATTGTTCTCTTTAGCAGTGTGGCCTAGAACGCCTGTTTGGAGTGTTTCAGCTTTCAACACGACATGGAGACAATTGAGTAGGCTTCAGAGACATCACACATCATCTATCTTCATGACATCCTACATACATCCTTGGTTTTGTTTCTTCCTAAGGGGAGGAATGTTGTTCAACAAGATTGGATCATCTTCAGCATTCAATGTCAAGATTCTACGATCATTGCAGGAGACTCAACATTGAGGGGGGGCTACCTTTGTCTCTCTTCTACTTCTCTCTTATGGGGGTATTTTTTTCCTCACATCGGGTTTTTACCTTCGCACTCTTCAGGGAGAGTATTTAGTTTTTGTATTTCATCTCTCTTTTGGGGAGGAGTTTTGTCCCACTGGGTTTTCTCCTTTTCTTCATTTGTGAGAGATTGCATTGATTGCATTGCATGTACATGGGTACCTAACATGGCCTAGTAGCCAGGACCCATCTTTTCATATTTGTGTCATTTGCATAATAATTTGCTACTCCCTAAGTTGCACTTAAGGGGGGCCGTTGGTGTAAATAAAGTCTTGTACCTAATTAGTTCATTACTAGGGGACTTATTTACATCTTAGTTTAGTTTACTTAGGTCATAGGAAGGAATCTTTCTAGAAGATGTTAGTTGTCATTAGTTGTTATCTTATACTTTGACAACTACTACATGTGAACCTAGGTAAGTATGATTAGTTGTCTCATGTAATATGATTAAGACACTTGTCATAATCCTATGACATCTTGCATCTTACCTTGGCTATATAACCAAGGGGTTTCTCTCATTTGTAATAAATCAAGAATCATCGCATATCATTGACATTGAATACAGTTTATTCTTGTCATATTCTATTCTCTCTCTTTTTGTGCTTTCCATTTGGTCCATAGATCTTGGAAGCCATAGCCAATTCTAACAAATGAAAGTGTAGCATGGAATGTGAGAGTTAATTTGGGTCTTATTTAAGCTTTATGTTGGTCCACTTTCATTCACATCCACCACATGAATTTTTAGTGCTGATCTAGTTTGAATTTGTAAAGCGCAAGGTGAGTGTATTTGACATCAAGATTTTTTCAAGTTTTGGGTGGTATAAATGCAAGGTGAATTGATGTGAGATGAGGTGTGGAATTAAGCTGAGTGATGTGATTCAAATTTACTTGTGTAGATGTGTGAATTGTAGTGTGAGCTATAACACAAGATTATTGATTGCAGTGAGCTAAGGTATCTTGATCTCTTGAAGACTACAAGTGTTGTTGGAGCTAAAGGGATTATGAAAAGTGCCATACTAGGAAAATTAATACCAAAGAAGACAAAAATCCAAAGGGACAATGATATGTGTCATACTAGCAACATTATGGTGGTAGAGCTTATTATGGTGGTGGTAGACAATAAACTTATAGGAATCAAGAAGATGTTATTTAATGGTTAACCCTTAGTGGTCAAATAATGTTTAATTCTAACACATATTAGCTATCAAAAGTAGTGCATTCACTATGAATAAGGTAGTGAAACATGTAACAACAAGAAACTAAGAACTACGAAAGAAGTAGGATATGGCCAAGTGTGGGTAACATGGACCATAATTAGTAAATCATAGGTAGTAGAGAAAAAAATAATACTACTTGGGTTGTTGTGTTTTATACATTAAGATAGATAAGTATCAATTGGTGGATATAAGTGAAAGGAAAATAGTGTATGGTTCAAGGTACAACTTATATCAATCATCACAAGTCAACCTAAATTATAGAATTTATAGGATAAGGGAATTTTTTGGTAGATGCTTATAAATTAAGACATGAATAATTTATAAATTCCAAGAATAGAATTTATGAATGAATACCTGGGGTTTGAACACATTGTAAGAATTATATTTTTTGAATTTTTGTGAAAGAGAAAACTATGAGTTGAGGGAAATTAATTCCTTCAACATGATGGCGTTTGACAAAGGAAAGAAATTTATTTCCATCCTTAGTAGGGTTTCCCTACAATATCCCAAAATTTTATTTCATAGCCATACCTTTATTGTCCGTATTGTATCTTTCATTTTTTTTATCACATCATATTTATACATTTTTTCTTCCATGAGTTAGTTCTATTTCTTATTTTTCCTAGTTTTTTTTATAAAATATCTAGATTTTTTTCCTAGTTTTTTTTTATAAAATATCTAGATTTTTTTCCCATTTTTCCCTATGAGAGGCACATATGCCCAACTAGAGCCATTATTGGGACTCGATTTACTAATGTCAATTATTCTTGATTCCCTTCCTTTGTGTGTGTTGATATGACATGATCCATGATTAATAATTGCTTTTGAGAAGTCTATGAGGCTCATCATGTCATAATATGGTATTTACTAGATTTTCCCCTCCACATGATTTAATAAATTGACCAAAATAAAAGATAAAAAATATTGGCTAAGTCAAAGTGGAAGGTGTCTATCAATGGTTCCTAGTGTATCAAAAATCTTAGGAGCCCTTAATGTGTTCTTAGTTTTGTAATCCAAACCCAACAAAGAGAAATTACTTAAAAAAAATTAAATGCCAAGGTAGTAGATGGGAGAAGGAACAAAATAGGCTTGAGGCATGATAGAGTGTGTGATAGAGGTTTGACATTTTTAATGCTTCTCCTTTTTTCAAGAATACAATTTTCTTGAGCTTTGATGAATTCCATATGCCTTGTTGAGGGTTTGATAATTTTAGTGCCACAACATGGAACCACTAAGAAAGAAAGAAGTTAGCTATGTGAAAGTGTCTTTGGTCCCTATTGGGTGTAAAAGAATCAACATTGGAAAGATCTTAGGTCCATGATGTTTTTTTTTGCTTGTGCATCTAATGAAAATTTTTGTTGTGGTTAATTATCTTGATGGTGTGTTTATTGTGCTAGATACTCCACCCACTTGCATTCATGACATGACCACCCCATCCACTAGTAATGAGTATGATTGGCCTCTATTGATATAGAATACTTGTTGTGTGTTAGATTGATCCTAGGCGATGAATTTTAAATGTGAATAGTGTTGTTGTATATAGTTTGGTTCCATAGGTTTATATGTTGTATAAGGTTATAAATTTTGGAAAGGGTTAGTTCTTCTTGTGTCTTTTGAAGGTTGTGTAGGTATACATTTTTCCTAGGGTTTCAATTAATGCCTTGTCCAATTATAGGATGGATATGGATTCATGAGGTATGTAAAGGATTAGTTTCATGTATTTATGTTGTGTAGAGGATATATCCATTGATGCTTTTATTTCTATAGGAAGGTATTTTGTGGCTGTAAATACTTCCCTTGCCATAATTACTTGTATGATTGTAACATGCAATTGGTGAATATAAAAATATTGTAAATGTTGCAATCTTTTTAATGGCCTTTTCTACATTTCAAACATATTATATAAAACTCGTTTTGGATGACTAAGTGTGCTCTTTGTATAATGGTTTTTCTTTGATGGAGTATGTGCCCAAATCAATTCTTCTATATTTTCTTTAAATGGTTTTCTTTCTTGTCACCTATTAATGACTTTATGATCCATTGCATGCACTAGTCTCTAGTCTACCTAGCCAATCTCAATTCATCAATAAAAAAATATAAATCAATAGTATGGGAGTAGGAATAGTTTGTATACATTCATAACCCCATGATATAACTAGGGATAAATATTCATTGATCCTCAAAATGAATGAATTGTTTGTATTGTACATTTTTTTACTTGGTTTAGTGATAGTCTTTGGGGACTAGTAGGTAGGTTGGATTTGGCTATCATTTGATTATTTTTTGTTCATTATATGTGATGTCAATAGATGTTAAGGTACACCCATAGGAACAACCTATTGAGCCTAATATATCTTAGAGATTAGGAGATAAAACCCACTCTTGTAGAGTTGAAAATTAACCCTCCACAATTTTTTGATGAGATGATCTCACTTATATGATGTAAAACTTAGCCTTGTGAGTGATATTTTTTTCTAGGAAGTGGAGTAGCATTTTTTTGCATCAACATAAGGGTATTATGTATAAGATAAAATATGGAGGGAGGTGGTATAATATAGAAGGGTTAAAGAGACAAGACCAAGGGGGGGTAATTGAACATAGGGTGAAATGAGAGAGGGTACAATGGTATGGGAATAAAAGGGAATAATTGAACATAATATGAACTTGGAGATACTAGTGTTCAATGGGCTAGGAGAGGATCAATAAATATAGGATAAAATTTAATAGAGGTTAACAAAATATATTATGGGATATGTATGATTTATGTATACACAAAGGTATATTTACCAACCTATTATTGTATTGTTATTTATTCCTCAAAAAAATTGATTTATAAAAATATTTTAAGGTGTAGTTGAAATACATCATTTTGGTACATTATATGAGATTTTCTCTATAGTTATGGATTTATGAAGCATGATTAATAATGGATGTGATTAATACATAGAAATATACATTTTGAATGTCAAAAATATGTGATCAAGGAATCATTCTACTCTAACTTATCCTCCCACCACCATTTTCAAATATTTAAATGCAATTTTCACATTTAGGAGTATTTTTGGACCCTCCCTCTTTTATGGTTTAAAGTTAACACTTGTGTTAAATATTTTGCGAGAATAGAGTTGATTAAAATTTCAATATGCCATATTAAATTTATTTGCAAGTTGCACATGTGTACACAAAGTTAAGGGGATTTATGTGAAGTGGTACACATTATTTTTCATATTTTATTGCATGCGTAATATTATTTTTAATTGCATTAAATGAGGCCTTTCTATTGTATTCATAGTTCCCAAAAAGGACATGGTTTTATCAAGGCTAGGATTATAATCTTGTATTTGCTTTTAATTTTCCTATCTCTAACCTTAAAATAACACCCTCTTAGATTTTAAGAACCTAACGAAGAAGAACACATGGCATTTGTTATGACTTAATGCCTAATTGTCCATTGTCTAATAACAACTCTTACCTTTATATCTAAGTTAAAATGTAATTGACTTATTGTGCTATTAAGTATCTTTAGAATTTTTGGAGCCACAAATTTGATAGTGAATGAACACCTATTTCCGTATGATACATACTAATGACAATATGATTCATTTTCTTATTTACTTTATACCACATGTTTTAAAATCATACATGATCCAATTATAGCCAATTCTACATAATTTATAACATGCTATACACATTACTAATTAATCACCTTATGATCATACATTACCTTATTTTGATTTTATATTTTTATTATTTGTACCTTTATTACCTTGTTATTAAGTGACAACAACATGCCTTCTCTATCCTCATTCATAATCTTCATTGTTTTATTTTTCTTATTTTTGGGCATCTATATTTTGGCATATATACTCATGACTATATCTATCAACATTATTCATTTTATTGGTCTTTACACTCTACTCAACATGAAATCTTTATATATGACCATACTTATTCTAGTGCATGAGAAAAACCTAGAAATCATTTTACACTTCATGTGTTGGTTTGAAAATTGATGGATGTCATTACTTTTTTAAACACTATAAATTTGAGAATAAAAACCCTAAGAGTGCAACAAAAGACATTACTATCTAGAAGTCTATTTATTTGAAAATTTATAGAGAAAAATCTAAAAATCAATAGAGATCAAGGTTATAAGAATAGACGATTTCAAATTATTTTTTTGTTCCATAAATATAAGACAAATGGTCAAGCAAAATGCGTATGATGGCCATGAAAAAGATGGATTGGTTATAAAGAACGGTAATAAGAAGCAAAAGGAAAAATGATTGGAAATTTAGCCAATGCAGGTGTGCCCTGATTTATAAGACATGTACCAACAAACACATGAGCAGAAAAAGTCATTTTTGCAACGAGTGTGTGGGCATCTGCGGAACTCATTTTTCCTTGTTTCAGGTCATCTACAACTGATGTTTGAACATAACTTCATTTCATTTCCTGGTGGGTGATCACTAAACCATTTGCATAATGCCTGTACAATTTTATTAGTAGAATCACAATTGAAATAATTATCGAATGCTCGTGTTTGCCTTAGCAGACGCCGTGTTCGCGAATTTCTAACAAAGCCATAACGCAAGGCAAGAAACAATACTAATTCAGCATATGCACCGTTATGCCCAAGGAGTACAACTTTCTTACAGAGATCAACCGCTGTATGAAAACATTTGCTCTCCTTTTCCCCCCCACTGCCGTTGAACTTTATTAAATCCATTGAAAATGTGGCTCTAGAGTGAGATGCATTGAAAGTCTTTTCCAAAAGTGAAATTCCTTCATCCCTACATTTATTAAAGTAGAATTTGAGCTGCCCAGAAAGAAAAACACACACGATCATTATGACCTGAGAAACATAATGCATTTAATAATTTGGTTTATAAAACGTTTCTTGCATTTATTTGGCCTGTGAGTGGAGATTTAATCAGCCATAGTTTGTTTCAATAATTTTTATGAAGAAGTATTTAATTTTCATGCTTAGCTGTTTGACTGATAGTCAAAACATGCTTAAGTTTATGCTGAAGTGATTGTCAATAGATAAACAAGCGCTCTGCGTTAGCTGGAGTCCCTGCCTTGAGCAGGTCTGTTTGTAGGGAAAACAGTGACAATTGGCAAAAGAGGACATAGAGTGCATAGGTTTGTGTTGCAAGAGACAATCATTATAAAATCTCGCTTTCCTATCTCTGCAAATCAGTCACTTGCAGAAAGGAAGGAAATTCTAGAAATGGGCTTCTCTCGAACTGAGAATATTGAAGTCTTTAAATGATTAAGTTGTATCTGTTTCTAAACCAGTGAATAGCCATCAATGGGATTTGGTCAATTGTTAGAGACAAAAGATAAGATTCTGAATCATATTCTAGTGAATTGGGAAAACTGGCATTCATCTTCAACTGGTTCTACTGTGAGATTGAATATTACAGACTCTGACTTGATTTGGGAAGTTTTGTGTAACAAATCTGGCCTATATAAGAAGAGTACATAGATGAAGCAACTCAACAGAGATGGTCTTGTCAGTTTGGAAGGAGAAATGTGGGCTCAACATAGTAGGAGAAATGTGGGCTCAACATGGTAGAATTATCAATCCTGCTTTCCATATTGACAAATTGAAAGTTTGCTCTTTTGTTCTTTTCTTTGGTCACTATCATTCAAGCCATTGCTTGGAGACACTCTTTTTTGCTATTGTTAGCTTAGGTTCATGACCGTTTTGAGGGGGAGGTTTATTTTTCTTTGAAAACAGTTTTGATACACCATAGAGCAACTTAAGAAAAGGATATTAACAAATATATATTCCCATTGTATTATCTATGTGGAAGAGGATGGGTTGAAGCAAATCTACAGCCACATGGCCAGGTTTAGCACATAAATTTTGAAAATTATAGTGAAATGCATGTGTAATATTAGAGACAACAGTACCTTGGGTAAATGTGTAGAATCTTCTGAACCTCTAAAAGTCAAAGAAAGTGTTTGTTAGAAGATTGTTGCTGCTAAAGTCACATTGATCAAAAGACTCCAAAGAAAGTTGCCGAAAGGAGGAGATTTGGTGATAAAGGTTAAATCGAAGGAAGAAGTTGCATGTAAAGTAGGTTGCCAATATCATACTCAAAGGAGCAAGGGGCTTAACCCCTCAATCGCTCTATATTCACTTCCAATATTTCTATAGGAAAGAAAATAGATTTGCAGATCTTTTGACTAATTTTGTGTAGCCAAATCCACTTGAATACAATCTCTAGCATCTATGCAGAAGATTGGGAGGACCTATCATACTTACAAGCTTACAGCTATGGAGTCACTATTGACAATGCCATATAAAAAAATTGTAATTTAATATACAAATTGCAAATGTGGATTGCAATAGCAGACTAATTTTTAACCCAACTCAGCGTAACTAAATATTGTTACTTGTTAGTGCAATTAAAGCAAATGTCAAAGTAAACATGAATACAAAATGCATAGCATATTATAAACAATGCTTCCAGATGCTAAATCAAATATATGCTTCAATTAAAAAATAACATATTCACTGAAACAGTCAAGTGAATATGTTGTTTGAATAGTTGCTTGCCAACATAGTTATCAGAAGAAAAAAAAAATGCAAATGACTGTGAAAGCATGGATAAGAATCAAGCTACACTTTGTTTGCCAAGGATACAATTTTGTCAAACAAAATGATTTTCAAGTTTAAATTTATGTAGAACACATTGTTGCCAGGTTTATACCAGATATCAAAGGAAAAAATTCTATTATTAATTTCTAAACAAATTCGTCTTCGAAAGCCTACTTGCCAAAGAAGTTTTTGTTTGCAAAAGATGCTAAACCCTTTGATTCAAGGAGAACTGAACTTTGTCTTCTTCAACAAAGAAGACCCAAAAAACAGATTACAATCTAAGATGTCAATAATTTCCATTTCTCATGCCAACAAGCTTAAAGATTAAGGTTTTGATGGCTCGAACCATGATGAACTTTCATAATAACTTAACTCCAAAGAATGAAAGTTGGATGCTTCTATGAGGAAAACTCTTTGTTCACATGCCATGCACACCGGTTCACATGATGGGAGATGGACATTCTTTGGTAGTGTACCAGTTACTTGGAATGGCAATGCAAATTTGATTAGAAGGCTTAGCAGTGTCTGGATGATAGATTAGATACAATTTGGAAAAACTTTGCCTTTTTAAGAAGATAATGTGCCAAGACGCTTTTCTATCTAGAATTGGTCGCTGTGGAATTGAATAAGACAGACTAAAATCAGAAATTAGAAAATTTAAAAATTTGAAATGGATCAACAGAAAATATTACATAGATATGTATCAAATTCTCTCTTCTAGTGTCTCATTCATAACATTTAAAAGTGCAAACCTCCCTGATTTTGTTTATTCTGCTAGTTAACTATGGAAAAGAAAAATGAAAAGGGTGGAACATTGCACATGTCCAAGAATTACATTAATCTAATAGTTTTGAATTTGGACACATAAGATAAAGAGTAAAATTAAAATTTATAGAATCAAATAATTAAAAAAAGAAAAATTAAATTAAATGGCTCAACACCAGAAGAAAAGAATACATCAAAGTGCATCACATTTTTCACCTCCAATTTTTAACATCAACCTCTCTTTAACTCAATTTACTTTCTCAATGAAAGAATGAACATGGAGAAGAATATATGCTTAACAATTCAATCTATAGCACTGTGCTTACATAAGATACAACAAAAATAAGAATAAAAGATGCAAATGAACCAACAGAAAAGAATACATAAAAATGTATCACATTCATATTTCTTGACATTTTGACATCTATAATTTCTTCAGTTTCATCAATTTATTTAATCATGCAAAAGAAAAGGAGGAAATTTTGGGTAGAGATGCATTTCTAAGCATTTGGTCAGTCTTCTCGCATAAGTTAAAGATGGAAATCAGAATAAATGGGTTAAAGCAGTTACACAGGATACCAATGCAGTGCATATCTTTGATGCATCCATCACTTCTGCCACTGTTCTAGAATGAATGATAAAGGTCCATAGACTAATAAGATGGGTTGCACCATAGAGGATTATAAATGCGCCGAACTGCACCAGAACCCATCTGTAAGGAAATATTTCCAACCTCTTCACGAAATAGATAAGCTCCAATGGAATAGAAAAATATGCAAGAGCGATAAGGAAATCCGAAACATATTGATATTTTGTCAATAAATCATCTACAGGCCAGTGAGGTTTAAAGCAACAACCCTCCATCTAGAGCTAGGTTTGATAGTGTTTTTAAGGTGGTGAAAGTCAAGGCTCAAACACTAACCTATGCTTATTAGGACACTGAACTCAAAGCTCGTATGCTGCGAAATCCTCCAGCAAGAGATACATGCTGTCTCCAAAGGACAGGAAATTCTGGTCATGCAAACATTTTACCTAATCAATGTAGGAATCACCCCAACCCTGAGAACCTATGATCCAAATAGTCCCACCTTCACATATCCTGCAAGACATAGCTAGTTTCTATTATCCATCTTGTATTTAGCTCTACTTGATGTCAAAAATATGATCTGATCTTTGATGTATTCATTTGCTACATGGAAGTTTCAAGCTATTACAAGCTATCTTGAACCAAAGAATTCATGAAGACCACCAAACTTGAATATGGAAATTTCAAGCTATTACAAGCTATCTTGAACCAAAGAAGTCATGAAGTCCACGAAACTTGAATGCCTACATAGTACAAGTAGTTTAAAATGCATATATAAATTGCCAGACAACTTTGAGTTGACTTTTATTACAGTTTATTCCAAGCTAGACGAGAAGAATTTGGACGCAGAAAATCCGTCCTGTGATAACTACAGAAAGTAAAGAAGAAAGGGGAACATCAAAAGAGTAAAACAACTGTGCAATTAGTTTTAAATATTTAATAATTGGAATAACTTCGTGGACCTAAACATTCAAGGAGGATCTATATGGAGTAAAGCATTGATCCCTAACAAAATGGAAGACAATATGTGGAAACAGAGCACGGTACCAAGTACCTATTTGAAACATTCTTACACCCTAGTATTGTAAGCATTAAGACTCTAACATGGAGATCTCTAAGTCACTGGAATGAACTGTATTCCACGTATGTTGACAAACAGAAGCTTAAGAATCTCAAGCCCTTGGATTTGCTCTCCAGATGTGAAATCTGAAAGAGAGAACTCTCAATGGTCTTCTATCTTAAGATATTTAAAGAGTACATTAATTAGATATGTCCAAAGAGAGAGGAAATAACTAAAGTATTGGAAGGTAGAATTTTATTTTGTTTAGCCAAATTGTTTGTATCCTAAAATTAAAAAGGAAAAGAAAGAGAGAGAGAAACCTATTTGAAATGACATCTATGTGGTGGTTGCAGGCCTATGTGATGTTTTGTGTGTATTTTATACTAGCACTTGAACCCATAGGAGGTTCCTAGTTCTGGCCTTGCTCAGGTAGCACCACTATGTTGGGTTGTTTAGCATGACTTGATTTATACATGAAGAGAATACATATGACAAGTGATTGAAATCAAACTAGATTGGTTGATTGAGATTGATCCACACTACTATAACTTAAAAGATGTTGCAGCTGCTAGATCTCAAAATTTAGCTAAAGGTAAAGGTAGGGCAGTGATGAACAGGTTCTGATTATTTAGATTTTAGACACAATACAACCTGTCATGAAGGGATAGATGGGAGCTAGATTTATTTCTGCTGCCTTAGGGGTTTTCCTGTTATTCTGTTCTCATTTGATGTTGAAATCGATAAACATTTTTTGAGAATAATTTATCATGGAGTTTCTAATGCAGAAATGTGCATTCTACAGCAGTTCATAGCATGCTTTGCATAATTGCAAAATTTAGAAGTCCAGATAAAAATCTAGTCAACAAACTTTCTTATTCACATAAAATAGTAAAATAGATCCTAAAGACCAAGCTAATTCTTACCCATTACCTAGTTAGTCCTTTCATCTTCATTGTCAAACAATATTTTTCTTCATGATATACTTGTATTCCAGGGAAAGGATGCATATGCTGCAAGAACATGACTGGAACAAAAGAAAAGAAAACATTTTAATAGTAAAGATTTGAATTTGACATAAAACATTGGAAAACAATAAAAAATAATTGATGGTTATACTTTAGAGACCAAGCAGAACATCTGAACAACGTTACTAAGGCATGGCTCCTTTGTAATAGAGAGATAAGTTAACGAATAAAATTGCAAAGACAGTTCATTGAGGTATCAAGCTTTATATGCTGGGAAATGAATTGCTTATGAAATATGACCATTTCACTCCAATGAAAATACATAAATTTAAAGTTCTAGGGGCATTAACCACAAACAAAATTCACACTAAGAAAGAATGATACAAGGTTTGCTGATTTGAGCTCAAAGACGAAAAATATATAACAAGCGTTTTAACCCATATCTTTTATGGTTGGGGTAATTACCTTAAGTGGTTAATATTGTCTCATGAAACTAAAACCATGGTTGATGCCATATAATTTGATTTCTTTTCTTGAGCTACAGTTCCCACGGTATTGAGAATCAAAACCTATGCCTGTATTATAAACTTTTTCTCACGTGTCCAAAAGTTAGATGCTACGGAAAACCCATTGGTTATTTACAGTTAAATCTGCTCAGAAACTTCACAGGTGGTTTTTAAATAGTTCTTACAAACATTTCGACAGAGGATAGCATCAAGTCTCAAAACCCTTGAAATTTTATTTGTTTGCAGCTCAAATCCAATAGAAATGGAAGACAATTTTTCCTGAATTTGAGGGCTTCAATGCTCATCCAAGAGCATAGAAGTGGTTTTTAAAATAGCCTTTAGAGAAAAAGAGATCATCAGACTGGCACTTCAAAAAGAAAATACTAGCACAAATTCATCATTTTGATATACTCTGAACCAATGTCTGCATTCCAATACGCCATACCGAGACACAAAAATTACAGTGCACTCTCCTACATTCACACATTTAAATAAACATCATTACACAATATGAGCAACCCAATTTAAAATTTAAAATTTTCGAAAAAAGTAGCCCAACAGACCCTGACCAAAAAAATTACCTTTTCCATTTATAAATAAATCCCAAATCTAAACATACGAAAATCAAAGTGAAAGAAGCAGCAGAAACCAACCGCTGCAAATTATCAGTGACTTTGTGCTTGAATCCAGCTTGAGGGTTGACCAGTTATCATTTTCTCATAATAAAGGGGAGATTGACACAACAGAGAAGAGCAAAGCGGTGGAAAGAGCAGGGGATATGGGAATCATTGTGCACGATTACCCTTTTTGGGGGTCATTGTGTCTTAAGAAAAACCTCCAAAATAAAATGAATAACAAAGTTATGATCTAATATGATAAGCTAGTACAAATTTTAAACATAAAAATATGAATGACAGCATGGATCCAGTATGTCAACAACTAAAAGCACAATAATTGCAAAGAATGCTTCCTGTTAAACTAAGAATCAAAGCATCAATTTTCTGCATGTCCTGTCCTTTTCCTTAAAACATTTCTTTAGTGCCAAGGCCTAGTCATGGAAATTGAACCATAAAATAAATCCCATTAATGTCAAATTTTCCTAGAAGAAAAGAAAAAGTAATGAAATTTGAAATGCAAGCAGAGGTTAGGCAGGACAATAAAACTTTAGTCCCTGTTCACATAGAAATGCATAAAATATAAGTGTACAACATGTGGCTTGGAAAAAATATAAATCCCATTAATGTCAAATTTACCCACAAGAAAAGAAAAAGGAATGCAATTTGAAATGCAAGCAGAGTTTAGGCAGGACAATAAAACTTTATTCCCTGTTCACATAGAAAAAAGAGCTAATCACTCAATGTTGAACTTGTATGAAAACAAAGCACACACACTCTACAGCTTAATCAAGCGTGAACTTTCCAAGTTGAAAAAAAAGAACTCTGCTTGAACCATTACTGGTTTGAATTTTTTTGTAGCTGGATGATATTTGTACCCTGTGGTTTCCATGAGGATATTTTTTGAGTTTTCAGGGGCTATCTAATTCAAGATAGCTGGTATATTTTTTGAGTTTTCAGGGGCTATTTATTGAGAAACTTGAAGTCTTGTAGTTTTAATTCAATGCTCATTCCTTAAAAAAAATCATCATGTTGATTAGTAAAAATCATTCAAAAATTTGCATAAGAACGTTTAGGAAAATTTGCATTTTTATGACTATTCAGATCACGTAACATTTGGCGCAATGTTACAAGAAGCTATCTCATCGATTGTCAACAAACCCTAAATGTGATGACTATAACTTACAAGTATAGTAGGATATATACTTCTTGTAAGATTTAGCCTTGCTATTGCAGTGATATAAAAACCAATAGGTGTCAAGAAAAATCATCAACCATTACAATCCTCTAACAATTGCACAAAGGGGAACAATATATCTTAGATTGTTGAGCCTTCTCTGGCTGTGAAGTCCGTGAGAACCTATATTCAACTAATTATACTGGTAAAAAATCAGATTTTTATTGTCAACAATTAAAATTAAGCACTTTTTATATGCCAAACATTGCAGCAGTATTTAATTTTAAAAAATTAATAACATGTTAAAAATAGCATGGCCGCTATAATTCTGATGGCAGCAACTAATAATACTAATGATAATATAGCAAAGAATTCCCTGGTAAGATTATACTACTTGTTTTAAATGGTGTTTTAGTCTCAAGGCTTTGAAATATTTCAAGCAAATACAATTAGCAGGTGTACCTCCACAATTGTTAGCACCCTTCCAATCTGTGGCGAAACTAGAGCTTTGGCACGAGGCATGAACAAGATACAATAAAATTAGCAATAAGGTTTATGTGTTGCAATTCCACTCTAAACTAACTATGCCACCATTTTGATGGAAGTCCATACCCTCTTCCAAAGCTCCCATTTCGGCATAGGCAAGCAAGACACTGGAATAAGTTGTGAAGTGTGGCTTTACACCTACCAATTGCATTTGCTTGAAACTTTTTTGTGCATATCCTACAATCATTCCATTCCATGAAGCCAAATTTCTTTAAGGCATTCTACCAAACAGTTCATGTGCCTTGTCATAAAACAGAATGGGGTAAGAAGAATGTAAGCCATCGTGAGCCATTCGATGACATAATTCAAAATTTCATGGAGAGTATAATGAAGTAGCGGTTGCAGATAACGTTATTGCTATGCTTTACATTAACATGGGCAGAGGCAGAGTATGTTTAGTACAAAAACTAAAATCAGCCTATAAGTGCTCGAGTGGAAGACTTGCATGTGCCAACGTAGCAGCACCAGAACGACGTAAACAACTACAGGTATATGCAATACAAATAGGATTGCAGCGGGATATCTTTGTGGGAAGTGCCACCCCTAGATTATTCAATTGCAATTGACTATACTACATAGCTTTCTTCAGTGTGGGTAATAGTTTGGAAGGGCATCACTAACAAAAGTACAGGTATTGGCCCCCATATTAATTCCAAATTTCACGTGACCTTAGGTACCTAGAAAACAGGGCAATGTCCTCCCCCATGCTCATAATGTCCAGTACTGTGAAGTTGACTAATAGCCACTTCATTATCTAGACAGGGGATGTAATATGGACCAGCACACATGCACACAAACGCAAACACACATAAGAATCAAACAACCGTTTACAAAATATTTATGGCTAATAAATGAACAAAAAACAACCAAATCACAATTAATCAATATTAAAAATCTAATTGATATACACGTTAGAAAAAACGATAAAAAATTAAACAACCACAATCTCATATAGAAAACCAAGGTATACATATGGAGCCAGAAGCGGGCTCATTCTTTGCAGGTTCAACGAAATGAACATAAAAACACAGCGCAGAGCATTAGAAAGACGAGAGAAACCTCAACTGGTAAGGCCATGAGTAGGTTGAGACCTGTTGAAGATCACAGAGAAGCTGTGCCTGTTCCTATTACAAGAATCTTTGTAAGGAACAATGGTTTATACAAAAGAAAACAGGTAAGAAGAGACCCAACCCATTAAATTGAATATATGAAAGAAGAGGAAGAGGAATTACAGGTCCACAATCAATCCAAAGTACTCAGTAAAGTGCAAAATACAAAGTGCAGGGGTGATCCTCTGCTTAAATGCTAGCCTGATCCATTGTCTTTTGATGGATGTCCATAGCTAGATAAATCCCAGCAGCATCAAGTCTGCATGCAAACAAGAAGAATCAAGATAAGTCATTTTCTAGGCAATTCAGACTAGATGAATTATGGCATCAAATTATTCACCTCTTTTTATCTTTTCTAGTGCTTTGGCTAGGGATCTCTTTCGGCATTTCTTGAGCCACTTCATTATCTAGACAGGGGATGTAATATGTTGCACTGCAGGCATGAAACATGTTGCCTGTTGTCTGTAAAAAAGCAGTAATAAAACTTTAGGTTAAACACAACATAAGAATCTTCCAAACGCTATTGGCTGCCAAAGGTGAAAAACAGAATGAGCCAATTAGAAAATTAGAATATTAGTTAGAAAAATTTTAAACATTAGAAAGTATGGGAATTTTTTGCCAGTGCCATTTTCTAGACAAGATTAATAGCAAAAAAACGTTGGACAGTCTAATTTTTCTTCCATTCATTCCTTATTGGTCCCCACAATAATTAGAAATAGAAAAAACAGAAAAGCCCCGCTAAAATCACACGGGCCAATCAGAATTTTTTTTAAAATAACTGAAATTTTATTTTAATAAGAAAATTCCTTAGCACTATAGGTTAAAACATCTGACCCATTTCCGAGGCAAGCACTAATAGCAAAAAATTGCAACTGAAAACATTAGTCTCCATCTAGAAGGCAGGGACTAATAAAAGCTACAATATGTAAAGAATGAGATCAATAATTTAATCTTGGTTGGTAAGTTGGTCAAAAGTAACATCATCCACAATGCACAAGACATTGATACTACCACAGATTTAATTTCTGATAATGACATTTTTCTGTTAAATTTAATTCATCCACAACTAGACCTATACATATGAAAAATTTCGATAAAACAAAAATGATAAAAAAACAACATGCATTACCTAATCCAAATCTTCAATACTTCAAATAGAGGTAATGATGGATGAATTATTCGATTGATTTGATATGTTGGTTGCTCAATTCAATAGTTATTGAGTAAGTACCCATCGTTGTTTCATTGTTTATTATGTGATTGAATACTTTATACGACCTTGTGCAATTAATTAATTAAATGAGAAATTCTTATGAGGAATTTAAAATAATAATAAAATATAAATTTGGTAATAAATAATTAGATTTAAAATTGTTAAGATAAAAGTTTTGTGTTAATTTTTATTTTTCTAAAAATTTGACAATTTATCATTTTGAGAGGATAATTGTTTAATTATGAAAATAAGGGGATTTTCATATGAATTTAGAAGATAAGTTTGAAACTGTTGTAAAACAAAACAAAAATAGAAAAAGATAAAAAGAAAGCCATGCAAGGCTTCAAACGGAATTTTAATTGGAAACTTGTAAAAATTGGAGAAATAATTATTTTAATAAAAGTGAATTAAAAGAAAGAAAAAAAAGAGGATAAGCTAATTTTAGCCTTGGTAAGAGAAGATAAGGGGAGTAGAAGTTAAGTTTCGATGGGAGGCATTAAGATTTGTCTCTGCAAATTATGATTGCTTCTCTGTCAGTTATTTTTAATCTATAGATTTTGTAAGAGTGTTTCTTTTGGACAACGGATTGGAGGATTGAGAAAGAGCTCGGGTTGCAATTTATTTCTTCCGTCGCAAAGCTATGACTCTAGGTTGGAATTGTTTTGCTCATGTTTTTCGTTTATCTGTAGGTTGTGGATATTCACCCACATGTCTATTTGAAGAAACTGGTTGTATTGTGATTCTGTTGAAATGTAAATTCAATATCTCGTATTTGTAATTCGTTGTTACCCATTATTTGGGCCTTATTCTTATCTTTTCCATTCAGCTCGGTCCTCTAACCCGTGATTGGATTATTATTACTTCTTATGTCTTGCCGGTTCTCTGTATGTATTGTCTTGTTTACACATTTATGGATACTTCTGTTTGCTCGTTGTTTCATCAAAAGCTGTCTGTGCCTTGGTAAATTCGCTGCCAAACGCTCTGCATCGTTTAATTTGTCATGTCCTATATAATTTTGGTTTACGGTTTAGATCTTGGTCTATAGGATGAGTTGTTGCCTGAGAGGGTCGATTGTGATGCATCTTGTCTTTGGTGTTAGTTGGGTGATGGTCCTCCATCCTTTATTAATAACTTCTATTCAATATAACCCCTACACTGTTGGAGATTGGATTCTTTGTAATTTGCTTTAAAGGTCACAACCATTGTAATCATCTACATGGCAGGATAGGAAGAGACGTTCTCTTGTGATTATTGTTTGACTTTCGGCGCCATAGATAAACACGTCTACCTCCTTTAGCCATCTTTGCTTGGTCCTGAGGTCAATGCAATGAATTAATTTTGTTGCTAACCTGGCATTGGCATATATACATGTAAACATTTATATTGGTGTTGCCTTGATTTGTTGTTGTTTATAGATTACAATCCTTGGAAAATTTGATTGGGCATTGATATAGTCTTCTTATACAAACTCCGTTGTCCTTGGAGCTAAGTCATGACTCTCATCGATGGAATTTTGGTCCCTTGAGCTTGGCTTATTAAGCAAATCACTTTTTGACTTTGGATCATTCAGGGGTTAGCTAGAAATTCATGGGTTGGTTTATTTGCCTCTATTGCTTTTATGCAAGCCCTTTTGGATAACCAGTGAAGTTGATATTCCTGCAACCAAGGCATCGCTTTTGGCTCACATTGAACTTGCGCAACCTCCTTAACACTTGCACGCTAATGTTTGATAGGATAGGATCAGTGAAAATGACCCATGTCAAGATGTTAACCATAAGCAAGCATAAAGTGTGCACCAAACTTTGTCAAGATCAAGGTAACTTGGACTATGGATGTAGAATGGATGAAAATGGATTGGATAAATGGTTGATGGATGAATAGATTTATTACGGTTGTGATGGATGGAATGTTGGATTTATTATGGATGGGATGAGATGCCTTCACCTGAAGTAGCACACATAGATGCTTGATTCTACTCATGATGCCTGTTTTCTAGGTTTTCATCATGGTCTTGCCCAAAGCTCCACCATAGTGGTTTTCACTAGAGGATGATTTTTATCTTTACTATTTTCTTGATATTTGTATTTTTTATCTTTTTGTATTTTTCTCTATGAAATATTTTAAGCTCATGTTGAACCACGTGGTGGTGTCGATGTAGATGCTTCTGTCATAATATGCCATCGATATCCTGACTGAAGAAGTTGTTTTTCTAAGATATGTGCACTTGAATACAACTTTTGAGATTCTTGATCTACTTTGTTGATACTAGAGTTAACTTTATCTTTGTGTGCACATTATGATAGTGTCTTTTGAATCCTTATTATGAAGGGTCACTGCCAATACATGGTCAATGTGAGAGTTGGATGTCATGCATGGAGGCGTGGGCGAAGTGTGTTTAGGGATAAAAGATGGATTGGTTGACAGTTTGGAACCTTTGGCTCTCCAAACTTGGGAAGATGAGCAGTGATGGGTGGATATGAAAGTGTGTGTGGAATTAGGACCAGCTTCTTGATATACTTTGTACGTTGCTTGAGAAGCCTAATTTTTCTTTTTTGGACATCTTTGATGGATACTTTTCCCCTTTTTATTTTTCCCCATAATTTCTTTGATTGATGGAGTTTGATAGGGATAATCTTTCTTTGTATTCTTTGGTATCCACTTGTATTTGATTTGTCTGATATGATTCTTAGCTTCTTTTTCTTTGATAACATTCTTTGTACTTTGATTCAAATCTTTCTTTTGATATTGGTCCCAATTCATGGATGGGGTGATGGGTAGATGAAGATTCATGACATGGCTAGTTGTAGTATTGACATCAATTTCATCATGTAAAGATTCTTTGTGATCTCTATATTGATGTTTGCTTGAAACATAGTTGCTCCTAGTATGGTGGTAGTGGAACCTTCATTGCTTGATTCTGCCTATTTTGATATGTCTTGTTCAATAAGCATTTTTTGATAAATGACCACTGCAGATGGCATTGTTTTAATTTGTTGCCCTTCTAGCTCTAGAATATCATGTTCTGTCTGATCTACTTCCTTGGGTGGATAATGTTGGATATCTTTATTTGTGATGTCCTCAGTCTAAATTTGGGATATATTTGATCTTGATGTTGACAACTCTATTTGACTGTAGGAATTGTTAACCTACTCTTTTTGTTGAATAATGTTAGGAGTAGAGTAATCCTATTCTAAATGAAGATCATCTATGTGTCCATCCAAAGAAAGCATCTCATGGGTAGATGTAGGAATATGTGCTATGTGGATATGATCATTATTTTTGACATCATGGATAGATAGGAGAGTGTCCATTAAATCATTATAGTATCTTGGAGATACAAATTATTGAGTTTGAATAATTTCATAATTGCTTTTGACATGCTTTGGATCAAGTTCTTGACATGGGTTAGTTTCAAAGGATGGATTGCTTTCAAAGGATTCTTGGATATCATCATTAGTCATGGTAAGTGGTTCAATATCCTCTTGATCTTTGAGTGGACTTGGATCAACTGTTGAGTTGAGGATTCCTTCAGTATCTGTAACCATGTGGTCAAACGATGTCAACATGTCTTGGAAAGGACCATTGCTAGACTTTGGTGAAAGGTGTTGATCATGCTTTGGAATAAATTCTTTAGATATTTCCTCTAACTCATAAGGTGATGTAGGGACATTTTCAATATGATCATTGGTCAATGACAGACTATGTATTATAACAATAGGATCAAATAATCCTAACACTCCTTGAAATAGATCACTAAAAAGTGTCTCTTGATGTATAGTGAGTTGATCATCAAATGGGGTAGAAACATCTTCAATGTGCTCATTGATGGATAGATTTTGATAATTGCTTTCAACAATTGTGATCAAGAGATTGTCAATGTGTTCAACCATAGGTTCAAGTGATGTTGACATTTCTTGAATTGGATCATTGTTAGGTATTGTTGGTGGATTTTGATCATGATTGAAAACTGACTCTTGATGTATGTTAATTTGATCATTAGATGAGGTGGAAACATATTCAAGGTGGTAATTGATGGATAGATCTTGATCGTTGTCCCCAATAGTGATTATATTTTGATCAATAAGGTCTTGGATGATATTTTTGACTCAAATACAATTTGATGTTGTGTGTCCCTTTATTTTGTGAAAATCACAATGGTACTCCTCATTATACCCTAGTGGTTTAACTAGGGGTTCTTGATTGTTCCCATAGATGGGGAGTTTGATGAGATTTTCTTATGCTAATTGTTGCATGATCAATTCAATGGGTCTGCCAAGTGGTGTGTATTTCCATCTGTTACCTTGTGAGATTTGACCTTGTGGTGATTGATTTTGGAGATGTGGTGATTGGGTTTGTTGTTGACGTTGTTGATCTTGGTATCCAAATTCTTGACATTGGAGATATTGTTGTTGACGTGGTTGTGGACACAAATCAATGCTTTGATGACATGGTTTAACCAATGGAAGAGTTTTTTTTATTTTGTAGTCAAGATATCTCTTGGCTCAATAATTCAATTAGTTTGGCATGTGAAGCAAGTTTCTCCAACAAAATTTGATCTTGATTTTGAATTTGACTCCATTGATTTGGCTTTTGTTCAAGAAAATTTGGAATGTACACTTGTGGTGTTTGCATGGGATGATGGAAAAATTGATTTTGGACAATGTTCTGATTTGGGATGATGCTTGGATTTGGCATTATGGGTTGAAGTTGAACATTATCGTGGTTGGGAATCACATTGACTTGATTTAGGTAACTTTGATTTTGCATGGTGTTACCTTGACTTGGATAAATACATGGAGTCGTTATCATCTTGTTTGGACTTTGAAAAACATTTGTATGTTTTCCAAGCATATCTATCCCAAGGCTTTCCAAGTGTGGATTTGAAATGCTCATGTTTGGAAAACTTGTACTTGGAATACATGTATTTGGTGGGATGATGTGTTGTAGAAGACTCATGCATTGGGTGTTTTGCTGATAGATTTGTAGGTTTTAAATTGGATTTAAATTTACCATTGGAATAGGTGTTCAAAAATTTAGATTGGGCATATTCACACTTGTTGTACCATTGAGATTTGTAGGAGATAATGATCTCATGTATGGATTGTATAAATGTGAGTTTTGAAAATCAATTGGTATTGCAAGGCTTTGATAGTTTGGTTGACTTGGTTCACTCATGATGTATGGATCAAGTTTATATTCGATTTTATTGTTTTTTTTTTACCTTGTTGCAAAAGTGAACCTCTAAGGAGTTTAGGACCAATGATGAGATGAAGGATGAAAGTGGTGAATGATATGGGTGTCAAACATTTTTTTAGGGACTTTTGATCAATGCCATACTTTAGGATTTCATTTTGATGGTTTTGATTTGATTTGGATAATGAACTTGTAAACCCTAAGATGTTAGATGTTATCTTAGGATAAACTTGTCCAAATAAATGATAATTTAACTAAGTGTGTGAGGAAGGATTCATCTAAACAAACCAAACTAAACAAGTGATTTTGATTCAGTTTAAGGATGTTCCTAGGTCTAGATAATGATGTTCCCAAAACTCTAAATTTGTTTATGAGATGGAGAAGATAAATTTTTGGAATGGATGAAGTCTTTGATTTGATCCTAAATGAACCTAAGAAGGACCTTGTTTACTAGAACAAGATAGTGAAGAACATGCTTTTCTCTAAGAGTAGTTCAAAAACAAAAGACCAATGTTTGCATGAAAATTGGATATGACTAAAATATGCCAAGCACATGTGTGGGGTCCAATTGATTTAATCTTTGCTTAATGGATTCTTTTTTACCACAAACACTTCTTGATTAGCTTTTGAAACTAGATGTCCAATGTTCTAATTCTCTTTCATCCCACAAAGTACATTATGTTGAAATCAAGGAAATTGGGGCAAAGGTTACCTAATGTTGACCTTAGTAGGAGAAAATTGAGATGAAATCCAAATGCTTAGAAGCTTCTAAGGATGAGAATCCCAAGGGAAAGCAGTAGCATGTGAATCTATTCAAGGGTATTTGCTTCTCTTAAAGGGTTTGAGATTTGATGCTCATGTTAAATGTATGTTTTCCAACATTTTCAATGAAGAAAAATGTTTTTATTTCAAGAACAATCACAATCCTATGGATATTTGAGACAATATTTGTTGATTCCCCACTTGGACAAGTCCAACTATGCTTATTTTTAGTGAATGGTTAGATGCTTGACCCCATTGACTTCCCTCCATGACACTCACTTCTCAAGGAAGCCAAGCATCAGTACCCATGAAACTCCCATGGCGTACTTTCCATTTCTACTAAAAATCATAAAAGTGTGGGTTGACTTCATAACGACCATTCCTACACCAACAAATAGATAGGGATTTTGGTCTTTCTACAACAAGGGTTTTAATTTGGACTTTCCATTCATATGAGTTGAGCTAACGTGGCGAGAGACAATTGCTACCCTTCTTATTGGAGCCAACTATGTGACACTGGCATTTATTCCAATACCCACATTTATATCCCGCCTGGAAATACTCTTGGCTTTAGAGTGTTACCAATTGAGTCATTCCCTTGGGTGAATACTTTTTCGCCAAGGAAGGCCCTCTAAGATAAACAAAAGTGAGAAAAAATATTCATAGTTTGATCAACCTTCATTTAGAAACAAAGGGAGAATACATGCAATAGGTTTACTCACACTCGCAAAGTGTTTTGTCAATTTTAAATAAAAAATGAAGTGTGGAAGTGATCACTTTATCCCACCCTATGACCACCAAAAATACATTTGATTCTCAAGATCACCATGAGGTGCGAAAGAAGCACATACATCTTTTCAATGGTGTTAGTTTGAGTAAGCATTACAAAACAAAGAAAAAACTTGTTCATTTTAAGACCACAAAGCAATTATTTTTATTCATTTTAAAGCACCAAAGGAAATGTGAAAATTTGCTTTGTTCAATTATTAAGTCCGAAAACCAACTCTAGTAAGCTTGTGTCCTAAAGTTTGTTTTAAGCCCTTTTGTTGAAAAAATTGAAATGTTCTTTTTAGACCCCCCAAAAAAGATGTAAGTTGATTTAAAACAGAAAACTAGAGCATAAATGGAAGCTCAAAGCATTTTAAAATGCTTTAAAAACTCTAAATTTAATGCTTCAATCCTCTTTAACTCTAAGATTCATCCAAGGTTTTTTCCAATGCTCTAATGTTGCAAGTCTTTTGCACAAACAAAATCCCCCCTCTGATCGAGCATTTACCTTTTTCTCCAACCACTTGGCTATGTGGGGGACTGTGTTCTATGCCTGATAGTGGAATGTGACATTATATATCTTCCATTCTTGATCACTTCCCCTATTTATTCATTGGATTACATCTGTCTTTCATTATATTTTACATTGCAACATAAATTCCTTTGAATTCACTTCCACTCTAACTTGATAGAGCCTTTTAAAATGTAATATATACGTAACCGAAGTGACTATATGTTATAGCTTGCACAAAAAATTTCTGACTCCAAAGACAATCATTAGGTGCTGCTCTCTATGAAAGCTTCCAACATCAATTAATTGAAGTACGTTTTCTACAATAAAACCCATGATATGGCCAAAATTTCCTCTTCGATTCTCATAATGATAGTCTCGAGACTGATGCACTCTAGGACTAATAAAGCTGGACCACCCTTCCTCTGAGATACTTTATCTTCTCAGTCATGTCTTGTCTAGTCCCATGCCATTCCCCTATGTCATTTTGAAACAATTTCTAATGTGTGTATTTGTTGAGGAGCTCAATTTTCTTCCATACGTTGTTACAAACAAACAATTCCTTCACACCTTCCCTACATGGTTAGTAGGCCCAATAATAAGTATGTTAGTTCTTCTCTTGCATCAAATAGTACTAGATAATTACTATTGAATCTAATGCTAAGAAAAAAAGGAAGTAGCACTCTCAAGCCACATTATATATTATCTTCAAAATGAGATTTGTAGCAACTGTATTCTTAGATATAATCTAAGCCATTGCTTGCTACACCTAAATCTGCTTCTCTATTGAAGTCTTATCTGCTGTGTGTCCATCTTGACAACAAAGGTTAGGCATTGTCATAGAAACAATTTATATATGGACCCAACATTATATTTACTAGAAATTGAAGCACTCCAATTAAAACTATTATGGTGCTTTTAGCCGTTGACTTAAATAGTGGCACCTAACATTGGCATCAACTCCCCAAATTATTCCTCAATCATTAAGAATTTTAAGCCACTAATACAAAGCTAAGATTGAAGTCATCTCAACCGTCCCTTATTCTTCCAATCAACTATAGGGATAAAGATGCAATAGTCATGTGTTTAGCGATGAAAGAAAGAAGAATATGAGTTTATTGAACAACTTCATAACATTAATATATATATATATATATATCCATTTGGATTGACAAACAAGTAGATATATTTCTCACTTGGTAATAATGGAATTGGAAATACAAGAAAATAATACTAAGGGATAATGCTTTCCTGAGGGCTAGAGAGAGACTACTAGCTAACAAATTTAGTTACGAGGAAAAGGAAAAAAAAAATCAAAATGAGGAGTCGGTGTAGTGGAGTGGTGTATGATGAGGATTGAAAGAATGTAGTTGCAGTCAAAATAGAGTGAACACAAAGTAAATAACCACAAATAGTCTATGAGTTTATGATTGGTGCAGCTATCTATTCATATCTAGCTTTGACATGACTAAAAAGATTTTTTTTTTTTGTTCTGCACTATAATTTTCTTGCATCACGACTAGACAAGAATCGACCGAGGTAATGCATTCTAATATGCTTAGGATTTTTCAGTCCTTCTATTCTCTACATAATGCTAGAACATCCTTCATAGCCTGGAGCACTATAGCCATAATTATAGAGCTTAATCAAAGATAGAGATCAAAATTTTCAGAACATAACAAGATTAATTCAAAACTTTGGCTGTTAGAACAATTTA
Organism: Sequoia sempervirens; assembly: GCA_007258455.2. Taxonomy (NCBI): domain Eukaryota; kingdom Viridiplantae; phylum Streptophyta; class Pinopsida; order Cupressales; family Cupressaceae; genus Sequoia; species Sequoia sempervirens. The sequence goes on along the minus strand of VDFB02105785.1, from coordinate 164,074,654 downwards.
AAAAATAGAGTTCCCATTTCATGTGATAAAAAATAGAATGAAGCAACAACTTTCAAAGACAAGCCAAAATAGAAATGAAATGGATTAGTTCAAGACCATAGTGGGTGCCAAAATGTGAGAGGTAAAATCTACATTGAACAAAGATTGACAAATATGAGTTAAATCAATCAATATTGAACAAATGAGATAATAACCCTCCTTATTAAATTGTTGAGCTAATGTAAAGGAAACAATAACATCATCAAACTAATATGAAATTATAAGCAAAATAAGCATGAAATCTCTTCCTAATCTACTCAACCCCTTTCCCAACCCCTTTGGATAAGCTAAATGATTAAATTTCTTTGAAGATGATATGGATTCAAATGACAATGATGGATTTGTGCATGATATTTTGGAGATGATGACCAAGATGAAATTCTAACTTAGATGAGTTGTGGAGGATTAAAAAAATATAGAAACTCTCTATTTATAGCCAAGAAGGATAAAATAATTCCAAACATGGAGGATGTGGGACTAAAAACCAACCAATGGAAAGATGCCACTTGTCAACAAGTGAGAGGTTGAGGAATGAGCACATTTTGGTCAATGTGCCAAAGAGGGGGACATTTAAAATTTGAATTCAAATGATGACAAGATGAGTTAAATGATGAGTTTGACCTTTGTAAGAGACATGTAGGAGACATGTAAGAGCTCATAAATTCCTTGTTGGATGTACATGTAAATTTGGGGGAGATTCAAATTTGGAAGAATAATCCTCAAAGATGCCAAGTTGAGAGCAAATGGAGAATTAATAAATCAATAAATTGATTTATTTGTGCAAGTGGAAAAAGATAGAGGATGTGATGGGTGATTAGGATTAGCATTAATCATTGATTTGATTAATTAAGATGATGTTAGGTGATTTTGACTTCTAACGTAGATACTTGGATTTATTTAAATCAAAAGGCAGGAAACTGATGCACTATCCATTTAATTAAATGCATTTGATTTAATTAAATGAAGAGACTTTAGGAGATAATTAAATAATATTGATTTATTTAATTGATAGGAAAATATGAATTAGTTAAATATGTGTGATGTCAATTTCACGTGTCTATAGAGCAAATAGTGGCATGGTTTGATGATTAAAATTTTGTGTTGTTGTTATTGCCATCAAGGTTCAAACTCCATTGGGGTCTTGTGAAGACTAAAGTCTACATTGATCAAAGATTGAAAAATATGATTTAAATTAGTCAATATTGAACAAATGAAATAAAATCCTTCCCCATGAAATTGTTGAGCAATGTAAAGGAAATGACAACAATATCAAACTAACATGAAAATACAATAAAGATGAACATGAAATCTATTCCTAAATTACTCAAACCATCATCCCATATGGGGATTGGTGTTATTTCGATGTGGAATGTAGCCATTTCCCAATCCTTTTTTATAAGCTTCTTGATGTGATGAACAAAATGTGATGAAGATTCAAAGATGCAAGTGATGGAGATGAAAGTGCCTATAGTGAGAATGCTAAGATTGTGGATGGATTTCAAGTAGAAGTGGCTTCTATTTATAGGGTTGAATGATTGAGAGAACTTTAGGATACTTAAAATAATTTGATTTATTTGATGAACATTAGTGAGTAGGAAATGAATTAATCAAATAAACTTAATTACTTGATTAGTAGTATAAATGATGTTAATTGATCAGATTTAAATGCATAATGTCGATTTGCATGTCTAAATTTTTCCCCTCTTTAAAGCAATGTACTAGTTGCATTGGTTCAAAGACTGATGTTGCCAAGATCAAAAAATTTCTTGAACTTTTCAGATGCACCATTGTTGTCCCAATGGAAAGAAGTACGCTAATACACTTCCCCCTTGAGATATTGGGTGAAAAGTTCAATTTTAGCATCGATCTCATGACAAAGAGGTTCAAGATGGATGTATGGATAGTTAGAATAATAGATCTATATAATAATGATAGTGCAAATGAGATGAATGATGTTTCCTATTATGATGATATGTATGAGTATGTAGGATGAGTATGCTAACTTTTTATGAATGTAGGAAGGATGGATGATAGCATGTTAGTGTGAAAGAGGATAGAAGAATGAGAGGGATCAGCCCTTGATTCCAAGAAGATGTAGAGCTCCAACAAGTCTATGAGTCATCGAGACTTTATTAGATATGATAATGAATGATGATAATGTATTGCTTAACTAGGGATTGGGGATGTAAAGAGCATAAATTTTCTTATTTTTGATCACACACATAGATATGATGCATCAAGGTGTAGACAACTAGGATAGTGGGTATCTAGTGCCAAAGAGTTTGACTCAACAAATAGATAGGAGTATTCTTGTTCACCCCTAGCATATGAAACTTTGTTAGCATGTACCTTAGACATTTCAAACATCTTTGACCAAAACGAAAAAAGGAAAAATCTCTGAATGTGATAGTCAACAAGATATCCAAAGCATCCTCACTACACATTGAACAAAATTAGCATGACCAAGGTTATATAACAAGAATATCCAAAAAATAGAGAAAACGAAATATAATGATCAATGCCCTATTCCTTTCCCTCTAAATAATATTGATTAGACATTAATGATAGGTCATTGCAATAAGTGAAATAAGATAAATCAAAAGAAAAGATCAAGTACATAAACAATCTAATGTTCTTCATACCTATAGCCAAATAGATGTGTTTTGTTTAGGATAAGTATCCAAAGTTTTTTGTTAATAGATAATGCCCATTATAGTAAGGATACATCCTAGTACATATTAGTGGATGGTGGAAAGTTGATAGGTTTTTCAAAAGGCTATTAATATAAGGTTGATTGACATGTTTGTGAATAATCAATAGTTTGATTTGTCATTTAAAAGGTTTTTGTTTTGATTTTGATTTCGCATTTGAAGTTTTCTTTTGTTGATTATTGTGTTTGTTTTGTTTTTTATGCAAAAGGGTGGAGATGATGATTGATTTATTATGGATGAGATTATTCTAGGTGAAAAAGAAATGGGATAGATGAATTTTTTCAAATATTTGGATGTTTTCGTTGTTTTTGAAATGTTGCGAGGCTCTTTTTTTTGGATTTTTGGGTTATTTAAATTTTTGTGTTTTTTTGTCTCAAGGGATGATCAAAGATTATTCTTTCCTACATTTAAGCTCAAAGACAATGTAGTTCAAATAACCATGTATTTTACATTTTCTGACTTTTTGACCTATTCTTGGATTTTGATATGTTTTGGATGTTTTTGGATTTTTGCATGATTTTGATGATTTGGATAAGGATGTGTTTGATGATATCAGTGATTTGTTTTTGGATTTTGTTGAAAACCAAGCTAGGGGTTGATTGATTGGATTGATGGATTAATGATGATAACATTGTTGAGGATACACAACAATGTAAGGATGGTGTTAAGGAACAGGAGGATTGGGAAGGATATCCTGAGATGATGATGGATCAAGATTAGATTTGATTGATGATAACATTATTAAGGATACAGAACAATGCAAGGATGGTGTTAAGCAACACGAGGATTGGGAAGGATATCTTGAGATGATGATGGATTGATTGAATTTGATTGATCAAGGTTTTGAAGCTTGATTTGAAACAAAATTTGTTTTGAATGATTTGATATGACATTGAAGTACAAATTAGATGCAACCGATGTTGATTGTTTGGATTGATGTTTGATGAAAGATTAAGCTTGATAAGGAATGTGTTCTTGTCAAAATATGCCATGGGCTAGTGATTTGCGTTATGGATCAAAAATACTTTGACCAATTTTATTTTACATTTTGTCAATGTTTGGATCACCATATAAGTTAGAAGATATAGATCAATATTTATTATTGATGCAAGATGTACATATCTACCCCTAGTGTCTAGAAATGTATGGAATGCCATGGGTGGATGCTTGGATAGGTATGTGGATGGATGGATATGGTAAGCACACAAATGATACCAAGGATTATCATGTGATAAGATAAGGTTTGAATATAGGAATGATTCATTTGACAATGCTTCATGGCTTAGGTAGCATTGGATAGGATAGGATCAATGAAAATGACCCATGTCAAGATGTTTACCATAACCAAGTGTAAAGTATACACCAAAATTTTTCAAGCTTAAGATAATGTAGATAGATGGTGATAGGTTGGATAAATGGTTTATGGATGAATGAATTTATTATGTGTTGATGGTGTTTTCTACACGACAACAACTCAAATAAGATACAAATATCCTATCTCTCTTGAAAGGTAAATCTCTATCAGTAAGCCTCAAGAAATAACCCCAAGGTCTCTAATGTCAGGTCATGACAATGCAAAAAATACTCAATGATAAATGTGAAAATGTTGGTAATCACAAGGGACCTTACAACCAAATGTTGGATCTTGAAACCTATCATATTTTGCAATATGTTGATAGTTTGAGTCCTATAACTAACCCAGATAACAAAAGAAACAACAAAAGATAATGGTTTAAGAGAGATTTATAAGATTAAAAATATTCCTAAGATCAATAATGCAAATGGAAAACACTTGAAATGGACCAATCCCTCAAAACTAGTCCTTGCTCAACCTAAATCTTATCTGCAATCTTACAAGAATAGTGAAATCATCTAAGGAATTAAAGATTTTTAGATCATAAACATTCATTCAAACAAACCCTATTTGCAATTGAAATGAATAAAAAATTCACAATTGAACTACGCACATGAATATAAGGTCCAGGCTAACTTTGCACTACAACTCATAATCAACGTGTTGCAAAAACTATGGACCAAATATTGCTACAAACATTTCAAGCATCAAACCATAAACACCATTGAATCATATCTAACCTTAAATCTATCATAGAATTATGTGCAAGATCATGATGGGCCAAAAAGCGACAATATTATGGGTTTTTGTAGGGTATGTGGCTGATGATTTTTTTTTACGCAAAATTGATGAAACAAAAAGGGTTTTTAGAGGATATTCTTAGTTTTCAACCAATATAAATCATGCTTTAATTTGAATTTAATAAATTATTATTATTTATTTTCTATTAGAATTACGACTAAAGTCCCTAATTGATAGGCTGATTAAAAAACATCTACTAACTTTTCAAGCGGTATCACATTTTTTGAATCCAAAACATGCTTGACACATTCTATCTTCATGTACTATAGGATTAAAAAGAAAAATTAAGGAGATTTCGCTTGAAGTTTTGACCAAGAAGGATTAAGGTGCTTTCGGACATGTAAGGTTTTTATATTTTTTAAAAAGTTGTAATAAAAATTCATAATTAATTATTTACTTGGAAAAATTACAAAAAATATGCATCACATCCGAACATGAGTCTTCTACTAATATATAAAATATTATAAAAAATATTATCATTTTATTATGGTTAGGGTGGTCAGACAGACACCTACTTCTTATTTTTTCCTAAAATTTAAGTACTACTACATTGAAATTTCAAATTTTCACCAAATACATTTTATTTATTTTTGAATAAACCTAGTAGTTTAGAAACTACATTCAATTTTATATAGATTCTATTCTTACATATTTTTGAAATAATATAGATAGCTTATTCAAATTTTTATGTCAAGTTGCCTAACACTGATTTTTCTAAATTTTTTGCCACTTAAGGGCCTATTTTTTACTTGATGATGCTGCACATACCCATATACCAAATAGTTTTAAGCAATATTTGAAGATAGAATAACAAGAAATATGCAAGATAAGTCAACACAAGAGAGATCACCAAAGAACAATGTCTTCAATTGTATTGAATCACCCAATAATAGCAACAATTCTAGTAATTTTTGGTATTTCCCTTGCTTCAGAAATTAACTCCTAGCTCTAACCTTCACTCTATCACTTGATTACAAGTATAACTCTCTTCTAAATACCTCTTAAAAATGAGGAAAAATTCCATACTTATAGAGATTCATGATATGTTATCGCAATTAGGGTTACAAAGATAATTGGCCACAAACAAGTTGACCTAGAAATTTCCTAAAATAAAATAAAATGTTTAGTTAAATGCTTACAACTCTTCTAGGTCGGCCTAGGTTCTCCAATGTAGCCCGGTCCAATACATGTAGGAAACAAAAGGAGAGATAATGGGAAGCACAAATTTTGATGCAATCATTAATTAGCTAGCCACTTCTCCTTATCTTGATCTAATTTATCTTGCACCTTAAGAAAAACATTCTCTAAGTCACCCAATGGTGGAGTAAATAACACTTTAAACCTTATCTCAATGAATTTAATCTCCTCCCTTGATTCTTTGATGACCTTATCCCATTCCACCTTTAGATCCTAATATTTCTCCATGGCAACAATATAGGTGGATGCATCATCTAAATGGTGGGTTGTGATTGGACCACCATCAATTAGGGCATAAACTTCATGCCACCACTTCCTTAATTTCTCTAGGGTCAAATGCTTCAGTGCAAAATTCTTCCTCCCAATCATTATCTGAAAGAATGAAATACATTTACTATAAATGTCATTCAATGCATTTCCTACCTGTTGTCCCTGCTTGTGGATTCTCTTCAAAACTTTGTGCTTAATCCATAGTGACTCATACCACTCCCAAGGTTCTCAAACTTTTGAGGAGGGAAAGATTCCATCACTCGCTAATCTTTCTTCAGTATGATCCATGATGGTGTTTGTTTTATGCAAGAGAAGGTCTACATTAGTTTTGTCCTACCCCAACAAAATTTGAAGTCACTCAAATGAACTATGTGCATCTCCACAAGTTGACAAGATGTCCTCGATCATGTTATCTCCTCAATGTCCTACTCCTTGCAACCATTCATGGGTATCCTTTGGGGAAGCCTTCATCTTCTCAAGCTCACTGAATGCCTCTTTAGGAAACAATCCTTCAAGGGCCACTCCTTCACTTCCCACAACTTGCAGAGGCTTCATTAGATGCTTCACATATCTATACACATTATTCAATTATTTGTGCAACCTTTCCTTCTCCTCTATTTATTTATCCAATCTCCTTAGAATGGCCTAAGAGGACTCTTGTAACTCATCTTTCTCCAGATCTTTGCTTGTTGGCCCCAAGTTTATTATCTGAATGGTGTAATCTCGAGGAACTATCTCATACTTTATTTATTTATTTTAGGAGTAGCAATATGAATTACCTTGTTATCTACCTCATCTCTAGTGATTTTAGAAATTACCCTAGCCTTCTTCTTCACTTTTCCCTTTCCAATATTGGCTAATAGTTCATTCCAGTTGGGAGGGGTATCATCCACAACTATCTACTTTCTCTTCAATTTCTCACTGAGCGAACCAAGAGTAGAGACATCTGAATATTGGAAATATTGCTTCTCCTTTTTTGGTTGATCCATGGAGGAGTCAACATTCAAATCTTGCACTATAGGGACTTTTTCACTTTTGTCTTCCCTCTCATCTTCCTTCTTGTCCTCGTCTGTATTTTGATTCTCTTCTTGATCAAGTGTCTTTGTTACCACCTGGATTGCAGAAGGAATTCTCTAATGTGCTTCTTCTTTCTCCCTAGTTTTCTCTCCTTCATCACCACTAGGTGAGTCTTCATAGGACACCAAAGAAGACTATAGGAAATTTCCAATCTCTAACTTTGCACTGTAAATATCCACAACATTGAATTCCTTTGTCTCCTCACCTTGATGGATATCCTCACCAACAAATTTTGTTGATTCCCTTTCCTCATTATGCAATTCTTGAGTTGAACGAGGGGAAAAAGTTTCTTCTTGTTGGTGCATAGCAGAGGCAACTTTAGGGGCATATTCTTTCACTAGAATTTCTTTAGGATATTGATTTCTAGCTTTCTTGGTATAGATTTTTTTCTTCTCCCCAGAACTCTCAACATCTATCAACTATGGTCCTGTACCCTCTTCTCCCTTAGGAGGCTCATTATGTTTCCTCGATGTTCTTGTAACTCTTCTGCTTTTGGGCATAGGGATACTATCTTTCTTCCCTTCTCCTTCATGCTCCTCCTCTTGAGCAGATTTGTTCCTCTTAGAGGCAGTATTCCTCTTCTTGGCAATAGGCTTTCTATTCTTTTCTTCCTGAATCTCTACTTGAACACCTTTGATTTTAATCTTGAAGTGAGAACCCACCTTTTCTTTTTCCTCTGAGTCTTGCTCATCTTCCTCAAAAGTGTTCAAGTGGTGAACAAGGAGTTTCCTTCTTATTTGATATTTTTCCTTCCTTTGTTTCTATTTATAATTTTCAAGTGGTTGATGATAGTTTTTATGGATAAATTAGGAACAACTTTATATATCAAGATAAAATGTAGAAATACATATTGTTGTACCTAGTGAATTTATTACACTTGAATATTATGATTTGGGTGATCACCTACATGCATATGCGAACCTCCTTCTTTGGTGTACAATATGTTATCTTTTTTGTGCACAATTCACTTCAAGTGGATCATTTGAGAGTGATGTTGGTGAGTTGAGCTTGGAAGAAGATGTGTGACACATGTCTAATTTTTATAGAACATGTGCCATAACAAATTTCTAAGATTATCTTAAAAATAAGAGACAATTTGAGGAGTGTAACTCTTTGAAATAAATATTTCATGACTTAAATATTTGTGCTATTGAAGTTTACATTAGCTTGAGTGAATCTCATGGTATGCTAGCTTCATGTTGTTCCATAGGTGTGCAAAATTGATTGTGTGACTTTCCTTTCTGATCAAGGTGTAGATTCTTCTAGTGTAGGTAGTATTTTGAGTGTTTCAATTGGGCCCATAATGCATTTTGTGATGGTCTTGAGTAGAAAAGTTCTCTAGGCTTATGATCAGCTCATTTCTCAACTTTATTTTATTTTGTGCTAGAGATTTTTTTTTTCAATCTGATGCACATGAGAAGTTTCCTTATCTAGATCAACTTAGTAAGAATATTTTTCATCCATGATGAATTGGAAGTTCTCTATTTTTTCCTCAATTCACTCAAGGAGGTTAGTAGGTATGGAAATACCATGGTTTCTTTTGTTGTAGTATGAGTTTGTTATATCACCAATTGGCTGAAAAATGAAGGATGTAGTGTTGGGAAATTTGGTGGCTAATTTTTTGTGGTTGTCATGCAATAGCATGGTCAATGGT